>JASXSY010001179.1:0-27391 GCA_034509805.1 Sipha maydis
AATTTCGACTACGAACTCTACCGTTAGTCTTCACTCCAGAATTTACTAGAGCCGAAGTACTTTTTGTTGATGTTTGCAAAACTTCAGCAGACTTCTGAACATTTTCAAATAACTCACCAAACTGTTAAATAATTAAATAATATTAAGATTAAATACTCAACAAATTAATTACATAAATAAAAAAATGTATATAAAATTTTAAATTTTCTTTAACTTTCAGTAGCTGTTAATACAAACATATTTAGTTAAAGTTTTATTTTTAAAAAATAAGTTACCTAAATTACATAAAATACTATGATGTTAAAAAATAACATTAGTTCTTGGAAAAAATAAATAATATATTTTGAAAAATGTAGTTTTTTATATTATTTAGATATTTAAATTAGAATTAAAAATCACTCAATAAAACTAGATTAGGTAAATTAAAACATCTTGTTTTAAGATCCCAAATATTTTAGTTATATAATAGTATTAATAATTGAGGACATAATACACATCAAACTAAAATATTTAAATTATAGTAAATAAAATACAAACATTTTCAAAATAAAATATTCAAGATTTTATCTTTAGTTTATCAAAACTGCACATATTACAGTCAACACCTGATATAATGAAGCTCTATATAAAAAAAAATTAATATATTTTTAAGAGATTTGATTAGTAAACAAAATGGAGAATATTTTATTTATATTAATTTTTAATAGGTAATTATTAAAACTATTTATTTTTGCAATTATAACCATAATTACCTAGAGTTATAGAAAGAATAACCATGCATTGTATATTGAAAATGTTTACAAATTCCTGATTATCTACTAATACTAATACTATTCCATACCAATAAAAGTTTTTATAACCCGTAAGACACAGTGGCAAAATTCATTTTAAGTATAACACTATAAAAAAACTTTAATATTAACACTGTCCATACCAGTTTTAGCATTGTATACAATATCTGGGCACTGTATTACAATTTTTCCACTTGGATCGTAACATATATAAGTATTTGTGCAACATTGTATTATTAAATTAACATACGTATTGTATTTGTAATATGTCAATATGAATTTTGAATTTTGATTTGAAATTCCTAAAAACAAATGTTGTTGATATAAAAAAATTTTGATGTAACAAACTTTCGATATAATACTGGAATTTTTCATTGGAATAAACTATAGGCCAAAGTATAATACGTTGATAGCATTGCAGTAGGTAGTCACATTATTTTTATTTCTCTCAATTATTATGGATTGAAAAAAACTAATAAAGGGAAACATCATGATAGAGACGTATCTTGTGTTCAAGGACGGGATCCACGCGAATACCAATTGGAGGTCCCTTAAAAAAAAAAAAGTGCTCAATACATATCTATGTTTATAATAAATTTGATTTGAAAGCAACAACGTATGATCAAAGAACATTCGGAACACGAAATAACGTAAATAACCGAACAGTTTTCGATTTTAGAACTCGGTTATAGGGACCCTCCTTGAAGCTCGGTGCACCGCACCATCGTCGCTACATCCAACCCGGGGGTACCCGATGCATGTTTCAGCGTAATCCCGTAAACCAACTCATTCGCGGACTCTATTCGTCGTGTCACCGACAACGGAAAACGACTGCACGAGTTACAACAGTATTACGATATTTTCGCAGACATTCCGCGATTCGAAAAGGCAAACACCACGCACCTGTTCGTATATGTCCTTGATGTTTTTCAGTCTGGCGCGTTCGTACGCGGACAGTTCGTCGTCGGCGTAGACACGGCGGTCCGACGGACCGGGCCGGTCGTCGGCGGACATTTCGCTCGGCACTGGCGTCCGAACGCCGATCGGTGGTGACGGTGGAAACGGTGAGCCGCGGACGTGCGAGGACGTGCGCGTGACGGTTGGACGCGTTACGGCGGGCACGAGACTGCACGCGGAAGAGGATCGACGGCGTCACGCGACCCAAACCGTGTGAGGTTAACAACGATATCGCGTACGTGATTGGGCACGTGATCGCGAACGGTTATCCGCGCACGCGAGTAAAGCGTCGACAACTTTCCCCTAGACTGTAACCTATCCGTATCGCGACAGTACACCGACACTTTAGTACTTCACCGATAACGGCTTGATCGTGCTTGCACGGCGATCCGTGATAAACGGAATGCACCAATCGGCCCCTTTTAGGATGATTCACACTGAACCGACATCCGCAGACCGGTACCCGACCGTGCAGACCCGCAGGGCCGTCCTGATGATTTGCGGGGCTCGGGGCAAAGTAAAATTGCGGGGCCTTAAATGTCGAAAACGTCACTATCGCCCGTCAGTTGCATATTGAAACTCAAAAGTGCGCAAATAAACTTATTAACAAATATAGTACCTTGCACTTACAACAATATGAATAAGTAAATCAATGAAATACGCAACATGCCATATAATTAAACTCAGTATAATAAATACTGTCCAACTGTGGTGAGAGCGCGGGGCCCCGCTCACCCTGCCCTAGGGACGGCCGTACCGACAAATTATTTATCAATTAAAAATTAATGTTGTCATCTACATCTAACCGACCGACACCGTACAGACACTAAACGGTCCGTGCCGTACCTACAGACATTCTAACAAGTAACGTTTTGTCGGTACGTGTCGTGTCTGTTGTTGTCGGCACGGCGACGCGTCGGTTAGATATGAAAGCGAAAACGACGTTCATTTCACCATTTGAATAGGCATTGGCACAACTAGGGGGGTGCACAGGGGACTTGTGCGCCACCAAGTTTAAAATGTGTACCCCCAAAAAATGTAAGCCTTTTTCCAAAAAATGTGTAGGTACCATGTGTGGCTGCAACCCGATTAAGCACAGTTACAATGAAACAATAGAAATACGAAATATAACACGATTGAACATACAAATATGTAAAACGTTGCCGTACCACATAGCTAAATAATAATTTTAAAAAAAATTGAAATATTTATAGGAATTACTTTATAATAATCATCAAAGTTATAATTAGTGTATAAAAGTATAAAATCAAATTATTTTACAAATATAGGTATTAATTAATATATATATTTATTTTAATATTTGTTTAATGTTATACACATTTTATTATTTATCAAAGTTTTAAAGTGGCATCCCTAAATACTTATTTCCCACTTTTAATAAATATTTTAGTAAATCTTTAGAATTTCTAAAATATTCATCGTAAGCCATTATAGTTGAATTGATTTTTTGCATTTCAATAAAACTCATATTTTTCTGACAGTCAGTCATCCTACTATACGACTTGTAAAGCACAAAAATTACGAGTATACGAGTATTTCAAAAGACGTATGTATAGCCTGGTTGTAGTCGGACAGAAAAATTGGCAACGTTGCATTCATTTGACTGTGCTCAATCGGGTTGTTAAAAATATGGACCGTGCTCAATCAGGTTGTTCCAAAATACGGACCGTGCTCCATCGGGTTCCACCGCCATGTGTTGCTCCCACGGGTCTGTGAGTTCTTCACTATTTGTGCATCCCCAAAATTATTGGTCTAGTTGCGCCTATGTGAATAGGTACATGTAAACATGTAAAATGGAATAATATTATTTTTTGATACTATTATAATATAATAATTATTATTATTAGTATAATAATTAAACATTATATGTTACCAACAATATTTATCAATAGTGCGTCTGTGATTTGTACGTCCAAAACAGTACATATGGTGCAGGCTTGTTGTGTGTTTAAGTTGGTCTACAGCAAGTCTATAATTATATTTTTATTAAAATGGACTTTGAAATTTTAATTGAGCTAGTAAGAGCTAGAAATTGTTTATGTAATCTCGGTCACGAAAAGTATAGTGTCTACTCTTTTAAGCAATCATTCGCCCAAATACGTTTTTTAATTTTTTTAGATTCTGAACGGAGTGATGGAATCTATTGATTTTACAATGATGTGTGTTTTTTTTTTTTTTTTTGTGTCTGACGACACCTTTTTTGGCAGTAAAAATGCTTCGATTTGCTTATGTAGCAACTTTTCTGAAAGGAAAGTGAATCTAGTTGGTACTTTGGGAGGTCAAAAGTAAAAAATTTTCAATATTTTTTAAATGCGACGGGAAAAACCATAAAAAAATAAGGGAAAAAAGGGAGTTTTTACTCAAAACCAGTTTTCGACAAAATCAAATTTTTTATTTTGCTATAACTCAAAAACTAATCGATGTAAATACTTGAAGTTTTCACTAAATGTTTAGATTAGCGTTCTCTATACACCGTTAAATTTTCGGTAGGTTTTAACCTACCAAAAGCGTGCGGTTTTAACCTACCAAAAGTGTGCGGTTTTGTTCTATATTTCATCAAAAGTGTGCGGTTTTTGGAATCAGTGGTTAATTCATTCACAGCTAATCTATTTTTAATAATATCATGGACTTTTTTAATATATTTGCATCGTCTTCTGCAAACTTTTATATTATCTACCTTTTGGTATTTTATAAATTACTCCGCGGAATATATTATTTATGAAACAATGACTATCCATATGTCCATCATGTTATTACCCGGAGAAGAGGTAAAGATATCTTTTGCATTTTATTTCTGAAAATTGAAATTCTGCCATATGATTTAAAAAACATTTTTACCATTATTGATTAAAATATTAATATTTGAAAATAATTCTCAAATTTAATCAGCAATAAATAAATTGTAAGCACAGCCACCTTCAATGCCTAATGGGAAATCCGTCTCTGTTGCTAACATTAGATCAAATATATTTCTAATTTTGACGGTTCTCGCGGTGCTCTTCCGATTTTGGCACCTTATGCCGTAGCGTGCGACGATCGCATCCAAAGGCGGCCCTGCCTCCAGCGTATATCTGTGTGAATTAATACACACTTCATTTAACTAAGTTCAGCTTAAATAAGTAGTAGAAAAAAATGGATAACGTGATTGCAGCTGCTATCACTGTAATTCAACTATCTTGCAGTAAGTAATGAATTCAGAAATAACAGAAAAAAAAAAAAACGTACAAGGAGGTGGCGGATGTTGTCTTTAAACAAAAGTAGAGAACGGTAATTCAAGACTGGAGATACAGAACTACGCATGTCACATCGTGTAGCCGAATACCAAATGCTTGTTGCAGATTGCTTCAAACGTTGGAGATACTCTTAAAACGTGAATCAAAGATATCGACTTTCAGCGGGAATCGTTTCAACGCCAACGTTGGACATACAACACTTGTCATTCGACGTATGGATATCGCTACACGATGTGGCAAACGTTTGAAGCCAATGAACACATCGTGCAGCACCGCCGTAACACACGGCGTTTTCCGTTACACACAAACGTACATTATTTCAGCATTTGTGTGTGGGTGCACAACTACCAAAATACATACAGAGGGGCGATGAGATAAATTTAAACTAATGCAACAAAAGTATACAACATATTATTAACAGCAAACTCAAATAAAGAAATAATAATAAGAGCGCTCGACGAAGCGGAATAATGGAATAGTGTACAAAACGTAAAAGTATTAAGCGGAAGTTTAGACCGCGACGTGACAACGGCAAAAGTAAGTGTGGAACAATAAACAGAGGTACTTCTTTTAGCCGTTCGACGGATCGTAGACGAGAGCGAAACAAGCTCGATCGAGGTGATCGTCGTAACCGTCGTCGTTCGAACGGTCAAGGTTAACATAAATCGCAAGGAACATGTAAATAACTCGGAACGTTAAAATCATTTTTTTAAAAAGTTTTATTGCTCTATGGTTAAAAAAAAATAACTCACCGACAGTTGGTAACGCGCGTCAATGGGCTACTCGCCATATCACCACATTACTCCCCCTTCGCCCGGGAGACGAAAAGCGAATTCGCCTTTTGATGGCGTCGACTGCGTGAGCTGCATAATCGGGGTTGGTGGTCGGATCTTCGCGATGAATGAATGGTTTATGTTTGAGTCGGTCTATGGAAATCCATAATGTGGTACGTTGAACCTTTTATTGCATAATCAATGCTGCGCATTTGCGCCCTGGGTAACACGACGCTCGTATTAATAACGTTAATATTCGTCCGATTGAGCCGTCGTTTCGTTTTCTATGTTCAGGGGGCAACACGTAAATGAAAGTCAAAGTCCTTATGGTGTACCATTCGTCCTAGAGTTCTTCCTATGTTGTAACATCAAAACGGTTTTAACGCAGTACCTGGAAGCGTGTCGCCAAAAGTAATAGTTGCATTCATAGTGTTCTTACACAATGCTATTCGTTAATGCACAAACGTTTATGTTTTAGTTCATTGCAGTTCTGGCTACCAAAAGAAGTGTTCAAAAAGTTCAACAGGATTTCTATTGATTTGAACAGCCAGCATGCAGTTTTGCGTGACTTTCCTGAAAACTTGCCGACCATGATTTTTGCAAACACTGATGGTACCTAGGGGGCGCATTGAGACGCAGCGCAGCATAGTTTTCTGTAATCTTTTAGTTAGAATGTACTAGCGCATATTGGTAGGCAGGGAAGGGTAGAGCAGAACTTTGCCTGTGTCGGCCTGCGTTATGCAGTGTCCGCTACACAGTTTACTGCACTAGTGTCAAGCAGTTTTACTTAAAATATATTAAAATAATCGTGCGGTTCGACTATATTTGTATGTTCTATGGACCGATTACATACAAAGATGGCGAGAAACTGCGTCTCAATGTGCGCTAAAAGTAGTGGAACATTCTTCACACTTAGGATAATAGATTTGTCCATCTTATAGGATCTATCATGGATGATTAAATTTAACAAATAATTTGTTTAATAAATTGTTTCCGAGTAAAGCTTTTAAGTATACCTGATAATATTCAAGATTTGTATCCAGAAAATGAAAATAAAATAAAAAAAGTATTATCAATTAATTTATAGTGTTTGAATGATTGTTATTGACATTTTCAGATAAATAAAAAGCTCAACGATAAATTAATTAAAAACTATTTTCTCTTTTATTGTAAGAACACAATTTATTACAGGTTGTAAAATGGTTTATAATACTTTTAAACCTATTTATAAAAATATTTTCTTTCATGGTTTTTCGTGGTGATTCTCACCGATTTCTTGTTGTGGTTTTTGCATATTAATGAAATAAGAACAAATAATGAAATATACAATAAATACAGTTAATAGTTGAATTTAAAATAATTTCTATAATAAGTAAAAGAATAAAAAATGATTCTTTTAATGTATTAATGTAATATAGGTAATTATAATTATATGTATAAATTTGTTTTAAATAATTATATAATAAATGATAAATCAATATTATAATAAGAATGTATTAGGTATGTACAGTAGGTATATCTAATAACATCTATATACCTACGTCGGTAGCTAAGGATATAAATTTGTAGGTTTAGATATAAGGTTTATTCAAATTTCTAAATTATAACTAGTAAAACATTTACCTTTGTTAATTAATAATAATATATATGTAAAAAATTTAAAATTTAATATATGGCTTGCACTTTATTATTAACAGCAACACTTGTATGTTAAATTTGACTTTATAATCAGAATTTAAAGCTGTTAAGCAGTTAAATATTGCTTCTTAAAATTAAAATAGATTAAATATTTAACTAAAGTTATTGCATATATACTCATATATGTTTTCAATTTTTTTTTATATGTTTTCTTCATATATGTTTTTTTAAAGTCTGTCATTTTAAATCTTTGTAAATATTAGTGTTTTAAATGTAAATAATACCTTAAATATTGATCATACACTGCTATAAAAATCTATATGATTTATACTCAAATATGTTTACCTTGCAATTCAAGTTGGAGCCTGGACCAATCATGACATTATACTGTGCTTAATTTCTTCTTTATAGTCAATTAAGTTAGGACATTTTTTACTTACATAATCTAAAAAAATACATTAAGCTGATATACTAAACTGTAAGTAATGTGTTTGACAAAAAGTATTTAGTTTTGTTTTTTAAATAATTTATAACATACAATATGTTCTTCAAAAACAATTTAATCAACAAGTATAATACATAGTAAGGTACTATTTATATTTTACCAGATTACAAAATATTTAACCTAGTGTAGAATATTAATTTAATTTTCATGTATTATACTTAATGTTCAAGTTGAATTACTGTTAAGAAAAATATGTCTTATAATCTTGCTTATTTTTAAATTTTTTCATTAATTTTCTATATTATTAACCTTTCCAGCTGTAATCTTTTGCTAAATTATTGGAAAATAATATTATTATTTTGAGCTTATTGTTTGTTACTTACTTTACTTTTATTTTTTCTTTCGGATGCAAAAATAAAGGTAGACATCTAAAAGACAGTAATAAAAGTTATCCAATAAATTTATAGTTTTTAATAGTACCCTAAATAAACCATTATTTGTACCAATTTGTAAGTATATGAGAAATCTTTAGAATGTAATTTGGTTTCTACTATTAATAATTATTTCTAGTTATTCAATGGAAATTATTATAAAATATTACTTTCCAATGATTTTTCTGATTTATGATTGTTTAAATAATTATAATCAATAAGTTATGATACATCATTTTTAATAAAATGTGTATTACTTTTTAATTTAAATACATAAGTTGAAAAAAAACAATTGATAAATTAATATTATATCACTTAAAAATAATTTTTTTAAAAATATTAAAGACTATAATTGTTTTTTCTTGACAACTTGCAGAGTTGATGCCCAATAGCTTCTAGAATATTTTTGTTATCTTATTGTATAATATATATGTACATGAATATGGAAATTTTTTTTAAAAGATAACATTTGTACAATGTTATCATTGGTAGGTATTGAGTTTCCTAAAAATGGCATACAATTATTCAGTAACATCATCATAGCGATTTTCTAGACAAAACTCTCAAAACATTCTAAAACGTTATATGTAAGGACACTTATACATTACTCATTTCTACAGCATAGTTTTTAATCCAAAGTTTTATGCATAAAAGCGTTGAATAAGTCATACTATAAGATTCTTCTTCTTCTTCTTCTTTTGCTTCGCCTTCCTCCCAACTATTTGGGGTCGGCCACCCTTGTCCTACACCTCTACTTTACTCGGTCAATCACATCTCCTCTGCACACACCGACAGCCCTCATGTCATTCTCCAAAGTCTCCAACCATCTCTTTTTTGGTCTTCCTCTTCCTCTTTTCCCTTCAACGTCCATCTTCATAACCACTCTTACTGTAAGATTAATATTTATATTTTAAATTAAAAACTAAAGATTATATAACAGAAGTGTATATAAGTGTTAACCTAAACATTTTTTTGAAAATGTATAAAAAAAAGACAAAATACAAGTAAGTGTACAATAGTTTTATAATTTGATGACTAATAATATAGTACTAGTAATATAATTACTTATTTGAGACGTTTGTAGCGATATAAATCTATTTGGTTAATTTTTAAATAAACTATTATGTTAATATTGAACATTTTTGCAATAATTCTATATATGTATGTGTATATATAGAAATAAATAATGGAAGAAGGGACGATACAAAAATACACTAAATACGTAATCATACAAATACCCTCAAAAAATAAAAAATACAGTGACGAGAAACACGTAAATACGCTTCTCATGGCCGTATTATTCAGGTGGGGTGTTTTCTGAGTTCAACCCCCCCCCCCCATCAAAATTACATTGAAAAACATTTGTATTCATTTTCTTTGTTAATCCTGAAAATCGTGAAAAAATTATTTTTTATCAAGTTAATTGAATCGCTTATTACAGAAACCCCTTAAGTACAGAAATTTAAACTTTCAAGAAATTAATAAAAACTTCTCATTTTCCAAAAAAATGGTTTTTTTAATTTCTGGAAGTAGAGAAAGGTTCTACACATAACATTGAATATACTCATATACTCATATACTCACCAAGATTGAAGGGAAGAGGTGAATTTAAACTCTAACTCTATGTAGTTAAGGTGTTTCTGCAATAAAATACCTACATTTACAACGTTAATTTTCTAGTTTTAAGGTAATTTTAAGTTAAATTAGAGGAAAACTAATAAAGTAGATTTTTGATAAACAATTAAAAATTAAATTTTTACAAACAGATGTTTTAAAGTACAAAATAAAAATAAATATTTTACATAAATTACAATTTTTTTATTTATTTTTAATGTTCTTCATATTCTGAATCGTCCATTCTTTCCTCTTGGGCTGATGTTGGCCAACTCAAAATAATATTATAGAAATCTGAATAGTCTGTTGTATATACGGAGAGCTTTTTCAAGTCATCAATTTTTTTTTTGTTTATTGGAACTTTCCGGTAGAGTAAGCTTTGGTAGTTGGCAGATCAGGAGATCGATTAGTTTTTCTAAAAAAAGGTCATTAATGAAGGTCTTGACTTCCACTTTTCCAGATAAGCGATGTCTGAAAATGAAGTGTTTGTATGAAGATATTTTGAATGTAATTCTATCGTCCTTATGAATTCCTCTTCTTGAAGTTTCGTCTGAATTTATTGTTTTCTTGTACGAAGATGGCCACCAGTTTTTAAAACTCAGAATTTCGTCTGTTTGCACTTTGTGAACGGAAAAACGACCGCACTTGCTAGCCTCTATTATAAGTTGAGCGTATTGCTGTGGTGTATATACGATCTGTTTTTCTTAGAAGTCTTTTTATGTAACCAAAATCCCTATCATATAGCAAAAACGAGTGGCCGCAAACTGGAAAAAAATGAGTGATGGTCTCAAATTTTCCTCGATCGCACAAATTCATGAGGAACCTCACCACTGTATGGTTTTTGTTCTGCCCAGCTGCCCCATCAGTAAATAGAATAATATTTTTTGTGTTGACGGGGATACAGTTTTCAAAATAATGTAGAAGAAAATAACAAACCTCATTCGGAGACTTCCAGCCTCTACTTCATGGTACATATACATTTTTGCCTGAGTTGTTTTTACGTCATGTATACAAAAAATATTTACCCATAACTGACGCATATAAAAAACCTCTTGAACAGTTATGTTCGGTAAGGGTAAGTTTGACATGTAGTCAAAACATAAAACAACCGTGTCATCATTTTTATTTTTCTTGGCAGTATTTAACTCAGTGTAAAATTTTTTGGTTCTTCTTTTGTGTAATATAAGCTCACCAGCTGCACCCCGATTAACATTCTCACTTAAGGCTGGATCTCTAATCTTCGTGTTTAAACTTTCACACTGGCTGCACACGTCTACTTGTGGTCGATCAAAGGTATAATCAAAGTTTTCTTTGAAATATTTATAATAGAAGTTGTATTTAACTTTGACTGCTAAATCTGGATAATCTTTTACAAACATTTGATGCATTTTTACGATGTTCAATCGTGCATCTAAATATTTTTTAGGTTTTCCTCCATAATGGGTATTTTTAACATTGAATCGATTAATGTGTTGATGAATTATTAACTATTATTTTAATTATTATTTTACGTGTTAATATACTGCTAGTACTACCACGTTCATAATTATTTTAAAGCAGAAATCCCCTAAGCAATGTTACTCGTAGGGTTTCTGCTCTAAACATTTTATTTAAAAAATGATATTAGCCGAATAGATAAACCGCACAAATGGGATTTCTGCACAAATCGATGCGTCTACGATTAAAATACGAGAAAAATGAAAAAAATATGTTTTGAAATTTTTGTTACTTATGGGGTTTTTGCAATAGGCGATTCAATTTTTTCTTTTAAATCCAAAAATAGAATACAATTGTAATAAATATAATCTGTGACGTTATCGTTATCGAGGTTTATGAACGCGTCAATAAATTAATGTTTCATGACAAGTTTAATTTCGTTATTTTTAGTACTTATTCTTCGTATTTCGTTAGTGAATCTTATCAGAAGATGTCGATAATATTTAATTCTAACTCTGGTAGACGGGTGTATTATTTCTTCATTTTGATTCCAATTTTTTTTAAATACAGCATAAGTAAAAATGAAAACTGAAGTATTTTGAATAATAATTAATAAAGTAAATTTGTACGAGTTTCTTAAACAATGGTCTATATATGGTTATATTTAATTCAAATTCTTGAAAATGATGTTGTAGTTTTACATTAAGATGAACCCCTCCCCCAAAATGAAAGCTGGATACGGCCATGACGTCTCTGCGCAAGTTACTCGTTAATTATTACCAGAGGTAAGTTGCGTCCAAACGGTTAGGACGCAACTTACCTGACAGAGTCCCAAATGATAATCTTACATACATTTTATATACTTCATGATTAAACTCGGTGACTTCACTTATAACTTTGTCTTGATCATTAAGGCTGAACAAGCCATTTTTTAAATTTGGTGTAATTGATTTTTTTTTTCTAAATTGTAGTTAGGTAATTTACTGAAGAATAATGTAAAAATAAATTTTCAATATTTTGTTTTTTAAAGAGTTAAAAATGATGATGAATATCGATTATATTGTGTTTTATATTAAATCCTCTAGGTTCAATAATAGATATTATAGAGATTGAACTACATGTAATTCTTTTGTAGGACATATTGAAAGGCACCTCAATGGATTTTTTACAATATTTCCCCTATTTCACCAGAAAATTAAGTATTAAAAAGTCATTTTTTAAATAGGAGTCTTTTTAGACATTTTATACATTTAAAAGCTAGTTATTTTAAAAATGTAAAAAATCTCAACGAGATGCCCTGGAGAAAATGTTTATTAATCCAACCCAGCTTTCCAATTTAAAAAAGGTTGGATATTAAAGAGTTAGGAGTTATTATAAGTGTACCATTCAAAAATGTACTCTGGAATAATACATTATTTCATTACGAAGTATAAAAATAGAATTATCAGTGATAATATTCTATAATTGACAACTTGTTGTACCTATAATTATAGTAAACGCTTATCTATAATATCTCGGAATATCATTGCAATTTTATACCTATATTTCATAATATCATATTATTTCGCGGTTATTTCATGAGATATCGTACAAAAACAAATTCTCGTATCCATATTATCAATATAAAAACCTATTATCTTGTCCCATCCACATCCAATCCCATCATTTAAAGAAAATCAAGTGGATATTATAAGTGGATTAAACGAAATATTTATGTCAGAAGAACCAACTGAAGATCTATTAAAATTAGTTAGTGACACATATAACTTCAATACACATGACTTGAAGACAGTGTTGGATATTTTTAATAGAATGTTTAACCAAAAATATGACAATACTTCAGTATCTGAAAAATTGAAAGCAAAAATAGATTATATAAGGCAAAATTATATTCAAAAAGGTTTTCCATTAATAACAGAGTCTAAAAATATTTTTAACCATACCAACTAACACAGCAAGTTGCGAACGTTAATTTTCCTGTCTAAAGAGGTTGAAAACATATCTTAGAACGACGATGGGGCAAGAGCGTTTAGCTTAGCTAATTTACAAATTGAAATTGCATTGATTTCGACCAAGTAATTGATGAGTTTAATGCAACATGTCTTGAAAGAGGACGTCGACTCAGTTTAAAATAAAATTTTTAATATTATATAATTACAAATAATAAAGGTTTTACTGTTAAAATAATTGTTATTTATTAGTTTAACAAAAAAAAAAAAATGTTTATTGGCCTGGGATTTTTAATGGAAATGAGTATTGGTGGGTTAGAAAATAAAATATGTCTCTGCACCACCAGAAATTGAGGCCAATTTACGCCACTGCATGTTTAGTTTTATTTGTTTATTTATGTAAATTTGCTTATTAGTTGTTATGTATACTACAATATTATGTTGTATTGAAAAAGTTATATGGAAATATGTATCAAATAAATAAGGACAATATTCGTAATATACATATATCTGTGTGTATGTATTTTTTTTATACTACATTATTATGAATATATGTAGATTTGATACAATAACAGTATGTGTTTTACCATTTTTTAAAAGTGTTTTGTAAAATTTACAAGGTGAAATACGCTAATAAATACGTCTTGTATGTTGAAAAATGTAAAGCTGATAAAAATTGGTAAAAAAGACGCAGCCCACAGAATACGCGGCATACGAAACGCTACAGAAAATGCCGAGTGGCCAGTTTTATAATATGAAAATGAAAACTAGTTTAACACTATTTAAAACTGTCGATTGTCGATTATTATGGTTTCTTAGAAATTGTTTTATCATCACATTCGTAATGTGGTGTGTATGTCGTACGATAAGATTATATTTGAATGTTGATACTCGATAGTCCGACTGCAACAACTGGTTATATTTTTAGAATATTAATTGATGTTCAATATACGTGGCGCGACCTAACGGAATTTATCAGTTTGACAGTGGTATGTTCAGCCTTTAAAGTAACTTTTACGCATTTTCTTAGAACAATTTCGTCGTGGGACATTCCATTTATAACATTTATGAAATATAAATTTATGACCATTCATAACCATCAAGTTCTTACAGTGCCGGCTAAAAAAAAGATTTGCGGAGCTTGATGCGAAATAATTAGTTTTATGCAAAAGTTCTCTTTCCTAGATATCTGTACAAAATACATAAATTGTGTTCTAGCAAGGTTAAGCGTGGGGCCTGGTGTCCGGGCACACCTCCCCCCTCGAATCGGCCCTGAGTTCTTACTCAATTTTGAGCTGTACACCTGAGTTTCCATGTTTAATTTAATACGTACATCGCCTACTACCTATTATAAAACGTGTACGGCGTCGACTGAAAATTAAACCACAAGAACTGTTCGTTACGCTCGTGTATCTCTAAAATATCACCTCCGCTATGGGATGTAATTTAATAAGGTATTTATCTTAATGTATTAAATTACATAGACGTCGGATTGTATCGACAAGAAATCGCGGTAGAAATACGATCGAGAATGGTTGTATCATCGATATCTCTTGGACGCTTAATTTTCATAATTCCAACGTTCTCGATCGTTGTGAACGAAATCATCGTTCGGGCCACGCAAACAACCAGTTAATGGATACGATACGTGACTAGCGTCCGAGCGTGTGGAAGTCCCACAGTGGGACGCAATTCGCCCGCCGTAATACTGAAAGTTCATTATCGAAAAATCTTACGGGACGCAAGTAACGTGCAACCGAAACACTCATGTCCGCGAGCGTTAAATTATGTTACGAATCGGTCGAATTACGCGAAGTCGTAATATAACAGTTACCGCGGTCGAACGCTGCCGGCAGAGGTAGCCGCGGTCGAACCGGCCCGGTAATCACGGCAGGCAGTCTCTTATCACGTGCGATAACAGGTCGGTCGCAGCCCGCTGATACGGACGGCGGAAACTACACTACTCGCTTACGTTCGGTGCTTTCAGTCTTACGGGTGTTCTTCGATAGCCGGTGTTTTCAATCTGCTCCCCGAACATCCCTCTCCCCCTTCCCTCGTTCGCCGCCCGGTGTTGTAATTATGATTCGCGTACCGATCTGTTACGCGTTCGTCGGACGCCATTGATCTCGTGTCGGTTTTCGAATCATGTGCGGCAAAAAGTCTGCACTCGTTCTGTACCCGCTGACAAAGCTCACCGGGCTGTTGAGAAAGCATATCTCGGAACATGTAAGTCGGATCCATTTCGTTTTCCTTCTTCAGGCGGTCTACGCGACTCTGTTGCCCGCCTAGCGACCACTATTTTTTGTAAATTAAGTTTTATTACGCTACCTGTGACCTATACTTGGTGGGTCGTACGAGCAAATGTAGTTCATATCCAAGTCAATAGAAATACCGTGTTGGGATTAATGAACAGGTGTAAGAATTATCAGATAATGCAACAACATTCGGTACACTGTGAGATTCTCAAAATACACCGGAAAATGGTTATCATCACTTTGATATGATCACAGAGATACAGAATGTTTACCGTTGCTCATTATTTTTAAACATTAGGTTCTAGGATAAAATAATCTTACAAAAATCTCATCATTCAACATTTATAGCTTTCCCAAGACTTGCAATAACATTATTTTCGTTATTGTTTTACAGCCACTTGTTTCCAATTCATGACCTATTAACATATTACCTATTATAACATATCTATTTATTATAAAGTTTTTTTTTTTTGTTTTTTTATGTTTAAACTATTTAGCTTTTAAAATTTTTATTACATTTTTTTAGTCTGGTAGAGGTTAATATGTTTGTTGCTGTAGAAAATATTACCATTTTTATTTTATATTATACATAGTAGTTTATAATTATTATATTTAAATTGTGCCATTCCTCTTTTAACTGCAATATTTAATAAATTAATTTTTTTTCAAAATTTATTTGATATATTTTTATCCTGATACTAAGTAAACTATTTTAATAAACATTTATTGATGTCAAAATAAGGAGTCATCCTTATTTTTTCATTCATATTTCTACAGTTGAACATCAACATTTTATCTTTCTGTTTAATAATTGACAAAAATGTATTTGATGGAATATTGAATTCATTGGTGATTTCACATTTTTATGACTACCTTTTTCAATTAACTTTGTCCATCATTTTCAAGATATTTAATTTATGCTTATTCTCCATTTCATTATATTGAAGACATTAAGTATATATGAACAACTACAAATATTGACTTTGAACTTGCGCTATTACAATCAAAAAACTAAATGTATTATATAATTTTCTTTTCTTATTATAATAAGAGAGTAAATGTTATTGAATTAACATAAAAATTGATGTAGCGGCCTTCAATAAAGAAAATTTTACTGTATACATCTGAACTACCAAAGATGAATTTAGACAGAGTATCGTCCGGATTACTGGAAGTTTTTCAAGATTACCTACTCAAATGACCAAAATATTTCATTTTATTTCTGATACTAATATATTTATTGCACTTTAAATTAAGAATAATAAAGTACGAAAAAAAAAAAATGTTTAATTATATAATATAGATATGACAGTCAGAAATTTTTTTTTGAGTAATATTTGTAATTTTCATTTCAAAAGAGTGTTTTCTCAATTGATGTAACAAAAAAATAACAGTGCTATCCATGTTCTGATTTTCTGACCATTAATTGGATTCTGAGTAAACTACAAAAGTTCATTGTATTTAAGAATACAGTAGAGCCTCGATAGTCCGGACCCCCGATAATCTGGTAAACGCGGTAATCCGGACGATAAATAAATCCATTTGTTTTCAAATACAATGAACTTATGTAGTTTATTCGGAATTCAATTGGTCAGAAAATCAGAAAATGGTACTATATTAAAATTATATAATTATAATTTTTTTTTTTTTTGTTATTTATAATGTTAAAGTTTTTTTATTCTTAATTTAAACTATAATAAATGTAAAAATGTAAATGTAGGTAATCTTGAAAAACCTGCAATCCAGATAAATTGATAATCCGGACGATAGTTGGTCTGAATTCGTCCGGGCTATCGAGGCTCTACTGTAAATGGATTTATATGCCGTCCGGATTATTGCATTCACTGGATTATTAGGGGTCGTGACTATCATGACTATTATGGCTCTATTGTATTTACTATAATGTATAATAATTTACAGGTCTAGTTATATGTAGGAATAATATGTTGTTTTCATTTAAATAAAACAAATGTTGAAAAATATTTGAAATTCTGTCTAATTTATTAAAAATTAAAATTTTAGATCATGGTAATATTAATAATGATAAAAAGAAGAAAAAAATTAAATGAAAAATTAAATTTAAATTTTTTAATTTTTTTCTGTGGTTTTTCAAACTTATTTGTTAATAGTAATATTTATTTATATTATTACAAAATTATGTATTTTAGTGGTTGAATGATTTAGATTTTTGTATGCTATATGTTACTGTTAATTATAACATTAAATTTAACTAATGTACTCTATTACAAATATTTGTTCAGCTGCCAACAAAAAAAGTAATCTGCCAAATTTAGTTTACAAACTAGCCAACATAATATCATATAATTATTTAGAAGGTAACTTGATTAAAAATAAAATAACTTTTATAAATAAATAGAAAATTGATTTAGTAAAAATAAATGGTCCATATCTATGCAATATGTGTTTGTGGAATTTCTATTAGTATAATGATCTCAATACATTTTTCAGTAGTTTAATTTTTTTTGTATTATTATTTTGCATTTTTCTGAAGGTATGAATAATGTTTACATTTTCATTTTTTTCTAGTAAATTGTTTGAATTAAATAGTTTAAATAAATAAGATGATCATAGTACCTATAAAAAGTTGATTTAATATTATTTTTAGGGCTTGGAAGTTGTTGCAACTTTTTTTCATTGCTTGGATTTGTTTTGTGATGTTGATTAAAATAATAATTTGATAATAGTTTCTTATAAAAATCTAAATAATATACTTCATAATAATAATATAAAAAGTTAATAATAAAATAATAATATAATTTCATTTAAAAAATTTAAATATTTGTAATAATAATTCTCAATTTGATTATAATTTGAATTGACTTTTTTTATTACTGTTTTTTTAAAATTATATATTTGAATATAATTGTAAATACTTTTCATTGTATTTCACGCAATTTACTTTTTTTGAAGATACTTAAGTTTATGTTATTAAATATAACAAAAATTGTCTTTTTAAAAAGTTTTTAAATTTTGATTGTGAGATCCTGATAAACTAATATTCCATATAATTTTAATGTTTAATTTTTATTATTTTATAATTTTAACTTAATCTGTTGCTTTCTGACTTTTATAAAAAGTCATTATCACTACAAAATTAATATTTATTAAGATTGATTTAATAAAATAATTTACATTTGTTATTTACTCTCTGAGTAATTTTTTAAAAAAAAAGAATGTCAGAAAATTTAAATATTTAAACTTGACATAATCATGAAAATGGTCTACATTTTTATAACATAATTTATAAATAATTTCAGCATATATTATTTTTAAGTTGGAAGATTTTTTCAAGGGGCCTCATTGAAAAATCCTATAATGCCACTGAATAATGCATTAAATTTCTAAAGCTTTTTAGTGCAATAACTTCTGAGCACTAATTACATTATAGTAATTTATTCATTATATTAAAACATTTTCTAGTTATATGTCCTGTACAAAAGCAATACAAATTATTGTATAATTTTTAATCTATACTTACATAAGAATCAAAGACCCTTAACTGAATCATGTAGTTTTTTGGAAAGTTAAAATTTTTATTTATAAATCATAAGTATATTTACTATTTTTTCATCAATTGATTCAACTCAATAATCATATGATGTTTTTAACCATTATAATAAGTTTGTTCATATTACACATTAATATCATTTACTAATAAATACAATTTTGGTTATTTCAGGGTTTTCGAGTATCTATTTCAGTGGGGTTGGTCATCAGCACTACCTTATTGGTAGTGTTAGGAAATTATTGGAAAAGAAGAAAATATTCTAGGGAATCAGCACCAGTTATTAAACATTTCTCCTATGATAAGAGAAAAGCAAATATGGATATACCTTCTGGTAAGTATTGTTATTAATTAAAAAATATATAGTTATTTTAATCATTTATTTTAATTTTATATTCTAGTGTCTAGTTTTAGAATTTTTAGAACAAGTCATAGATCATTGAGCCCAAGTATCAAATCAACCAATCGGCAAACATCTGTGGTTTCTTCAACTCAAGATTCTCCAAGTCATTGCAAAACATCTGAAGTAAAGTATACCGCTCCTCAACAATTGGGTGTAATGGGTAATATATTAAATATTGTTCACAAAGATTATATTTTCAAGTTGATTGTGTAATTTTAATTTAATATTTTTAGGAATGGAATCATTGGCTTGCAGTATATCATTTTGGGAAGATGCATTATCAGCATTTTCCGGAAATAACTCAAACAATGTTTCTAATAAACTGATGTCTTCTGAAGATTCTCAATTTTGTAAAGAACTTCAACTGTTAGTGGATTCTGCATACTCTTTACAAGACCAGTGTCAACTTCTTTTCCTAGATCAAGTAAGTGTTTAATATTAACATTTTTTAAACTATGTATGTATAAAAAATTGTATTTTATCTCAATTTTTCTGTTCAACATAGAGGTCAGTATTATTTCGAGTTCAACGTAATGGGAATGTTGATTGTCAGAGGTTCGATGATCGCCGATCATCAGTTGACAGTTTTGTATCAGCGCGCACAGATGTAATGTATTTTGAAGATAATTTATTTATTTCTATAGAATTTAAGTCGAAAAAGTTTCTGTTCAACTAATGCTCTGATATTTATTAACAAAAAATTAACACTTAAATTTTCTTTTTTTTTAAATATTTGTTAAAATGTATTTCTCTAATATTTATTATTAGCAGTAGTTTGTTAGTTATAATTAAATGTTGTGTTTCTCTACAATTATATTTTAATATTAATTTGTAATATTTTAATTAAATTAAAAATAAAAACTATATTTTTACGAACAATTTTTATTTAAATCTATATAAGTTAATATGCCAATTTATCATGCATTTATAAAGTTATTTAAAATTATTACATGTAACTAAACTAATTTAGCATTATAACGTTTTAGGTGGCAAATTTAAGAGAATTTGAAGAGTTAAATTTTGATAACTATTATTTATATCAAAATGCTATAAGATATGCAGAGAACGAAGGAATAGCATGCAGGTATTGAATTATTTGTTAAATATTATTTATTTATCTTAAATACCTCTTAAAATTGAAATGTTTTAGTTTTTATCAATCAGTTATCAAAATATTTTAAATTAGGAAGATCACTTATATGTGTATAATGTACACTAATTTTCATGGTTTGATTTTATGAATTTTATTTATGTATAATTGTAATAATTCTTGATAAATAACATTATTATTATTAATAATTCACAAATATATTTTAGTTTAGATAACTCTTGGTTTTTTAATCTTTTTTTTTATATAATCAGATTTAAAATTTAAAATTGTTTAATGTATATTACTTTTAAGATTAATTATATTGTTCTTTATTTCTCTCATAGCCATCATTAGTTATTAAAACAAACGATAAAAATGTCTGAACTTGAAAATTAGTATTTAAACTAAAATATCTTAAAAAAGGTGTTAATAATTTACTTTTATGTGTATATAATTTTTATGAACATGTTCTGTAAGGTCTTTTTTTTTTTTTTAAAAGAATAAAACAAAATATCTTAACTGTACAAATGTAAAGTATTAAATTGAGATTTTAATTCAGTTTTGTTAAATTGTTATTAGGAGTTATCGTACAACATTAGTAAACTGTGCATCTGATAAAGAATATGTATGCAAATTACATTGTATTCGACAATCTTTTGAGTATTTATTCAAGACTGATAATAACTCAATGTGGTTTGCTGACTGTGGAAGACGTATTCTTACTGATATATTTTTGTTTGCTGAAAAAGTAATCTATTTTAAATTGTATTTGTATTTTGACTATGTATTTATTATTAAAGGATGTATGTATTTAAACGTTATGTGTCTTAGGATCCTAAAGATTTTCTTCTTGCATATGAAGAAATGTTAAGTTGGGCAAAAATTGATGCACACTGGTTAGAAGCTGAAAATGAACTATCAGCTAGAGGTGTGAAAAAAATGACATTTTATGATATTGTGATGGATTACATTTTGATGGATGCATTTGAAGATCTTGAATCTCCACCATCGTCAGTGATTGCTGTTATACAGAATCGTTGGTTATCAAAAGGTTTTAAAGAAACGGTAAAATAAAATTATACTTATTGAGGTAGTTCTGTTATGTTATATTAATTAAATCATTTCTATTAGGCTTTATCAACTGCAGTATGGTCAGTATTACGTGCCAAACGGAGTAAACTAAAATATCCCAATGGTTTTATGCACCATTTTTACAATATTTCTGAACAGATGTCGCCACTACTTGCATGGGGTTTTCTAGGTCCAGATGAAGAACTGAATAGAATATGTCTATATTTTAAAGTATGTGAATTTATTTTGAGCCAATATTTTTTTATTTATTTTTTATTAACCTTGTGCAGTTTATTTATGTGTTATTTAATGTTTAAATTTCACTAGTAAATATTGTTTAACTTTGGTACCTTAAATTATATTTAATTTCAAAATATAATGATAAAATTACTGATTAGTAAGTTTATTTTATTAAAAATAGTTTATATAAATATTTGTTTTTCTAGGATCAAGTCATTGAACTGATGCGTGATATATTCAGCTTTGAAAAATGTCGGTACACTACAAAAGAAGAATTATCGAGAGATATGTTTGAACAATTTAAAATAAGAGCGGATAATATCAATAAAATGATTGAAATGAAATGTAATTTAGATATTAACATATTATAGAGTTAAGTTTTGGTCTCAAAATTTAGATCAAATTCATAACTGTATGAGGTTACCACAATGTACGTAAAGTAATAAATTATATGACGGTATACCAATTGTATTTTAACACATTAGAAACGTTATTTGTTTTTTAATAATTGTTCTTTTTTGTAATTCTGTTATAAACTTATACTTATATTATTTTATTGTATGAAACCTATAATTTATTTTGATCAATTTTAAAGCAATAATAGTTCTTAATGTTATAACTTATGTTTATTAAATTAAATAGTGCCTATTAATTTTATGATCGATTTATAATACATTGTTTTATTTAGTATATTATTATAGTATTAAATTTGATAATTTATAAAATATTCTATTGGTTTTTTTTCAATTATGTAAGAAAATTATCAAAAAGGTAACTATGAAGAATATTTCTTTTTTATTCAAAATAATTTATAACTATTTTAACACCTATTGTGAGCCATCATTTTAATGATGAGTATTCTAATTTTTACCTATTATTTTTAAGTTTATAATTATTGTTTATAATTAAAAATGTATGTACATTTTAAATTTGATTGCAGTAAAAATGATTTTATATGAATGCTGCAAAATTATATAAAAACTATTAGTTGTATAAGATAATACTTTCTTTGTATTAAATGTATTATATTTATAATATTTTTTATCTGTTTGTATTTGTGGTTTGAATTCATATTAAATATTTTTTTGTTTGTATTTTCAAATAAAAAGCAAAAAATACTTTAAATTGTAAATTTAACTATCAAATATTACCAATGTTTTTTAATGTGAATAAAGTTATTTGGCATGACGGTAGTGGTATCAAGAATGTGTCATGATTTTACTATTTCATTACATTTCAAGATTTTTTTAGTTTTATATTCTTACTATGAGTTATAAATTATAAATTGTACAACCAACCGTTTTTTGAGAATATTTGGCTTGACAACTGTCATGACTGTTTAAAGACCTGTAACTTAGGATTTCAGTTCTTACTGTAATTTGTTTATGGCTCGTAAGACTCTTAGTGTAACATATTGTCTTAACATTATTTTAATATTTCTAGTACCAGTGATATTTCATTATGTAATTAGTGAGTTATAAATATTCACTTTTATTTATTTTTTTTTTTTTATTTAAAATACTCCGTTTATAATAAGAGTACAAAATATTTTTGTAGTTTGCCACAATATCCACTTAAATAATTTTCAATGTATGAAAATTGAATTAAATTAACTCTGTAGTGTTTATTATTGTCTAAATTGATATTGCATTAGATTTAGATTTTTATTTTATATACTTTTGATACAATTAAAATGTATTTGAAATTGCAAGTTTCACATACAAATATTTTAATTTATTCATTCTCAAACAAGAAAATAATATGTTATTATTAGAATTTGTTATAATTTATTTGATAACCTCGATTAATGTTAATCTACCAGTATTTTGTGCGTCACAGCATATTATAATTTATAGAGACATTTTAAAGAATGAATACATTACAAGTTTGTCAATACATTTACTGATTGGTTTTTATGCAATCCACCCTTAAATTTCAAAATTTACATTAAGATTTTTTAGCGTAATCAATGGGTCTTACTCATACATTTCATTATAAATAATTTATAGAAAATACTAAATGTATCAACAGATATGAGCAAATGTAATAAATTAAGGATTTTGTAGCTTATAAGAATGTAATAATATTAGTACTTAATGTAATTTTATTAACATTTAATGTATTTTTGGTTACTGGAACCAAATGAAACGTTTTAATTAAGCATTATTATTTATAATATAATTACTTGTTTCGTTCACTTTGAAATAGTAACCAAATTTAACCAAATTTTTATTATCAACAGTTTTTTTTTTAAAACAAAATATGTTATGTATCAAATTTAAAGTACTTTGGAAAGATGGTAAAATGTTTGATTTATTATTGTTTTTGCAATAAATATTTCTTGTTTTACTTATAATGAAGGTCTATAGTTGAAGTGGATTTATTTATATTCTTCGTTATGTAGATTAATTTCTAATCTAGATCATAATACTGAATTTTAAGTGTTTATTGTATTTTTATTATTGTTTTCAGTTAGTAGTATACTCATATATCATAATTATAGACTAAACTAACAATGAACATGTATGCTTACAACAGTATTGTTTTGATAATGATTGTAATATAGTCCTATATGATTGTAAAAGGGTGGGGGAAATTGTACTGTAATAATATTAAATGGGTAAAATAAAAAGTTTCAAAATATAAACGATCGAGGTTACATTGAAAATATTCATTTACTGAATACGCTGTTAAAATGTCAATGTTATAGAGCGTAATCGAACCATAATAATTTACTGTGATCTAATTTTAATTAAATATAATTAAACTGGACGAAAATATCATATTGTAAACAATTTGTATTGTTTGTTGTAATTGTAATTTTGTGTTCAATTACAATTTAAAATCGGTAATTAATTATTTAAATCAGTTAACCGCTGTAATATAAGATTGTTTTCGTTCATCGTTTTGAATTGATTAAATTATATAACATTGTAACATGTAACTAGTTGATAGAAATCGATGGGATAATAATTGTTATAAATTTGTACAAAAGAAAGATTAAAATCGGTGGAGTACTGTAAAAATTGATTGTCCTTAATATTATAATAAATGGTGATAGATATACGCAGTGTTGAGCCCAGATAGGTAACTAAAATTTATCTAGATAAAGATAAAGATGAACTAAAAATATTTTTCTAGGTAAAGATAAAGATAATAAGGTTAACTTTTTATCTAGATAAATTCAAAATAAATTTTATATTTATTACCATAATCAATCAGCAATATGGTTGTGATATTTTAAAAATCGACACAGTTACAGGCTACAGTAAAGTATTGCGGATTGAGTAGGTATCTGTAGTAATCAATTAATTGGTACAAATTATTATAATTCAACAACTTGTACAATAATACAATACAAATAGTGAACATAATAACGACAGACTATTGATACTACTTATATTTAATAATTATTTTACTGAAATTATTATATTAGTAATAAAAACATAGAACTTAGAAACACCTACTTATTAAATTTTGGGGACTAAAATATTTATTATGTTTCTCAGATTGCATTATTGCTCCGCCATGTATATTGGAATATAAATAGTCAATAATGAATTTTATAGAACGATTCATCGATTTGAGTGATAATGTTCACGGGACTGCTGATAGTATTTTTGACTTTAGTAATGCAGAGGCCAGAGGGTATTATAATATATAACATATATTATATATATATATAACAGTATTATATTTCATAATATCGTGTTATATGATTATTTTCATGTTTTATTGAAACAAATATTTTATTTTTAGAACAACAACAATCACCAAATATCGATAAGCTATTCTCCTGAAGAAGCAATGGTAAACACATCAATGATAAATGAGAATAGGTACTAAAATAAACACTATTTTTGACATATTTGTATTGCCTATACCACGAACTATATAGATTAGCGAATAGTAATCACTGTATAAAACAAATGTAATAATAACGAACAAATATGTCTACCGTCTAGCACTAGTATAGACAATTTTTTGGAAAACTGAAAAATATCTTCACGATCACGAATAATTTATCTCATCATCAAGATGAAAGATTTTTTTATCTTGGATAATTTTTCAATAATTTTCAATGGTTCATTTTTTATTATCTAGATAAGATAAAGATAACAAACAATTTTATCTAGCTAATTTATCTAGATAATCTCAACACTGCTTATTTTACAGTTATACACAATACTTGCAGCATCAGCTACACCAGAGAGGTCATTTAGTGGGCTCAGGTGTTTAAAAACCTATACATGTTCAACTCTAAGTCAAAAGCGTTTGACTCATTTGTTACTATTACACTTAAACTAAACTATTTTCTATGAGATTTCCTTGGATGATGTTGCAATATGCACCAATATGTGTAATATAATTGTAATGTAATTCTAACAATAATATGTACCATTAAAATAAGCCACGCGCAGATGATCATTAAATCAATGACCATGAACAAATCGTGAAATGGTCAAATATAGTAACAAAGAAGAAGCCACGTGCGGATTACAAATCACGAACAACGTCATCATCCAAATTTGACGATGAAGGCCAAGGGCAACCAAGTGGCGAAAACAAAACAATTGACTAACGAAAACAAAATCAAACAGAGTATATAAGGGCTCCGTTTCACCACCAACATCAGACGTATCCAGCCATCAAGTACAAACTATCCGCTTACGACAGTCATATTTACATTGTTATTACTTTGCTGATTTTTTCTAAGTGTAAAATAAAAATATTCTATTCTATTCTTTCAAGTTTAAATTATTGAACTTATATTAAAACACTTAGAAGTACTATTCAATCATAACATTATCGTAGCGTCCTCAATCCACTCGAGGCACGTTACAATATCCTAAAAGAGTTCATTAGCTGTACAGCAGAGAGAAAGTGTACTTGGCAAAATGTAATTTTATTTCATTTTTATTCATTAAAATATAAACTGTATATTATATTTATTAATATTGTATAATAAAATATAGTTATGTTATTTTTGTTTAAAGATTGTACAACAAAGAAACTGTGTATGTGAAAAAGTTAGTTACAACTGTAATTTGTATTGTTGATACATTTTGTTTTGCCTACAATTTTTATACCTACATGATTTGAATTTGTTTAATAAATATTTATAAGAAAAAAATATTACACCTATGTACATGTACAAATTTCTTCGGCATAGGCTTTGTGAAAATTGGGGAGGAGATGGTGATTTAGCCCCAAAAAATAAATACCTCTATTTTTGCTCCTATGCCCTCTAAAAAAAATCGTTCCGGCGCTTCTGGTGCACCGTGAACTTAACACTTCAAAATATCGAGTACGACTGACAGATGACATCCGCAATAGACTTTAATTTAACTGGATTGAAAATGTTTACAGGGTTTTGTCTACTGGTAACTATACCATTAAACAATGCCTCACTTAGTTTAGAAGTAAATTGCCAATTCATTAAAAAAAAGCACTGAGATAAAAAATATAAATGTCCCATTAGATTTTCTTGTACAAAATACATGTCTAATATTTGTT
>JASXSY010001180.1:0-140223 GCA_034509805.1 Sipha maydis
AATAGACATACATTTAGTTATAAGTTGTCAGTTTATAGAATTTAAATATCATGAGGAATGTATTGAATTTGTTATGATGTTTGTGGAAATTTTTTTTGTTGCCTGTGTACTCGATTTTCATAAGAAAGATTTCGAAGGATTGCTTCGATCACCAAATAAAAATAAAATGATAGTAATTGTGTTCTAGTTAGTCCAGCAGTTAATTAAATAATTTAAAAACCTGAGAAAAAATCGCTAGAAACTTAAAATGTCATCCAAAATTCGAACCATAACCACTAAAAATTATTCGTCATAATTATATATAAATTATATTATACCATTGTTACGAACTATTTTATTTGATATCTGTGTACGCGTTTTATACCAGAAGGATTATTTTAATCATCACAATCATTAGAGATTTATGATAGGAAATATTGTTAAGTTGAAACTTTTTAAAGGGTAATCTTATGAATTTTTCAACAGTTTTCATAAAAATTACGAAAAACTGACGAAAAGTAATAAAAAAAAAAAAAAACTGAAATATTGTTACCGATTTTTTATGAAATTTAATATTTTTTTCTACTGTACTTAAAAAGTAATAATTGTTTAGATTTGAAAATTTCAATGAATATTCATACAATTGTTAAGTGTAGAATTTTTATAAGATATATTGCGTTACTTACCTATATGATATATACTTTATAAATAAAAACGTGTATTTTATCTTTTTTTCGAAAAAGTAGATAAAGTAATTTTTATTTGACGAAAAGTCTTGAAAAATGTATAGCATGTTTAGTTTGAAGTTGGAAAATGTGATACAATAATTTAAAAAAGGTTTCATTTTGTAACAAGAAAAAAAAATAATAATTGAAAAAAATAAAAGTTACTGGAATGTAAACATTTTTTACCTACATAAAAATAAATTTAGATGTAATCAGATGTTTCAACAAATTTCCATTAAACAATATTAATTATTTAGTTAAAGTCGTTTCATAATTTCGAAATATTTTAATGATGTTAAATAAATTTATATAATATTTATATAATATTCCGGTATTTACAGGAACCAAATTAAATTTTCGATTTCCCAAATTTTTTTTTTTTTTTTTTTGTTATGAAAATTAGAATATTGAAAGTTAAGCACATGGTATAAGGAAATTCGATTCTTAAATTCTTATAAATCATTTTTAGAAATATAAAATGATCTGCCCGACTTATTATAATCGAAATCGTTTTTTCGTGATTAATACATCGCGTCTGTTATTGTAACTTACCCAAACATAGAATCATACCAGGTCTAGTATTTTCGCTTTTTTTTTTTTAATGTGCTTTTTTTAAAAATCATAATAACTTGTAGATATTTGAGTAGCAGGTAAAAAAAAATATATATATAGATGAACATAAAAATACGTTTAATCACTATATTACCATATTAATGCACAGTCAAACCTAACCCGATGAAATTTTTCCTGGTAGAGAATACGTGAGGTCGTATATATTCGCACAGCAGACTTTCCCGAGCATAACACCAACGATATTCTTCGAGGGCAAGAGCAACTAAACCGTTGTACGCGCATTATTTATTATGACGAACATAAACACATGTGAATGAAATAATAGCCAGGATAAGAAAGGACACCGTTTAAATAGTTATGCGTTTTTTACGGTATGAAAATTCTAAAACGATGTGCAATAAAACGCAACGTAAACCGCGCGTTATTCTGTTTAATGTTATTTCGTTGGGCATAAGGAATGATATTTCGCCATTTAAAAAAAAAAAAAAAATCTAATAAAAAATAAACACGTCCATGCGAGTATTTCGATCGAGAAGGAAGTATATTTAACGCATGTTATAACAGCCACGGATCTTTACAAAATGGGTTTAAAATTGTTTTGTTTAAAAGAATAAAAAATAATTAATAAATCCGAAAATCTATGCGATACTCATTGAAGTTATCGTGCTGCGATTGCGATTGCTTCGTATATTATACTACTGCAATAGCCTGTAACTCATATAGATACTTAATAATAACTTCGACAATAATTATAAACACGAATACACGTCACGCAGAATAGAAACGATGGAAAATATATAATAACGTGATCGTAATCCACCAATTATAACATACAGGACTACGTTAATGTATTTTCGATATTATTTATTATTGTTTTGTATTATATTATACGATTAAGAGATTATATTATAATGGTCGAGGACAATACTACTGTGCCATTCGTATACGATTCGCTGTTTTATCTAAATATTTGGCAATGTAACGAAAAATCAAGTTAAAACGACGAAATTAGATAAGTAGAAATAATGATGGTACCATACTTAATAATATTTTTGGTTGTACGAGTGGCAATGATTATAAGATAATGTGTGAACACGACACGCATATTTTTATTGATGTAGTCATTGAATGTAAACTTGACTTTAGAAAAAATGAAAATAATTATAATATTTCAGGGGCAATATGAAAAACTATATATTATAAACGATATGGTTCGCATGCGACTGAAGATGTAAATATTACTACGTTAAAAACGAAAGCTTTTGGCTCATAAATGTATTGGGTACATTACATGGCGTATTATATGGCGTATTGGGTCGCCAACCTACTGCACGAGATTATAAGGTAGGACCATAGAATAACTTTTTTTTTTTTATATAAAACAAAGTTAACACTGAAGTTAACAGTTTTTTTGTTTTTTTTATATGTATAAAACAAGACAGAAGGTCAAGAACACATCCGTCACCGTTAAGGTCGATTCACACACATCAGTCACGAGGCGGTTCGGTTCCGAGAAAACTAGTCAGTCTCAGTTATGGAAAATAACGTTTCACTAAATTTAGATCGCGTCATCTACACCAGTGGTTTTCAACCTGGGGGTCGCGACCCCCAAGAGGGTCGCGAATGATAGGTTTGATGGCCGCGAATGATAGGTTTGAGGGTCGCCAAAAATAATAAATGAAATGATTTTTCCATTTTATTTAAAAATAAAATAAAGTTAATTTTTTATTTTGTTTTATATAGATTATAGAACATGCTGAGAAGTGAATAATCTTAAATTCTTATTTCTTATCAAAAGCTCAAGCTCAAGTATCCCATTAACAACAGTTTATGTATTATGTATTTTTTTTTATATTTAAATTTATTGTATATGTTTGTATTGTTTTAAAATAATGTTGTATTATGAATTAATTAAATTTTTAAGTGTAAATTAATCAAAATCGTATAACATATAAATATATTTTCAGTAATTAAATCAAATTTTGATGAATAAAACAACCTTTTTTTTTGAAGGGGGTCACAGTACAAAAAAATAAAAATGGGGGGTCGCGACTCAAAAAAGGTTGAAAACCACTGATCTACACTCATCAGTTTTCTATCCGAATCCGATCCGTCAGTATCCATTCAGTCACAGGTCCGAGAACTTTTGAATTCTCGCCAACGATATTATTTTTTTTTGATGGACGTCAATTTTAGGCGAAATGGATGACGAACATCTTATCGAATGTGATCGACAGTATGACGTGCTGTACGATCTTTCAAATTCAAAATATTGTTAAAATTTCCATCTTCAATCAGTTCCTTATAAAGTGTCAAGAATTTTCCTTCACTAATTCTTTTTTGCCATGCCTCATGCACTAACTTTCGTCTCTTTGGAGTGTTCTTCTCTTGTTCATCGGTTTCCTCGTTCAAAACTATTGCAATAATACATAATTCTTCGTCGGTGAAATTTTCCATGTTCACGTTGTAATCCGTAGTATTTAATATTATTAAATTAAATCGAAAAAAAATATACAAAAAATACGTTACGTGTAAACGTATATAACAGACACAACATGATTGACCCGATATCGGAACTAACCGGTCTCGGTGACTGATATGTGTGAAATACACTTGACTGATTAGTCAAAATCGTCGGTAACTTGACTGTCTCTGATCGGAGACATCACTGTCTCGTGACTAATGTGTGTGAATCGACCTTTATTCGTATTCAAACGTATAAATAATAATCATAATAAGAATGATAATTTATGTTTTATTTATGTAAGCTAAAACCCAAATATTACTTTTAGAATAATTATCATTTATGAGATTATCACTTATCAACTATGAGCATTATTATTTAATTTTATTTAAATTGGAAAATTCGGTAGTAATTATATTGACTAAAATTAAAAAAAAAAAAAACATATTTTCTGAAGTAATCGTAATATCAAAAAATTTTAAGCATGAAAAACAAACTCATTAGTCTCACCTTTTAAGCTTGATTAATATTAGGTGATTGATTTTTTACATTACTAAAAATTATTGTTTGAAAAAAATGTCATAATTATTCGTTTTAGTTTTGTACAACGTAACATAAACAATTGGTTTCCAGCTATTCAATACATTTAATATCTTCAAATAATTATTTCTATATTTGTCGCTAAATATGATTTTGAATATCTAACATATTATTTTAATAATACTTTTTAATATTGCATATAAAAATAATTTAAATTCATTTAAATTATTACAGTATTAATCAATAAATACTTTTATACCAAATTTTATATTTTAATTTGCATTATTCAGTATTATAAATTGGTCATTGTTTCATCCATTAACTTTCTGTATAATTGTATTATTGTGCAGTGTAAATGTTCCATATTTAAATTTAAACTAATAAAATGGAAAAATTGATTATATTACACTTGATATAAAGAAAAAATAAGTTAATAATTTAACGAATATGAAGCAAATAATACATTACCAATAATAATTTCATTTATATTTTAGATATCGGAATGTACATTGTATTTAAATGTGCTTTGATTAAACTCAATTCTACCCCCTGGCCAACACTTAATCATATTTTTTGTTTTGATATTTAAAAATTAAAATGTTATATCGAATGAACATTTTTTTTAAATGTTTCTTCTGTTTATATTACAACCTGTAGATTTATTTTAAAGAAAAAATAAATTCTATGAAATAATTTAATACCTAGAATTTACCTGAAGCGAAAGAAAAGAAAATATTAACGTGAAATGAAATTTTTTAAACCGTTTTTCTTGTTGTTGCTAATTTATATAATTTTAATCCATTTATGTTTATAAGTATCTGCTTCAATCATACACAATGAGTCAATAGTTATCTTGGTGCATCTTAAGAAATTATTTTATTGTTCTTTACTTTAATTAAATTATTTGAATAGTTAAAATGATGGATAATGTTATCATAAGCAGCCGTAATGTGGGTAAGTTTAAGTTTAATGTACATAAATTATAACTTAATAGGGTTTCAGTTATTGTTCGTTTGTTGAAATTTGGATTTTATAAATATTTGATGACCAAAGAGCACTCCACATATTACATATACACCAAACATGCGAATTTATATTAAAAGTGATTTATATAAATGTATTTTAATTTTAAGATTTTATTCATTGTTTAGCTCTCAAGAAAGAGCCTTTAGTCTTTTGCTAAGTGGAAATTACTTATTTGTAGTTTGGAGTACCTATTCAAGACGTTGGTAAAATTGAACTTTGAGATACTCTACATCAGCCGAGAAGCTGAATCTTAATTACATTGAATATTGTTGTCGAGTAAGATGGGATGGAAAACGCACTTTAAAGTGTTAAGGCGATAATATTTTAAAATATTTTATTATTCACATGTTTAATTGTGTACGCGACTTACACGACGATAATACATTAAGGTGACTTCGTATATAATTAAAGCTTGTAAATCATCATCTCGCGTATTCTAATAGTTGTAATATATGAGTATATGTGTTTGCATATGATTGCGTGCGTATCAGTCGAGTAAATGTTATAAATTTACAGGGGATGTTTTTTGATCCCTTTAGATGATCCCTTAAGTTCAAATATAGTTTTGTTGAAAGTTCGTTATTTAAATGGGACTTGTATAATAGTCCGAAATGTAAATATTTTTTCCCATATTATTCACCGAAAAATCAGAGTTTGTTTTCAGTAATTTTTTATGCGTTACTTAGGTCGAATGCCCTAGGTACAAAATAACTTGGCGTGTGACGTTGAAAATTATATAGCAAGTAGCGTATATGAAACAAGTTACATTGTATTAAAACAACGTAAGAAATAGATTCAACGCCAACTAAACTGATACAACAGTGGTATGATAAATGGCGTGTTACGTCAGCGTCATTCAAATGTAATATGTTACGTGTTATGCCACGCGCAATATTGTTCTAGCAACAAGCGCTTGGAAATTATTTTAATTTATTCGTTGTACTCATTTTTAAAAGTCTGAAAGTTTTAATTTTTTTTTAAAATGGAAGACGATCCAGATTTGAATGTACATTTTGTTGGTATGATTGAAGCCAATCCGTGTATTTATAACCATAGACTTTCGGATTACAGCAACAAAAACTTGTCGATAGTACTTGGGAAAAGATTTCATGAATAATAATGCCTGTTATATTAATTATACTTCCACTTGGTAGACATTTTGAGTATAAATATTATTTGATCAATTATTTTATTCTATAAAATCATTAGAATCTCTTTAGATAGGCATGCAATTCTTTAAATACATCAAAAACACTATGTTTAACTTGTTGATTCTTTTTCCACTATGAACTCAATACAGTGTGGTATTTTTATATTATTAACATCGATATAATTTACCAATACCATAACACTTTCGTCGGCCGATGAAGAAAACATATTGACTATCTACTGGTATTACTAGTTACTAGTTAAATAGTTGTGTTCCATCATACGTAATTTTATTAGGTTAACCTATACGTTTATTACATCAGTTGCCACGCTACACGTCACGTTACTTTGATGAGCGCTGGACTTTATATTTAGTAACTGGATCTTAAAGCAGTAGTTAATTTATTTTCTACAATATACGCATTTCAAATAAAATGTTTTATAAAAATAAAGTAAAAAAAAGCCCGAAAATGGTGTAAATTTATATGCTGGCTGAACTATGGATTTTTTGGAGTTTACATGTCGCTGACTTCGCAACTATCTCAATTGTATATGATTAGTTTTGAAGAAAGGAATATGTGAAGTTCAAAGTATTGTTATTATTGCTATAAAATCTATTTATACAATATATGACGGCGAAAATGTATGAAGTAATGTGAATAGAGAATCTCTTACATGCTTTATGAATCCGTGGTCATTGATATTTTGGAAAGGATTTTTGGCTAAGTGCATCCGGAATATTTGCAAGTGGTATATCAATGCTGTTTATTATTTTATAAGGAGTAGATCGAGACGCCTGTTATTGTGAATTTTAGAAATGTATTGGTTTTAAAATTGGGGTTTTCCTATGACCAACAACTGGATAATAAATCTCGACCAAAAATCTGATTAATAATGTGTCGACACATCTCATAGTAAATACAATAGATTTTATAGGTCAGAAAGTTCATTTTTTACAAAAGAAAATGTTAAATTTTATTCAAAAAAGATTCACGTGTGTTGAAATTAATTAATTAATATTGTGTTTCATTTAGGTCTTGCTGGAATTCACGAAATCAAGAATCAGATCTCGATAATATGGAAACGAAAAAGAAAAAAAAAATGATTCGAATTTAAACGATTATTTAGTTTGATTTTTCATTTGTAAATATTTTATCATATTGAAAATTCGAAGTTCAAAACTTACTAAACAATACCGGTTGTGTTGTATTTTAAAAATATCGCTACGGCATGTTATTTTTGTATGCTGAACAATTATCAGGAGTACCTTTATATTGATCTACAACTCCCTCTTCCCGGAAATTTAACATAGTCTTGCCATCACATGTTAAATAGGTATTATATTTACTGTTACTGTGTTCGACCAAAAAAATAACGCTTTGCTTAATATATGTGTTTTCAATAAATTACAACATTAATTCATTGCCGACTTAAAAATTTTCATTTAGAAAACGCACTTTTTTCATTCCATTGTGTTTAGTGCTCGACAAGTATTACGTACGGCTTGCAACAAAATAAATATTAAATTTCACATATACTCAGCGCTCTTGGTGCTTTGAGAATATTTTAAAGGTAAACGAAAGGCAAAACATATCATGTACGCACATCAGTAACATTTTCAATGACATGAAAATTAATCTTAACCAGTAGCCGTTGAGAGTTGTAATATGATACTGAAAACGATTCGGTGCTAGAATAACCGTACAGACGACGGTACATTCCAAAGCGTCTCTCTTTGAAGTGTATATTTTATATTTTGTACGTCTGTAAAATGTTTGCACTGAAAACAATATTAAGCAACATCGTTTTTAATAGTCACCGGATCACCGCACTTTGTCGGTAGAAAACCTTTAAAATAATTAGCTTGAACCATTAATTATGTTTATTGAAACTGTCGTGAGCATACATGATTCTGAGTTCATTTTATATCGATGTTTCATAAATAATATAATGTACCACACATGCATCGAATAATTTTTTTTGGTTTATTGCGCCCATTTTTCGAAATTAACATCAGGGGATTTATAAAAAAATAATATTCTATAAAATAAACATTGATTTCACATTTCTCACAACGAAAAAGAGTGCTCTTCTTTCATGTCTCCATGACTTCGTAAAAAATATCACATAAATTAATATTCATGATTTCTAGTACACTGGCAATATTTAATCTTGTGTAATATTGGTGTATTTTTAGACATTTAGTTTTGGTTCAAAGTAGTTCACTGAAGTTTAATCAGTTGAAAAGTGATCCTTGTACTAAAATAAATAACAAAATCCAGTGAAATGTATGATGCACGTTTTTTTTTCAACCTGAACTCACAACCTATAACGCACAGCATAAAATTGTTTGAACACTAGAATCTGTTTTTCGAATGCAATGGTGAACTGTTACATTAAAATTAGTATAATAGGCTGTCTTGCGGCGAGAAAAGAGGAAATAGTGTTCATTCACTACTGTCACAACAATATACTTCGTAAGATCGACGTGTAATTTTTTCTTTTTCTTTTTTTTTGTTATCCAGTAGGTAAATCGTGAATATCGCTTTTGTATACATTTATTTACATCACATTAGTTTATTTGAAAGGGAGTTCGAAAGGTAAGGCTCTTAGCATATATTCGGAAAGAAAAATTACATGAATATTAAATTTTAAAAAGTGTAACATGAAATGTTTTGCTGCTCCAAATGGTCGTTTTAGCTCTTAGTAAGATTGAATCTACCTCCATCGCATTGTAATTCGAGCACGATTTCTCGGACCTAGAAACCTGTTTAATCTAAGGTTAACTTCAGAAATGAAATGTTTTTTTAATTCATATAATTCGCGTTCAAATGTTCTAAAAAAAAAAAAATAAATAATACATATATATGTATATTAAATTTCAGTTTTGTATCATTGATGTACATAACGTGATTTCAGTGCTGTGATGCTTTCAACGGTTTTAGAAGTAATAATGTTATATGAAACGAAATGGTATAAATATAATGTATTGTAAGAGAATGGTGGGAGCTTATTGAACTGTTTTATTTACAGGTGGAAACTCGATTAACCGTCAGTCACGGTAGAGTTTTGACGGATAATCCAATTGACGGTTCACAGCAATTCTGCAATAAACGTATGTATATATTTTACAATATGTATATTTTTATTTATTATATTTGTATATAAATAATAATATATAAAAAAAAGAAAAAAAAAACCGTTGCGAAAATAATATAATACATAATTAATAAATTAATCTGTCATCTTCTATATTTTGCTTGCGAGCTTTTTGAGCGGTAATGTTTCATGTTTTACGAGAAAGTAAAACCTGCGTTGCGTTTACCTTCTATTATACTTGAAAACAACCAATACACATTGACAACATTGTTTTTTTTCTGACTGGCTAATTGTTGATTATAGGTCAAGCATTGATCCTTCGACGTTACCGTAAACTTATTCAACGGCAGTGATATAAAAAATAATTTTATCATTATTCAAAATTTCAAATCCTGGTTGCAATTTTTAATCAATCCATTACTTCTTTCGTTAATAATGTTTCACTGTTCAGTCCACTATTGCAAAGCTAAAAAATTTCATCTTCACTAACAGTCTCAGTTTCATCATTTTCGTACGGTATTATTTTGGACCGTAGTATATTCCTTCCACTCATCAGATTCGACACTTTCAGATAACTCGATGCACTAGCTACAACTTAAAAATACCATCCTTCATTTCGTAGCTGTCCTAAAGTTCTTAATTATATATAATATTGTCAGAGGACAGTAAGCTTTCGATAAAGCATTCGCTATACCAACGCTTCATATTCTTAATTATTCTTTGGTCCATAAATTTAACAAGAAGGGTTGTATTTGCTGAGAGAAAGAGGTATGGCATCTCGTCATCATCACTTTTCAGTTCTTCTGAAGAAGAGCGATGTATTTGAGTATTATCTATAAGCAGCTGTATTTTCTGTATCAATTACTTTTCGTATAAATACATTTTTACTAGTGGTATAAATAAGTTACACGCTTTATAAAACTAATCTGAAAATATTGTGTGGTCCATCCAAGCGTTATTATTTTTTTCGTGCATAATAGTTCACAGGTTGTCAATTCAAATAAATTTTTTTTAAATGTTAGTTGTTTTTTGGATATTTTAATCAACAGCAAAGGTGATCTAAGGTCGTTAGATGTATTTATACAGACCATTACAGTGATCCGATCTTTTTGAGTTTTAAAATTTGGAACTGTATTTTCTGAAAACGAAGCCAGGGATTTTTGTGATAAAGATTTTCAATCTAACCTAGATTTGTTACAATTACGAACTTATTTTCTTATTAGTTTAGATTATATTTTCAATTTTAATTATTTTTATGATTCATTCACGACTACGCTATTCGCATATTTTGACAATTTCTTGTTTTTTCTTTTTCCAGAGATAACGGATAACAGAGAATGACTGTAAATCGAGATTCTACTGTACTGTAGTTATGAGAATTCAATGTGATAAGAAATTATATTATGTACCAATCTTCAAGTTTGGAGTATGAGAATAATAGCATTGAAAGTTTAGTTGAAAATTCAAAATAAACGTAAACAACATAAACACACCTAGAATTTATTATGAGAAATCTTTTCTGAACAGTTTAAATATTATTTCATCTGGAAATGATGTTTCAATTAAAGTTTATTATGTTATAATTATAATAAATGAATTCTGTAAAAGCATTGCAAAAATTAATTATTTTCTGCATTTGGTTACAATAAATAATGCATTGTATGCAGTTCTTTAATATGAAAATCGAGTTACGACTTGTTTTTATTTCATTTTATACTACTCATGAGTGAAACAAAAATCCATTTAAATGCTTCAAGTCGTTTTAGGCAACCATTTATTTCAAAACTATATTTTATACACAATATGCATAATTTTAAATGTATACGAGTACGTACCGTAGACGAAAGTCAATATTCAATTTTGAAAATTGTATTCACATGTTCATTTGTTAATCAGTAATGGCAACAAAAATATGAAAATTAAAATATAGAATAATAATATATAATGCCCCTAGATATATTTGTAAATATACGTAAATATTTTTGTTACTTATAGAAATAATATTTTTGGAAAAATATGATACTTTTTTATTATTTTTAAATTCGGATTGGGGTAAAGGGGTTATTGATTTTACAATGATGTATGTTTTTTTTTTTTTACTCAGATTAAACTTTAGATAACTTCAGTTCCGAATTTCATTGTAAGTTCAAACAAATATTGCGAGGCGAGAAACGGCAACGATTCATATTAATATTTTCTCAATTAATTTTCAAGTAAATTGAGTTTAATAAAATTATAAGTTTTTAACGTAATAATTAATATGTTAAAACTAAAAACAAAGTACATTGTCAACCAGCATTGATGGCAACGAAAGAACACTTTTGTAAACTATATATATATAACTATGTTTTAGAATTTTGTTTCAAAATATCAAATTGATAAAGAAATAACATACCACTTAATATCCGATACCATGGTTAAACGAATAGAAACGTGTTCAAAATTAGTAATATATCCATAAAGAATCGATTGTTTTACGAGTTTAGTACAATGATGATTATGACAATATTATGTGCTATACAAAAATAAGTTTTATGTGATAGTATAAACTAAAATTTCTATTTACATTATATAGTTAAATATAGCTGTACATAGTACATATATTTTCACTTGTTATTCATATGATTATACATTAAAGTTTAGTTACATTGAGTTCAAATTTCTCAAAATAATTATATTATAGGATTCAAAAAAAATTATATTTGTGACTATATTTCTTTATCTGTTTATAAAATAAGCATTTAAATATTTTCAACGAGTACTTCAATTGAAATATAATACAATATTGTATTCAAGATATTTTAATGTGGACAATTTGTGTTTTGGATTTGACTAGGAATTTGCACGTGACACTAGCTGTCAAAACTTTATTATTATTTACAGTAAAATCAAACTTTAAAAAATATTTTTGGTTCAGAATACCTAGGAATTTCAAATTATATTTCGACTAAAATGTTAAAATAAATGTCCGTGGAATTTTATCATTTTAGAATGATTTATATGTTATAAGTTATAAAAAAAAAAAAAATTAAATAAATAAATAAATAAAAAAATGAAAAAAGTAGGTATAATATATTAAATCATTCATTAGGAGCAAACACTGTCAGTTATTCAATGCGAAGAAAATAAATCTTTTAAGGTTTATGGATGAATAGTGACGTATGGTTGACATACTATTTGGGCGATAAGAAAAACTGAACCAATAAATCTGATGTTACAACGAACTATTTAGAACCCTACGGATCAATAGAATTACCAATAAAAAAGAGTACTTAATGGAAGAAATGAAAATCGTCGACTTTGGGCTACAATAAAAACTAAGAAGATAGTATTTTGGTAAGAGTTTTATGTGTCACGAGGGAATGACAATTTGTATTATATATATACTAAATATTATGTGAATTAATAGAAATAAATAATTTAATTTCATTTATTTTAATACTTTACTCTTTATATTTCGAGCTATAATTTGTTTGATAATTAAGTATATGATACATAACATGTAGTTGTGAATATTAACTCCAACACGTAAAACATAAACTTTAAAGATCGGTGTATTGAAACAATGTATTGGTGTATTCATGTATACAACTATGATTAATTTCATGAAACAAAAAGTATATCATCAGAAACATACTATTCGAAATAAAATGTACTGAAAGAATATGGCATTGAAAAAAAATAATAACGTATTGTATTAATACACTCATTGCGAGTCCGAAAACGCAAAGAAATATAAAAGTTTAATTTCATAACATAAATAACAAACTTTTATAGTATATAAATATTAATCGTTTAAAGTATTGGTGTATTCACGCGGAAAATAAGTTAATAATAATCAACAATTATAAATAAATGTTTAAAATTTAGTTTTTAAAGTTGTTTTCTCAACTCGTAAATTTATACGGTACAACGAGATTTATTGTCTAAGGTACAGCTGCACAGTAGAAAATGTTAATCAATGTTTTAAAATTGTTGTGCTCATTAATTTGCATTAAAAAAAAAAAAAAAAGGTAATATTTTTAAACATCCAATTTAAAATGCTTTTCTTATATCTTTTTATCAATGTACCGTAAAAATAATTTTACTATTTCAATCTAACAATATGATCAAACGCGATAAATATATTTATATATATAACATATTATCGAATCATTTTTATTATTGTATAAGAAAAATTCTATTCCCGTTTTCAGCGCACACTAAACTTTACGGTTGCCCGAAAACTGTTTCATTGAACCGAACGGTTCTTGTGATTGAAATTCATAAAATACGGTTGCGCGGAATAAAAATCACTGGAGCGGACAGTGCCGTGAAGATTCATTCGTCGATGTCCCCCGGTTACATCCTCACGAGCTACAATACCGTGCACAATGCGTGGTAGTCCCCCGGTCGCTACGATATTACAATTTCCAAGATCATTGGGAATACGTCGTAAGCATTTGGCGGATATTGATTACTGGCGAATAATCGGTCCGACCAACTTCCGATGTTCTCCGGCAGACTTAATAACACCATTACCGCGTTCCGTGCCCTATAATTTTTCTCGCGTATAAATAGCCATTGTTTTCATCGCCGTCACGGTGACCGCATCATCTCCTTTATTGATGACCTATCCCGAGTGACGCTAAGTGTGCGTTACCAAAAGGATTGTACTCATACAATGTCATTTAACGGGATATTATTTTGTTCAGCTGGGCCCACTTTCGTTTTGTGATTGGTGGGTTTTGAAGTCTAAGGATTAAATAAAACCACCCGTAGCTGCCAGTTCAACCGCCGGTGCTATACTTTAGATTTGCAATCATTTGTTAAACTGCGCATTGTCTGCGCACATCTCGTCGGGAAGTTGTAATTTTTTTTTTTTTTTTCGACAGTTCAGAACTTTGATTTTCCTCTGGGTGACGTTTCTCTAGTGCTTTTTACGACTGTCTTAAGAGCCTTATCGAAAATTGTGTCGTGATTCGTCGATCTTCAAAATTACGTCTTAAGGTAGCCATTAAAAAATTATACAAATCGATGTTTCGATACTGATGACTGTGCTTTAGAATTTTGTCGTAATATAGTCAAACGTATAAATAATAGAACTAAACGTTATACAAAAATCTTTCGTCTTTTGAAAATGCTGATATAGATATACGAGTATATATTTAAATATCATTATAATTAATTTTATATAGGTATGAAAAAAATCCAAGAAAATAACCATGATATAAATGTTGATATTAATACAGACTTAGAAATATTAAATACCTAAAATAACATTAACATTAATTCAGTTTAAGGAAAGTTACGTATACACGATTAAACAAAGAACAATAATTGTATTATTATTTTAAATTTAGGAACCTATTTTAAAAATATTATGTTATATCAATACATTTTAGATAATAAAAAATAACAATCAAAATATTTATATTTCTTAAAATATCTATTTATGATAAAAAGGAATTTAAAATAATACCTCTTAATAAAAATAAGCTATATTTATGTAAAATTACTTACTTTTATCAATGTAATCCTTCTTTTTTTCATATTCAAATCACAATTTTTCTAACTTTTTATAAACCTGATGATGATTTTTTTATTCCAAATCGGTTGTACATTACATATTTTATAAGATTTCTGGTTAAATTTATAATACACACATACACACACACACACACACACACACACACACATATATACATATATATAAATATGAACAATTTATTTATAAATTATATTATGTGTACAAATGTTTTAGTTTATTAATTATAATTGGTTTTTTTTATATTTACATACATTTTGATAATCCTACGAAAAGGAAGAGTGGTACTTCAAAAGTTTCATGTTATAAATCTTATAACATCTTATAAATATTATTTTATCTTATAGATCAGTTGAAATTAGAAAACGGATGGTACTTAAAGGATATTAAGTGTCATATCCATTTAGTGTGTAGAATGGACACTCACTCGATGAAAAGTTTATAATAATTGAAAATCAATTCTATATTGATTTTTGTATAATTTATTTTCTTTAATTTTTCATCTATTTTTTCTTAAAAAAAAAAAAGGAATATGTTGAATGGATAAGTTGTCATGAAATACATTTTTTATCACGGTATTCTGAAGCCTAAAGACATTAATTAATCAGACCCTTCATGTAGGATAATTTTTTTTTTGTGTTAATGACAATAAATAATTGTTATTACCAAATATTATGTTAAAATATAATATATCATATTCATATAATAAAATGGTATAATAAATTATGAAGAAAAAAAATTAAAAAGTTATAATAAGCTCACCTAATTATTTTCATTTAGTAGATATATTGCCTTTTTTGTAACATAACTTAACACACGTCAATAATGTTAAGCGATAAATGTAACATAATTTTATCAGATCGAATAACGGTGAAATTTGCATAAAAAATCGGTTTTGCGTACGAATTCCCAACAACAATAAATTGAATAAAAACAAAAGACAATAAAGTATTATATAAAGTATCATACCGAATATAAAAATTCAAAAAACTTGCAGCTGATGTCGCGTAGGCCGCCGTTGTTTTTGGCACATGATGGTTTCTCTTATCATTCGGATTAGTTATTTGAGAACAACGACGGAGATCAAAGGATATCAAAGGATAAACGGCTGTGGTATAAACATATACGAAACCATTTCGTAATTACATAAATTTAATAAATTGTACATAGCAAGTAGGGTTATTACTTTAAATTCAAGGTTTGCGTTCGTAGTGGAAGGCGACAATAACTTATACCTCTACCGGACTGGACAATTTTACGTAAGTATATATTACTTTTTATTTTTATTTTTATTTTTTCAAAACAAATGAATGGGATTAATTTAATTGAGCGTCTCGACATATGACTGTCGTATAGATTTTTTTTATGTGACGAAAGATTTTGTATAACAATATTTTATTTATGATAACAATAACAATACATTGCCACCGATGAATAATATTCATTTTATCACACAATATAAATTCAAAGTGTGTTGTAGTGGTATTCATGATCTATCGAAATTAACATATATAAAAAATAAAATATTAAAAATCAGTTTATCATCAACAATTGTGTATATGTTTATCACTATCTGATGATATTTGGATGCTAATTTTCTACGATATTGTTGCATTCAAATCGTTCTAATTAATCTCCGATATACAGAGTCCTCCGTACGAAGTTAATTTCGTTAAACAGTTTATAAACCAATTGAAAATATTTTGAAATGTTTGATGACTAAGATTTAAATCCGACAAAACCCTATATTTGAAGCGAGTAATTTTCATTTAAAGGATGTTTAATAGTTTGTTGTATTGTTCCATTTCTGTCGGCATTGTAATTCTTTAAGCTGCAGACACAGATGTACCATGGGGTATGTGAAACTCTATGGTTTTATGGATTTCATATTAATTTTTTTCAAAAATAAATCAACTCGATATTTTCTAGAAAATTATTTAATACTCAGTAGTATAAAACCTGTATTCTAAATTGTTTATATTTTTTTCGCAACTCATTATTACTAATTGTTTTCAACGCCTCTAACCTTTAAGAATATATATCCATGTAAATATTACATGAATATCAAGTGATACTAATTCGATATAATTATTTTATTCATTTATAATTTATTGTAGTTTACTACAAATACAATTGGACATCACGATAAAAATAATTGAAAACGATTCTTATATTTATTCATTGAAGAGTGTAGATAGTAGTTTATAAACAATTAGTAAGGAGTGTCTTATTTTATGAAACCTAATTTCTGATTTTTAACATATTGTGAACAAACAAAACGTAACGAAAAATGTAAACGTTATAGACGTAATAAATGATCACTAGGGTTCGGATTTGAAGGCAAAAGCCTTTCTCTTAATAATAATAATTGAAAAATAATTTTTATACAAAAATAAGTTTCATTTAATTTCTAAAACGATTGATGTATTTTTCTTGCCTTTTTTACTTATAAATGCCTTTTTGCTCTTTTTTTTTTGCATTTTGTCCTTATAAATGCCTATTTTGTGTTTAATTTTCAATTGATTTAATAACTGTATACACAGCTTACGTATTATTGGTACAAATCGATAAGAGCTTTTGAAGACGGTGCATAGTCGACGTTATGTTTAAATTTATTTATAATTAATATATTTTTGAATTGCTTATTTGTATAAATTAAATGCTATTTTTATAGCTTATCTAAGTATTAAAGTTTTTTAATACCAAGTAGTTAGTATATTTAATTTTATTGTGCTTTTTTGAATTACTTTTCTATATAAATGTAATGCCTCTTTTACCTTTTTTCACATTTTAAATGCTTTTTTTATTGATTATATAACTTTCAATTCCGAACCCTAATTATCACTTATCACACATTGAAAATGTACACATATTTACACAAACAACAGTACTACCATAACCTAACCTTTTAATGGATTTATGAACATATTTTCATGTATGTAAATATTTAATAATGGGAAAAATTAGTAGGATTTTCGGGGTGTTTATTCTCCTATTATACTAAATAAACGATTGATCATTTTAAAAATGTATAACAATGGAATTAAGTGATTTTCAATAACATAGAAAATACAATTATATTTTGGAGAGATGGTTACTACCAATAATTTATGACATAATTCTAACACTCCGCTAAGTTAATATTTATCGTTTCATTGACTTTACCATTGAATTAACTAATCAATAAATTATTACTCATATATTTCGGATTTGGGAATCACATTCAATATCAATATTTTTTTAACGAAAAATATTTTGTTTATGTAGTATATGTATATTTGTTTAAATAAAATGCGATTAAATTGTGTTTGTTGTGAATAGTGTTGTCTGATCACATATAAATATTATCAATGATGATTTATTTTCTGTTTTTCTTTTGTGCTCATTTTAAATCTACTGGGAAATAATACACCCAATACAAAAACTTTTAAGGTATTTATCATTTTAGATATTAACATTTACTTTTGTGTTTTTTATTTTTATTTTTTGTAACAATACTTTTCATAACCTGAAAGCTAAACGGAACTATAGTGGTTGTTAAAATCACTCAAGGGAATAATATTTTCAAATCAAATTTAATATGCAAAATTGAAAATTCGTGACATAGAATGTTTGGTAAAATAAAAGAATTTAAGTTAAGTATTTTGAACATTTTCCATAATGTTGAAAAAACAATAATTTATTCTCATATTGTAACATGTTAGATATATAACAATTTCCTGTGGGTGTTTTTACAAAGTAAAGCACCGATTTATAATTTGAATAAAGAGCCAATTTTGTCTTGTATGGAATATTTTCATTAACACGTCGGATCTTAAATAATTTATCTTGAAAAAAAAAATTAGTTTCATTACTACTAATCGAAATCAGAAATTGTCTAATGAAGGATAACTTTAAGTAGTAAAATAGTATAAATTAGTATTCCTACTGTGATCGAAATTCTTGAGTACATATATTTATAAATAATATGTATATTATTAATTATTATTATATATTAATAATATTTATAATTAATATATAATATTATATATTTTTATATATATATAAATTACATTTTTTTTTATAATATATATATATATATATAATATTATACTATGAATATGTAATTTAAAAATAGGAATCCAAATTTATATTTTATGATTTTTAATTTATAATTAGTAATTTTACTCATCAATATGCAATAAAGTCCTATTGATGGGATATACTAACAATTATTTGTATATTTAGAATTCTTGAAATTTTTTATTTTAAATACGTATATACAAATACAAACAATTTCATAGTATTTTTTTTATTTATCATTTTATATTCTATATCTATTTTCTATATAAAATATAAATATGTTACTTATAGTTATTATATGACTAATATAATCTTTTATTTGTTTAAATTGTTAAAATAATCTTACAATATTTATTCAATAAATTATTAATAATTTCTAAATCTATAATTATTTAACTATGATAATTTTATTTAATAAAAACAAAAATAATTATTACTGTATTTTTGTAACTTCAGTTATTAATAAAATAAATATCTGCCATTTTTATATAATTAATTTTTAATATTATTTAATTTCAAATAGTTATTGTTTATCCTATAAACAAATGAATTTGTTTATACAAATAATCTATTTAATTTATTAATAAATAATATTTGGAAATTATTAAAACCTTTAACGGTAGATTGAATCTTATATATTTAGATCTACATATATTTTAATTGAAAAACCAATACATATTTTATATAACATATTTAGAGTGTTGCTAAATAGTTAAAAAATATAATTAAAACATTCATTTATTTTTACTATTATTTCAAGAATAAGTTCTTCAAAAAGATAAGTAAAAAATAAAAATCACCAAAATGTAATCTTAATATTTATTTAAGGTTATAATTCCAACAAAAATCAAAATTTATATTTTATTTTCGTTGAAAATTTCAGTTACATAGTTCTGTATTATTTCATAATTTGATATATTTCTAAAGAATTTAGAAAGTTAAATTAAAAATAAATTTACTAATTATGATCATTCGCTTGAATGTATCTAATATCTATAAACTATGGTCTTTCCACTAAACATTTGTAGTTAGTTTTGAATTAGCCAACAGAAGATCAATGTAATGAGAATAAATAAAATATTTTAGAAGTATTAAAGTAACCAATAAGAAAAGAAAAGTCAATATTTCTTATAATAAACGAATACGTTTAAACAATATCACCTCAAAATTATAAAATTAGAATGAATATAGAATAGTTATATTAATCGATAAACTCTAAATATCTTTCTAGATGATTCAATTATAATTTATACCTCCATCTTATTTAGTTATTTCTTATAAATATAAACAAATCAATCAGATCGATTACAATTCCTCGTTAAACTTTAGGTGTGGAAAATCTTTTCTATGAAAAATAAATATTTTAGTATGAAATTTTATTTTCGTAAAAATAATAATAATAATAATAATAAATATAATGCGAATAATAAGTCAATTTTTATTACATATATTTTATACGCTGTGGCCTGTAATTTAATCATATTTGTATAATGTCTGTACACGTGCCTGTAAAATATGTATCAGCTTGGAAACATCAGTATCACATAATGCTAATAGGATAGTTTGTTAAACTTTTGCATTAAGGATATAAAGAAAATGTTAACACCAATCGCGTTGTACGATCTGATTATTGTCAACACTTTACGCATTTATTCTGCGCGGTTGTATTCAAATAGTCCCGCGTCAAGGTTTGCATGAAACCATTAATAACATTATTTTTTCGTTCATTGTTGTTTTTATTTTTTCTTTCGGGCGAAGGAATATCGTCGGATAACGTCAAAAGCTTAACGTCGAAGTTCAAACCAGGTGACTGTAGGTAAAATATTTCGTCACGACACTAGAGGCATGTTACACCAGACTAAGATCAAAGACATCCTACTGAATATTTTAGAAACTTTGGATGCTGGAGCTACGTTAAGTATATCTACAGTTTATGTGCTTAGTTAAATCTTTCCCATAAACTTTCAACAATATGATGTCGTAAAATTTATAAAATCAATTCTTAATCTTTATTTCATCATTAATTGTTACAATCATGTTTACATTAATTTACAATCAATTTTAGTTCAATTAAAAAATTATGTTATTTGTTGAATCGAATGTAAAATTTTAAAAGCTATGAAAATCCAATGGGAAATTTGGTGATTTCCGTATATATTATTGTATTATTGTGTACGATTATCAAAATTTCTAGATTCCTGATTTGTATTTTGACTATTAACAGTAATAAAAATAAACTTAGTTTAAAAATTAAACTAGTGTTAACCGTACAAAACTGTATTAGTTTGAAAACCGTTCAAATATTGAATGTAAAAACCGCAACGCTTTATGTAAATACACATATGTGTTCGTTCAATATTTTGGTCCTGAGAATTTTCGTTGATAATATATAGCAATAGAAAAAATCTCGGATCGTTCCGGGAAAGTTCCGAAACGAGTCACTGTTAAACCTTGATGCGTATGCACATGCACACAGGTTCGCGTTAAACGCGCATAAGTTATGAAATGAACTCATTTTCCACGGTCATCACTCGTCATGGCCCAAACGTACGTCGTCCGCGGGGGCGGTGGCGTGATTAATGATTTCCGATCGTGCACCGCAAAACACGTAAGACTCGCCCAGGTATGATGTTTTAGGTTCGGTTGTTTACCGATGTCGGTCAGCACAATGTGTCGCACCGACCCGTCGACGAATGTTTTTCGATCTACGATTTCCCAACGTTTCCGCCCTCCGATCCGACGCGCTGACTGAATATTCGCTTAGGATGTCGGCGCACGGGCCCGCAATACGTCTGCCGCGCGAGAGACGGGAACGGAAAATCGCAACCCCCACACACACGTACTGACCCCGCGTACGGTATTTATGCATCGCCGCAGTACGGTATTTACCGTGCGACGGAGGCGGAGTCAGGGGAAACGTTTGGGGTGTACGAGGACGATTTGCCAGCGTGAACGGTAGTCCACCGCTTCGCGTTCCGGGCGATCATCCTCGGGAGACAAGCGCGCACTATATACCCCTAAATACCACTTGCGATCGCGTCGATCGGAACATTTTCGTCCGACGGTAGTTTTGTTCTTATTTTTTTTTTTTTTCTTTCAATTTTTTTCATCTTCCTCGTGTCGTCTCGTCGGTCCTCCTCCTCCCCCCCTCGATAAATCATCAAGGACCAATACCGCGGGGACGTCACATAAAGTCGTGAGTATTAAAATGTAATTATTATTCGAATATTGTTAAGCTCCGGTTTTTTCCACGTGCTTAGATGATCGTTTTTGGTCAGAATTTGATCTCGTGTTATATCATTCGAGGGGAAATTTTTTTTCCTTATCGTGCCTATTGAGAATGGTATGAGTGCGTTTTTATGAACACCTTATGGACAGAAAAATGCTCATAATAAATAACGTTACCAAATCTGCGTAGACCATAATTAATTATGAACAAATTAAATAAAATTAATAAAATTATGGTAATGAAATCTGCAAGACAATGCGAGATAAATTAAGACTTAAAAGAAACCAATGCCTACTTTTCAGCAAGGACTTTTGATAGATAAAATTATTATTGTGCTTCAAAATATTTTAAACTCTATATGACACCATATCGCACTAAGGCTTATTTAAGTTCAAAATTATCAACGTATCATTAAAATTGAATTTGTTTGTTGTGCGTTTGGTTTGTTTTCGATCAATAATCTGCACCTACGCGATCGAAGTGTAGCTTTTATGTTGATTGTCATATCAGATTTTTTTTTTATATTCAATTTTAATTGGTTCAATATTCTGAATGTTTTTCACATAATTAGTGACAATTCCGTTTTATGATACACTTTGATTTTTCAAATTTTTATACTTCGGGACGATAAACCCGTGTATTTGATTTAACACAATTATCTTTGAGTGTAAATTTTGTATGTTTCGTTTTATATATTTATTACTCGAATGCCCAATCGATCAAGTTCGTATTAGCGTTTTTCGAAAGAAAACATAAACACTGTGCTACCGTTAAAGACCTTTTATTTTTATTTTTAGATCGTTTATTGTTCAGCACTGTTTTGTAGTTAATTTTAACGCGAATTATTAAAATGGTAGCAATAAACGTACACACAAAATCTTGGTAAAATGATTTTATTGTGAAAAGTAATTTCTTCGTTGTATTACACGAACAAAATGAAAATTAATTTATGCGTACTTCTAGGGCTATATCGTTCAATGTTTATCAAACAATAAATGTTATAACGATTCTTCTATACATACAAACATATTATCCTTAGAACTGTAGATACAAATTGTATAAGGGTAAGAAGAGGAGGAGGGTTGATAATTATATTGATTAAGTAAAAAAAAAAAAATTTGAATAAAATGATATCATTTTATAAAACTTTACATAAATAATGGTTACAATAATTATTACAATGCGTGATCTATTTGAAAAAGAAAAATTAATCTTATTCTGCTGTTTGGTACAATACAGTGTGAACATGAATCATAGTTATTATCAGGATAAGTATGATATTTTAATCTGAATTTAATTTTTTTTACAAAAATAATATGAAATGCAATTTACGATATGGAAATTAACTGAGAACTTTGAATATGAACTACAATTAAGCATTTGTTTACTATGTTTTTACCCCTCAAAATGTTCGTCGTTTATTGGTTTTTTATATATGAGCTTGATTTGACAATAATCGAATGTGTTCCATTTAAGATCACTATGCATTTTTTAAATAGGTACTGTTCATTTGATTGTTATTGATTAACTCTAAATTACTAACAATGTTAGTTTTGTCAACATTATTAATTTGATTTATGAATTAAAATTAATTTTATAATAACTATATATATATATATACATATATATGTTAAAAATGAATCCCTTATGTCGTTTTCATCCAATTTATTTGGTTAGTTATGTGATATTTAAGCCACGATAAATCCCAGATTGACGAATCTAAAAGATCTCGAGGGACGTGTTTAAATTTGATTACGGATTTGAATTTTATATTAATGTATACACTTTTGATGGTTTTTGGTTATTATCATGGTTGGTTTATATAATAAAAAAATAGAATAAAACAGCAAACCCTTGCAATGGGCACATAAGTAAAGTAATCAATAAAAATTAAGCTGCTCACACCATAGACCAATTCTCTGTGGGAATATGTTTTTCCCGCATCCGATGATTGATGAAACTACACACAATATACATCAGCTTTTTTTCCACTCCGACAATCTTTATCATATTTTAGTTCCAATTCCCATTATTTCCAAATGTCATATTTAATGATATAGATTTTTTTAATTCATCGAGATTCGAGATCAATAAAAATGGGTACGCCATTGTGTTTCCCAGGTTCTTTACGTATTCCGATTGGAATAACAATTTTTTATTTTATTTTCTTATATTATTTTAATTGTTCTGTATTGATTTTTAATAAAACGATTGTTAAAATAATGGTTTATAGAGTTTTAGATAATGACGATGTGTAATCAAATAACGTGGTTAAAGTTGATTTGAATATTTCACTGTAAATTTATTTATTTATATTAATTTTAGTTGGATATTATGATTATTGAAAGCAGAACGTATTCAGTTGGGAGAATACACATTTTTTTTTTTCTTTATTGATCTTTAAGATTTTTAGTGAAACTAGGAACATATTGATTCACCCATAATATGTGTTTATATTTTGTATTTGAGTACTCGATTTACAACGGAATGAATTGCTCTAATAATTACCAAATAAAAAAAAAAAAAATAAGAAATGGGTATTGATTGATACTAGTGGTAGGGTAAATTTTACAAATTTTCAAAAAGTTTTCTTAATAAATATGCAAAACTGATGGAAAATTAAAAAAAAAAAAATACGGGAAAATATATGGTGTATTGGTGTGCAACAAAAACGAATTTTTTTTTCATCTTAACTCAAGAAATAATATACGTGATGAATTTAAATTGTCACTGAACTCGTATATTAACATGCGATGTAAATTGTCTCATTTTTAAGGATTTTTTTGAGCTATTTACAGGTAATTGAAGTATTTTTTTTTTTAGACTTTTCGATAATGTCAATAATGTAATTTTTATTTGACAAAAGGTCTTGAAAATTGAATATAAAGTATCTCATACATATCTATTATTGATAAATGAAAAAGAAAAAAAGAAAACTGTGCAACTACTATATCAAGCATAAATCGATCCACTCGACCTCTTTTACCGGGAATCGGTTTTTCGAGAGCACTGGTTCATTGGTTTCACGTTAAAGAGAACAATACAGTAATACAATTCATCCGTCCGTATATCTCACCCGAACGTGGACTTTCACCTTTTGACATAGTTATTGCTATTACACATTTCAGCTTGAAAAAACAAATTGATAACTAAATTGACGTACGTTTGTGGATTTACCGAGTCTATTTTGTTCTAGGTTTAGGAAGATGAATAGTTTTTTTTTTTTATGTTTGTATTTCCGAAAAAATTATCATCTGGTGTAATTTATTTTTAATTTTTTTACTGATTTACCTGTTCTCTTAATAAATATGAAATTCTAGTAACTTTAAAGCTTAAGTACATAATATTTTTATTATAATTTAATTTCAGTAGTATGTAATTGTATGTTTTAAATTTATTTTTTACAAGGAGATTTTAAATAATTGTTCATGTCAAATTAGATTAAATCACCAACGTTTATCGTACTCATAACTTTCTCAAAAGCCTATATGCATGATTTGAATTCATTTTTTCCTTAAATATTTTCAATTACATAATATAGATTAAATAATAACTTTTTAATAAAACTAAATATAACAATTTTTTTTTGAATTAACAAATATTTTATTTTTATAACATTGAATCAATGAATAATACTTTTATTATATTTTATTTAACACAACATTATAAAAATAGAAAAATGGACATGAACCATACATATACATTTTTGAGAAATTTATAAGTAAGATAAGCATTGGTAATTTAACCTAGGTTAGCATAAACAAATATTTTAAATATACCTGTAAAAATGAACTCATAACATTCAAATAAATATCACGAATTTCGAATTATATTAATTATTTATTTATACTTAATGAATGAAAAAATACATTTAATTGTTAAATAAATTTATAATCTATATATATAAAAATGGAGACAAAAAATTCGAAATTGCATCAGTTGAGAACGGCTGGGCCGATTATCTTGATTTTTTTTTTAAACGATAGAGAATGTCGTGGAGCGGGTTTATAGGGTTTATATATGGACCTAATTCCACCCCCGGGAGGTGGTCAAACAGGAATTTTGAGATTTACGATAGAAATTTTTGTTTTTGTTTATAAATGGTTGCTATGGGGGTTATTAGATTTGAGAATAATATTTATTTATTAGTGGTTAATATAATGAATTACCCGACGTTGCAAGGTAACCAAAAAAAAAACATAAATAAGTACTTTGAATATTTTCTATTTGTTTGTGTCATTAAAAATGCCAAGAAGACGCCAGAATACCAATTTTTGTCGTAGAACAAATGCAGCTACAAACATGAGAAATGACCAACTACGTCAACAGGTACATGGAACATTTATATCTAATTCATTCCTGCGTCTAGCATTCCAGTATGAGCCCGATATTGAATATTATGCTCATTCAAAAGTAGTAATTTGTGCTATGGACAAGGAATTCCCGCACTGCTATGCTCTCAAATTCAAAAATGAGCCAGTCTGGATGTGTTGTGCGTCAGGAAAGATGCAACTACCTGAAATTGAAACATCACCTGAACCATTGAACGGTTTACTTATCGGTACAGATCCAGATTCTAACGTGTTCCTGAAGTCAATTGGAACATTCAATTTATGTTTTCAAATGACATCGTTCGGAGCAACAGAAATAGTTCGTAATACTAATGCAAATGGTCAACAATACAATTCTATACTACGGATTTTAGTATGTTAAGGTTAGGTTAGGATTATGTATTAATTGATTATATTAATCCACCGTATTATGTCAAACTTGGTATAACTTTGATACTTTATTAGATTTAAATCATACACTAAGGTACGTACAAACAGCACTAGGTCCGCGATCTACCGCAGGTAGATTGCCTACCTGATAATATACTGCTGTGAATCAGAATTTTTATTCCGGAGAGAAAACTTAAGATAAATCTAGAACATCATTCACCGAATATTAAATAACGAGTTGAACAAAGTTAGAGTCATATAGAGTTGGTATATTTAACGAGCAACGAAGTGCACGGGATAAGCTAGTATAATTAAATTATTAAATATTATTTATAATATTGAGTTTTATTTATACACTCTAATACGGATGTTATAGGCTCGGTTAAACATAATGCGATCTGCCTGTACTACTGACCATTTCGGACTGATATATCAAATAATACGCGGGAATTTAGTCTCGGTCTACGAGTGTAATTGTCTACACTGCTTGTATGAATATACGGTTAGAGTTTTCGTTTAGATTTCGTTTGAATTTCTTAGTGACAAAAGTTATTCATATTTTATAGAATGAAATCCAATAGTAGTTTTGATGAAGAACTTTTTCTTCTCCTCGCATTGAAGAACAAAAAGAAAATGAGTAAAAGAGTGCGCGAAATTAATAAGAAAAGTGAAGAGTTTGGTGAGTTTCACCATCTTCGCATAGAATTGTCAACTTACGAAGACCGTTTTTATATTTACTTACTCGACATATTGCGGCAGCAAGTGATCTGTTTTACCGAGCATTATACTAATAGGTGGAAGGAACCGACCTCATTGAATTTTGAATATCATTTTAAATTTGTATTGTCTATATTTATGGTATAATACCTATTTGACTTACCTCAAAAAATATTCTTGACAAATCCAACCTATTTTTATAATGGTTAGGTCATTGTGTATAATAATATTGTTAGTTGATACCCAATACATTTTGTTGAAATAATTCAGAAAGTTATACGAATATAATGTATTCAGCTAGTGATAAGACTTACTTGTATAACTTTTTCTAAAAATAATCATTTGTTATTAATAACGTTTAATGATTAAGATTTTATATTAATTATAACTATATTAATTAATTTTATAATTAACTACGTAGGTAAACTTATAATTTACATAATGATATAGGGCAAAGCTCATTTGATAAGTATATTTTTATGATGCTCGTTTTACGTACGAAATTAAGTTCAAATTTCTTAGATTGATAATAATATATATTATGACCATATAATATTACGTATTGGAGAAGAATATAATCAAAACGTAAGATATACCAATTCATAAAATTCTCAAACAAAAGCTGCAGGTAAATATCAGAATAATTTTTCTTTTTAACTGCGTTCTACTCACCGCGGTGCACCGATGAGAAATAATATTCGTATTTAATGTATTGATTATATGGATAAAAACTATTATTTTCAACGAAATATTTTCCATGAATATAATACAATTTTTTATTATTTAAAGATAAAAAAATTGATGAAAAATGTTTTAATTTATTTTTGTTAATTAGGAAATACCATATAAATTTAACAAAACCATAATTTTGCTTGTTTTATTAAATAAAAAAAACTATATATAATATTAGTTTCATTAATTTAAAAATATCAAATTGAAAATATAAAAATTAAAATCCATATTTATTCAAATTTATGCATATATTTCTAAAAAAAAGTTCTTTAATACTAATACAACATAATATATAGTAAAGTATAATTGTAAATTATTGTTTCATTAAACTCCTACAGTAAAGCATAATTTCAAAAGTTTTATCTCTTAGCCTTTTTTTACGTAGTGTTAATATTTAGAGCCCACAACTGAATAATCTCTTTACTGGTACAGAAGATAGTGGTGTTATATTTAAAAAAAAAAAAAAAAAAACACATTTTTTACTATAAGAAATGTATGTAATATTTTTAAGTCATTGCTTGGAGAATCTAAATAAGACATCGTTTGGGCACTTACTACATTAGTACTTCAATTATCTATAGGCTGTGATGATGATAGGTCAGTTGAAGATTGACTTCCAGATAAAATGTGGTAAAATTCTTTATCCCTATCAGTAGTGTCATCTTCTAAACAGTATTAGATTTTAAATTATTTGAATATTAATTCGAATGATGATATACAGTCAGAAATCAATTACTGCAATAAGTAAAATATCTAACAGAAACTCAAGAAAGTGTAAAGTAAAATATTGCAGCGATAGCATATAATTTACTTTTAATATGTTCTAAATCTAAAATTAAATTAAATCTTATTTCAAAACTATAAATTAAGGATAGAATTTAAGTCCTACGATATATTAAGTTAGTCTGCTGTATTAAAAGAAATTCGAAAACTAAACAATACTTCACCAAAAAAGACCATTGTTTTTTATTTAGTTTTCCATTTTTAAATATTCAAATGTAGTTATAACAATAATTTTTTTGTCTGATATTGTTTTGATTGCATAGAATAAGGAATTTCACCAAATTATTATAGGTATATGAAACTTGCAGTAACAAATATTGAATACTTTGTCGGACACAATTGTATTTCTACTAATAAAATTCCAAAAAGAACATAACTTACCAAAAATAATTTTTGAAATTTATTTATAAAATGTATTATTAATATCTGTATAAGAATTAGTTTCTTCACCTGTATTTGAAGAATTATCATTATTATCAGATTCAATATCAAACCAGTTACCACAACCACCAACAGCATTTTAAGAATCCGTTTCCAAACTTTTTACAAATATATTCGAAATACTTTACCAAAATCACTAGCGTTACCGGTAACGGTATGAGAAATTTACGAATTATTTATTCTATATGTATAAGTTATGTCATTCATAACTTCTCTTATATAACTAAACTGGCGACTATTTAGAATGTGTCTGCAGCCAAGAACATAAGAACACTTTAAATATGTATGTTTGTCAATAAAATTACCAGTCATTCTTAGGTAACTTTTATTACTACAACACCAAATATCTGCTGTAGTACAAATAAAACTTTCCACTCATCAATCTAAGCATTTTCATTTCCACAACACTCATACTCTGTTTTATTCACCTTTGAACCACCCAACACTCCGAACCAAATAGTATTGCTCTCATCTCACTATATTTCTGTACAATTTACCTTTCAACTTCATTGGAATTCTATTATCAAATAAAATTCCCGACGCTTTTTTCCATTTCATCCAACCGCACTTAATCCTATATTTTACAACCACGCCAAATCCTCCCATCCTTTTGTACGAATGATGCTAAATATTTAAGACTGTTGACTTCCCCTATCACATCACTACTTATGATCATGGGTCTTCTCATATCCTCAACTTCATGGTATCTTTTTTTAAAGTCATATTATATATGCTCTGATTTATTTGTACTATTTCTCAATAATTTTCATTCATGGTCTAACCTCCACTCATTTAACCTATCATTAACTTCTTCCAGATTTTCTCCTACCAAAACTATATCATTAGCAAACATCTTACATCATGGTTTCTCGCCCTGTATCCATTTCATAACTTCATCCATTATCACAAAGAAAAATAAAGGCTTAGAACAGTTCTTCTAAGATTATTATCTAATAAAACTGACCCCAGATGCACACCAACTACTACGTTAAAATCTTCTGTTAATCCTAACAAACTCTTGATACTAGTCGTTAAGCCTTCATACATATCTTGAATCAAATTTATATATATTTTTGGGATCTATTTTCTCATTAATACCCACTTTAAAACTTCTCTTTACAACTCTGTCATACGCCTTTTCTAAATCTATGAACACCATTCATAACATTGTCTTCTTTTCCTTAAATTTCTCTACTAGTTGTCTAACACAAAATAATGGCTCAATTGTCGATTTTCCTGGCTTAAAATCAAACTGATTTCCGAATTACATTTTTATTTTCTTCAACATTTCACATAGTTTTTTTATTGTTTCTTTATAAATTCTTTTTTATTGTTTCCTATTAATTTGTACCATCGAATTCTCAATAACTTTTCGGTTTTCCTTTTTTTGCTTGTCATAATCATATTATTTCCACTAAACCATACCTCTATTATCATCAACTTATGTTGTGTCATTACACTCTTTCAAAGAATTAATCCAGTTTTAATAAGTTTGCCATAACTCTATGAAAAAAGTAGAGAAGTTGTATCGTCTAGAATAGTTAAGCTTATTATGAGGTGTTGAAATGCAGGCTTTTCATATGCGATCAATAGCCGTTTTTCTTTTACAATATATTGAAATACAAGATTAATAATCAGTAAAAAGATAATTATATATTATATAAGTTATATATTTATAACATAGAAATACATACAAAAGAGATAATAAATGAGTAAATATAAATAATATTATAACTATTTTTCATAAAAAAAAAAAAAATCATTCTAAGTAGTTAAATAAAATTAGTAGATTACTTTTCTAGTTCAGAATATGATATAAATTCTAAATAGAATATTAAAAAACTATTACTATAAGTAGTATATTGATAAAATTATGAAGATTAAAAGGAAAATATTTTAAATTTTTAAGCCAGTGTTTATGTACACTACTTGTATATTAGGATAGAAATATTCATTTTAAAGTAAATAAACATCTATTGTATGTAATAAGCCTTATTCATATCATTTTGTAAAAAAAAAAAATTAAAAAGATACTTAAAATATTACATAAATTTTAGAAATTAATTAATCTTATTACTGTTCTTAAAACAATAATATTCATAAAACAAGTTTATTAAAGTTATACAATATTTATTTGAGCTATATAGTTCAACAGTTTTAATGTTCAATAATTTATAAAATTTAATAATTGTATTCATGAAATTAATCGAGGATTGATCTTTATTAGTTTTATTAAAATATTACAATATTCATTTACTATATTATTTTAGGAAAATATTGACATTAGGCTGTCTTATTGTTATAAATCTCCCATAATCTTTTAAGATTTTGAAAATCTTTCCATCAAACAAGTAACAAATCGTTTAATTTATTTGTTTAGATAATTCAGTACGATTTTGTTCATCTTCTTCGCATAGTTTTTATATTTTATGATTCAAATGAAATACAAATGTTTATATAGTACAGCAATATTTATCGGTCAGTTAAAACTATGTACAAGGTGTCCCTGGAATGATTGAGGAAACAAGTATACGCGTATTCTCTAGAGTGATCAAATAAAGAACTTTTCAAATTATTTTCTATCTTCAAACCCTGGGTTTTATTTAATTATCTTTAGAAAATTATTCCAAATTTAAACATAAAAACTTGTAATGTATTTCTTGCGAATTTATTACGTGAATCGATATGTGACATCGATTTTGGACTTTTCGCGCGTTTTTCACACATGAGTCGCTAGAATGAAAAGATGTAGTGTGTCATATCTATTTTTATGAGAACTCAGAAAGATAAATGTAGGTGCAATTTATTTGTTCTTATTTCACATATTTGATTAGTCAATACGGTTTTTATTGTAAAATAATCATAATTAAACAAAATTGAATTTAAATTCAATAAAAATTATGTTAATTTATCAGATATATGAAATAAGAATAAACAAATTTCAACTTGTTTTATTTTTTAGAGTTCTCATACAAATCGATATGTCACACTACATCTTTTGATTCTGGTGACTCGAGCATGAAAAACGCGCGACAAGCCCAAAATCGATGTAACATATCGATTCACGTGAGAAATTCGCAAGAAATAACTTACAAGTATTCATTTTAGATTCGAAATAATGTTTTAAAGATAATTATTTTAAACCTGTGTTTTACCTATTGTTCTAAAGATAATTAGAAAAAACCCAGGTTTTAGATATAGAAAAAAAAATTTCGAAAAATTCTTCGTTTAACTACTCCAAAGAGTACGTGTATATTAGATTCCTCAACCATTTCAAAAACACCCTGTATATAATAATGAACTACTACCGACAATTGACAATACATAAAGAGAGAGGAGTGATGATGACAGTTGTATGGTAGTGTTGGTTAATTAAAAGAAGACGAGTATAATGTGTATATACAATTATACTTGTATTTCTGTAAGTTAGTTATTTTTTGTTATCGTCAACACTTCACTTTATACAAATAAGATTTTAAAATGCACAATATTTCAAATATGTATATAATTGAACCAGGAGTTGGGTGAAATAATTTCAATATGTGAATAATATTGTGTAAAATAATGTATTTTGTACAAAAATAGATGCCTCTACTCAATGCCATTATACGATAAGCCAATAATATCGTATGTTTAATGTTATGGTTGTAGAACTAATTGAGTATTTGGGTATTATCAAATATATTAATTAAATTTTAATTTATATTTTTCTGTCTTATAACAATTTATTAGTTATTATTATACATTAGACGATGATGATTCTTATTCATTTTTTTAATGCGATAAAAAAAAAAAGTCACTAAAAATTAATTTATCTAGATATATTTTTTAGTTAATAATATTTATTTAATCTAGATAAGATAATAAATAATTAATTATTTATCTAGATAATGTCCAACACTGATTACAATAATGTAAATTTAAATTTAAAATCACTGTGAACTTGATAAGACACATGATAAAGTAGTAATGATGTGTAACAATATGTAAATTTAAATTACTTGCAAACAAATAATGTGACCCAATTTCAAAAAGTTTGTGAAAAATAATAGAACCAGTGCTAAAATTGTCGGTAGTCTTCAAAGTTTTCAATAGGAAATTGTATTAATTAAAATCATAAGATTTTGAAACTTTTGACATGATAAGAACTGAATTATGTCAAAATCATTTGAAGTTCATAGCATGCCGGTTAATTACCAAACAAAAAATGAGAAATTATCTAAACTAGAAAATTATTTATAGTTTTAAATTAATACAAGAAATTCTACATCATTATATTTAGTATACCTGAAACTGTTATTATCTGGAAATCAATAGGATTAATTCATTTTTTATTATTTTATTTTAACATTAATTTTAATATGGCATCTGGTGTACATATTCAATAATTCAGAGAAACGTAAAGCAAAATTAAATTTAGTACCACATATTTTACAACGAAAATATTAGGTTCTATAATAAAAAAAAAGTGCACGGTATGTAATCAGTTTGCCTTCCCTCTCGCATTTTAATATGAAATTACAATAACATTTATACTTATATCATACCTCAGCAGAAATAGTAAGGTATATGCACGTATACATACGTATACATACTCGTATAACATTATGTTTCAGTATACAATCATTTTTCTAAACCTAACACTATTCTACACTACAAAGGCGAGTAATATTACCTAAATTACAATATGAGGCTATAGTATTAAATTTGCTTGTTAGTTAGTAATCGTTTGGATACAATTACAACTTTATACATCATATGCGAGACTCGTTACTAAGATTCTCAATACTAATACCGAAATACTTTCAATGAGTGGATTATCGAAGATCGATTATTTTTGTGTATATTTTTATCGCGGTTCGATATTAAAATATGAATTATGTAATGAAATATTAGTAAAATTGGGTCTGGTAAGTACACATTTTATTATTAAATCATTTTATTGGACTGGGGATTTTTTAATGATTATCACAATGTTGATGAGTTACTATTAAACAATTTAGATTCCAACAATTAAAACTGATCTAGCTCTTCTTGTTTTGAGTGTTTGATGTTTTTTTTTTTTTTTTGTATTTCAAGCTTTTGGAAAACATTATCCATATGCTTGTTATTTACTATCTATGATAATTCAAATACTTTTAACCAGTTGCTGTATCGTGATTATCGTAATTGTCAAAAATTTAAAATTGTTTTTAAACTTTGTCATCGATTAGGTTAATTTGACAATAATATATAATTTAGTTCTTTGAGACATAAAATATCTTTCTATTTTACTCATATTGTTGTTTACTAGTGATTTATATTAGTACAGATAACATATCAATGACTTCCTCAATTCCTATTCAAAATCTATAATAATGTACATTTTAAATGTCAACATGTTATTATTGCTTTAATACGGAAAGAGTGTGTATTTCTTACCTAACTCAAAGTTATTATACTTTGATACTTGATCTATATATTGTATTTTTTTTAACGAATAACAAAAAAAAAAAAATAATAAAAAATTCTCCGAGATATTTAGCATCATGCACAGTATGCAAGGCAAATAACAATTGGTTTTGGGTTTCATCATGATGATGTGTAATTTTATAACGAGTAAAAGCTACCGAAATCTTTATTAAAAAAAAAAAATACATTAAGAACTATTTTTAATTAAAATTCTCTAATGAACCTGGATGTTGCATAGGTATATATATTAAAATATTGTAATATAATAAGTTTATATATAAATTAGTGTATGACTTGGTAGGATTATATAGTTATTTTATGATTCAGAGATTTTTTTAATTTATTGTTATAACCGAAAACAATTTTTTTCAACGATTTATATTTCAACAACCAAAATATAATACACAATTAATTAACCATATACATAGCTGTTTTAATGATATTAACTATTATAAATATATTATATATATCATGTTCCTATGAAACAAAAAAAAAATATAAGTAATTTTTAGTTACTAAGTAATTTTAATTAAATTTATTTTTAATGTGATTCGTTGATAATTTGGTTTTAACTTACTTAAATGAATCTGTTACTTGAGAAGAAAAATAAAACGATGAAATCACAAAACAAGTACTTGGATGCATCTCAATTGTATTGATGTTTAAATATAATAAAGGAAATAAGAGTACTATGTAGAATTTGTATTCAAGAGAATATTTTATTCTTATCTTCAATGTAATATTTTGTTATGGTAAATATTAGAAGAAACGAAATAAATGGCATAGTGATATAACTAATAGTTTATTATATAATATAAAATATATTATTGATATAGTATGAACACATAATAAGAAAAAGGTGTGATTTTTAAGTTTAATATATATATTATATCTGTATAATATCAATATTATGGAACCTTTTTGACAATTTTTCAGCATTTTAAAAAAGTAACTTTTTAAAGTACCATCGATAATACATTTTAAATCAATTTATAGACCTCATAAAGACTTCTGGAATAATTGTTTTTTCGATGATGTTACTTAAAAATAAATAAAATATTAAAATTCTTTACTTTACTTATTGTCAAAAATATTAAATATTATCTGATAAAATATTTATCAAATAACTTTTATTTTAATTTTACCTTCAAATCGAAAAATATTCATGCATTTTGGACCAAATTGTCAAAAAAAAATATGATATAATATAAATATATTATTTATTTTTTCGTTATATTTTATTCAATCATAAAATAGTATTCAAATGTATAAATAGTTTTATTTTTATTTATGACGTATAAAAAACAATGAAAATGATGTTAATATTATTAACATTTTGTGTATAATATTTAAAAATCATAATTTATATTGATAAATTATGCATTTTACAATTAAATATAAATATCATCTCAAATATTATCTAAAATCAAACATTTTTGTTTTGTAGTTAATCATTTACATTTTATCGGAGGTCAGTTTTATTATCCGATATAATCATTAAAATAAACTTGGTACCTTACAGGTATTAATATAAATGTATATTAGAACTTCAATGATGATTTTTAGTTATACTTATAATGTTTTATATTTGAATATTGCAATATTTCAAACCTGATCTACTATAATGTGTTTTGTATAAAAATATATTCAAGTATAGTGTATTGCTCTAGATCTAATCATAAACTTGATTTAATTATTGACAATTTCGAATAATTTTGGATACGATTTGTTGAATATTTAAGGGATTGGAATGTTGAAGAAGGTGAATTTTTTAAACTATTATAATTTAAACTAGTTGACAATTTTTTAGTTTTAACGAAATGTATTATTAACTTATTGATTTTTATGTATTGTTACAAAATGTGCAATAAATCGTAGCTAATTAACTAAAATGAAATTGTTATAGTTGATTTTGAACAAAGGGAAAATGTTTAATGAAATTTTTTTATTCTTAAGCTTTATCATAATAATAATCACAGTAATTAGGTATTACTATATTATAAAGGTGCGTTAAAAGTTATATGAAGAATTTTATTAATTGAGAAGTATTAAATATGGAATGCAAAATGTCAATGCTAGTTAACTACAAAAATATATAGTTTATATAAACAAGTGTAGTGAAACTTCTTTTTTTATCATATTTTTATTAAAACAAATCTTTTGGATTTTGGTTCGAATTTTAAAATTAACCATCAACTTTTCATTTTGATTATTATTATAAAATTACAGTATTAGTTTGATCAGGTTGTACTTAAAAATCATAAGTTTCACTATGACGTTACTACAAGCTTATTGCATTCATTTTGTTCGATTCTCCTGAAAACTGATTACAAGCTTATAATTAGATTTTGTTCTAATTATGTACAACTTACAACTTCCATTATTCATTTTAATTTTAATTTTTTGATGGGAGTGTCTTTTTTTTTAAAAATAACATGTTTTTTGTTGATACATTATCTAATTTGTCAATTGAAACAATTAATCTTATTTTAAAATAAAGGAATATTTTTTAATGCTGTACATTATAAGACTTTTTATGTGTAGCAATATACAAAATATAAAAAGAACCGGATGGGCCTCGCTCTGCTGTACACTTGGGGGTGGATTGCGACTCTTCATAGGATAGGTCATTATAATGGATTTGTTAAATTTGAATTCAATGATAGGTATCATTGTATACGAAAAACGATTCTGAACGGAGATGATATGTTAGTCTAGAATATAATACAATGTTATTTATAAATATTATATAAGTATATTTTATTTTTAAACGAAAAATTTAGAAAAACCGAAAATTTAAATTGTCTATAAATAAGTCAAAATATGTCAAAATACTTTGAAAACTTAACCATGTATAGAAAACGTCAATATAAAGATTTGGTGAAAATTTCAAGTTGTTGTGGTTTTTTGTTTTTGAGTTAGAGCATTTTAAAAAAAAACCGATATCTTTGTCAGTCTAGAATATTATACATTATATTATATTTTACATGTAATTTTTTGTCAATATTCGCTGTTCAAACGCTTATAAAAAAAAATTGTGCCTATGGATTTTAATAATTTTTGAATGACATTAAGAACTACTTCTGTGGAATCTTCTATTAAATTTTCAAGTATTTTGTACGAGCCAAATTTTTTTTATCACCGATTGTAAAAAAAAAAAATGTAAAAAAATCGAATATTTTAAATGCCTATAAGTGGCTTAAAAATCAATATAATATTTTGAAAAAAATATGACATAAAGGAAATACCAATCTTAACACCTGGTAGAAATTTCAAAAATCTGCGACTTATACTTTTTGAATTATAAAAAATATTTAAAATCGTTTGAGAATAAATCGCTATTTTATGCAATTTCGTAAATATTTAAATTTCAAACAGTCATAAAATTTTTTCCTCTAATTCCGGTAGAAATTTTTTTAAAGATTTTTGAAGAGTAGCTTATAGATAACCTCGTGTTAAAATTTTGAACCTTAAGTATGAACAGAAAAAATTTTATGAATTTTTATCTACAAAATAACTTGCAAATTATCGTGATTTTTACATATTTCGTATAAATTGGAACTTTGAGCACTTATAAAAAAAAATTGTGACTTACGATTTTAGATTTTTTTTTATCAGTTAAGGAACAACTTATAAGAAACCTTGTATTAAATTTTCAAGATTTTCTAGGCAGCCAAAAAAATTTTATCGTTATTTAAAAAATAAATACTTAAAAAAATTGAAAATTTCAATTGTCTATAAATAGCTTAATAAAAGTCAAAATACTTTGAAAATTTAATGGTGTATAGAGAACGCTAATCTAAACATTTGGTGAAAATTTCAAGTATTTACATTGATTAGTTTTTGAGTTATAGCAAAATAAAAAATTTGATTATGTCGAAAACTGGTTTTGCGTAAAAACTCCCGTTTTTCCCAAATTTTTTTATGGTTTTTCCCGTCGCATTTAAAAAATATTAGAAATTTTTTACTTTTGACCCCCCAAAGTACCAAATAGATTCACTTTCCTTTCAGAAAAGTTGCTACGTAAGGCAATCGAAGCATTTTTACTGCCCCAAAACGTGTCGACAGACACAAAAAAAAAAAAAAAAAAAAAAAAAAACACACATCATTGTAAAATCAATACATTCTTCACTCCGTTCAGAATCTAATATACTAAAATATTTGGATAAAATCATTTTTAAACATGGTGACTTATCACTGGTCTTTAAATTAAGATAATAATATGACATGTTTATCTCATAGCAATCCAAAATCAATTAGATTTTTGTTCTAGTTTCAGTTCAGTCACGATCCAGTGTCCAGTCTACAAGAGAAGCCTAAGGGGGGAAAAAATTTACTTCTAAATGTGTTACTAACGTTTTAATTAGGTAGTAAAATCAACAGTATATTATAATCTGATTTTTATGCTCTGGTGAAAATATATCGTATATTAAATTATTAATATAGTTTTGTATTATATTAAAACATTTCACTTAATTAATTTTTTAATATTATACCACAGTAAAAATAAATAAAAAATGTATGACTTTCTTCAATTTAAACATTGTCGTACTGTAATATACATAGTACACCGACTTTAAACTATAATCCACTCATTAGGAATATTTTGATATTAGTATTCAAATACTTAGTAACGAGTCACATATAAAATGTATAAATTTATAATAGTATCCAAACGATTTTTATCCAACAAATGTAATACTAAATCCTCGTATTGTTATTTATGTAACATTAGTCATATTTGTGGTATCGAATAGTGTTAGATTTAAAAGAATTATTATTATATAATAATATATAATCTTTATTAATTAAACACAAGTATATAACTAAGATGTTGTTATAATAAAAAGAACAACGTTAATCGTGAGAATTTGTCTAATCCTAAATGATATTAAGTATATCAGCTTGATATCACAATAACGTATTAGTTATAATTTGAATATCTTCCTTAGAAATTTGCTTTAGTAACCGGTATTTGCTACTCTATAATTTTAAGGAAAATTTGATTTTTTAAATATTACACATTATTATATTTCAAAAGTAAATAATTCAAACTAAACGCATATTTATTTATGCGTGAATAACATTTAATTTAATTTTATTTTATTTTATTAATAGTTGAATCAAATATACTTTTTTCTTCTATTTTTAATTTTATCAATTTTTATAGTTCTAAAAATATCATACTTTTTTCAATAAACAAGACTCGTATAGACTTAAATGTAAGTAGTTTATGTGAAAATTTGAAATGTTGTAAAAAACTTAGTTAATAAATAGATATCATGAAACCACAAAAAAATTGAATTTAAAAATATTTTTGAAGGAACAAAGTGCGCTAAAATATTCAGGTAGTCTAGCGTGCTATTAAAAAAATTGTAAATAAATTTGAATACAATTCAATTTTGATTAAAAGTACAATTTGTATGGCTTGTGGTATTGAATAACTTCTAAATTAACATAATATATTGCAAGTATTTAAGTGGAATCTGGAATTCAGGCGTTTTGAATTTAGATCTTTAAAAGTAAGCCTAATTATAAATTTTATAAAATAAATATTTTAATACGTTAAAATTTTCTATGATAAATTATTAAACCTATTAAAAAAAAAATAGTTTGATGAGAAACCAATAAACATATTTTTAATTCAATTCAATTATTCTAAGTTCTACGTTTAATTAATATATTTTTATGTTATTTCTTATAATTGAGTAGATCAAACATGCATCATATCGTATTTACAATCAAAACAATTATGTTATTTAGTTAAATTAATGTCAAGTGTTACATTTTTTTTTTTTTAAATTAACGTAAACATGAATTATTTACGAATGAATCGAACAGTTATATTATGAAAACAAGAAAATAACATAAGATTATAAGTTTGAGATATTGTTATTTTTGTCCTAAAAAAAACTCTCAGAAACTTGTTTAAGTTTTAAAAATTACCTTATTTAAAAAGTTATTTTCTGTAGTTTCGCATTAGACTGACTTTAGTCGATAACAGTGGCGGCTCGTGGTGTTAAAAATAGGTGGTGCGCAAAATAATAACTAACAAGCATTTCCAATGATGTAACATATTTTTATTGGATTTAAATAATGTATCTAAGTATCTTATTAATAATATGTAAATAATGTATAGGTATCTTATTTATAATATGTATTTATCATTTGATGCAAAAACCTGCATTAATAACCTAACCTAACCTGCATTGTTACAAAAATCAGATTACAAAATGGAAAAACCTCAAAATTAATCGAAGATAAAATTTTTTTTAAAATCGGTTCGCTATAGTAACTTTGTATTTAGCGGTCCCCCTACTTGTCAACCATACGTATTTTATATAGGCGTGTGGTGCTGTCACAGTGTTGCGCACCGATTGGTGTGTGCATTTTGCATAACTGTTTTTACTTTAGGAGCAATAATATGTTCACGACATAATAATTCTTTACCGAAAAATATTGTTGAATAATTGTTTTTTAATAGCACACCGATATTTAAAAAAATACAATTTACAACGGTTAAGTTTTAAAAAAATAAAAAGTATTATTTTGATAAAATAGCATGTGGTGCGCTTGCACCTGCGCACAATGTTTTAAAATCGAAAATAGCTGGCCAAAATTAAAATATATCCATTTTTTTATTTTATTTTTCAACAATTCGTTCAATTAAGTAATTTCATATAATGATTTATGATATTGTACTTTTCCGCCATTTATTTAATTTTTACCCATTATGTTTAATTTGTTTTTAAATTCTTAATTTTTTATGTTTATGATAAAAATAATATTAATCATTGTTTTCTTAAATATACAAATATTTACTATAAATATAATTGTACAAGTTAAGTAAGTACATTGATAATTAACAGTATGCATTTTTAATTAGGCATATTTATAATTAATTAAGAATTTATAGGTAATTTTTGTATATTTTTAATCGTCTTTTTCTGTTTCTTCTTCGCTTTCGTCCGCGTTTGAATTACTATCGGAATCATTCTCATCTAATAATAGCCATTTGACTTCCACGGAGAAAGATCTTCTTTTTCGATTATCTTCTTGAAGTCCGCTTATTTTAGGATCTGAGCATAGAAGTAGCCTATTAAATAAGTCCGTATTCGTATCAATTCGTGATGTTTTTCTTGTGTAATTTTCTCGATACCTTTTTAAATCCTTATTTCGGGCTTCTTGAGCCTCTTCACAGCCTCTTCACTCAACTGACCAATTGGAATTATAAAAGAACCTATTATAACAGACCCATAAATCAAAATTTTATGTACACTGGGTGGCATGTAATACCATTCATACAATCTTACGTACAGATCTGCAGTATCATAACAATAATCATTAAATTTAATCAAATTTATTTTTTGACTACTTGATAGACTCTGAAGAATAACTCCAAACCGTATTATCAGCGTTTCATCAATGCCAGTAATTTCAGCTGATATATGATAATTCTTAAAGAACCTTCTAGCAGTATTACCATCATTACTACTACCAAAACCTTGCTTAGGAAAATCAACCAAAAGTCCTAACTTTTCTCTGAAATTATCTTGAATGTTTATTTTCTTGCTGCCAACAATAAATCGGTTCCATTTTTTTTACTGACTTTCCATTGCTTGAAGTCCAATCGGTATGATATGTGCAAGAGACATTCGAAAAATCGAATATATGCATGAAACGTTAACATATCAACTACTGCCTCTTTCATTTGATTTAAATTGTTCATTTGAGAAATCTTTGCTTTACATATGTAACACATCATCGATGAAGTTTTCGTAACTGCACTGCAAACTTTACCATCAATCATAGTAAATTCCATAGAAAATTTCACACTGCCTTTATCATTTACATATGGACAAAGTTGACGTATTTGTGAAGTTATATACTGTTCTTCAGCTTGAGACAATTCTGTAGTCTCTTTGGCATACTGCAATCTAATTGGTCTACAATACCTAGTAGATGAACATGCAGGGTTTTGCCAAATTTTACTGTCGTTTATTTCATTTGTTAACTGTATTGGTACCATAGAGGTAACAAATAAGCTACTATCATCAGAATGGCCAAATGTAGTTTGTTTATATTTCGAAAAACCTGAGCTACCATCAAATCCCCATTTACAATACAAAATATAATTTTCAGTCTTCGATTCAATAGAAACACTTTGGAATAATCTTTCAGCTGTATGATTTAATAGAGCTTGTAGCTTGACTTCACATTTTTCTTCAGTAATTAAAATATCTTCAGGATAAGCATTATTTTTTAACGCTAAAACTGTATTGTATGAAGGATAAAGATCGTGATTGAGTTTTACAGTTTGCTTTCGAAGAAGTTTATATTGATAAACTGATAAAGATGCCGAAATTATCAATGCAAGTTCTTCATCAGTCATTTGCTTTTGGTTCTGTTTTTCTTTATGCAACTTCCAAGCATCGCGTATCCTCTTGCCTCTTGTGGGAGTCGTACTTCCTATTTCTTTTAACAGTTTTGCATTATCTTCATCTCCGTCTAGTCTTTGCTTCATTGATGCACTGAACATAATTAGCGCTAGCACGAGCCGCCACTGGTCGATAATTGATTGTAAATAGAAGAGACCTGAAGAATATTTTCGTCGATAATAAAAATTATTATAAAATACAATGTGCTATTTTTCAAAAAAAAAATAATAAAAATATTATACTCATCAACAATATACATTTGTGCAGTACGGGGCAGAAATACTAAGACAGTTATTAATATTGGGTAGTTAGCAATCATCATCATAAGCTACATCTATAATAACATGAATAAATTGTTTTTGTTATAATAAAAGTTTGGTGATAGAAAATACAATGTTTACTTTTCATAAAATATAAAAATATTATAAATTAATAATACAAAATCAAAGAGATTTATGGACATCTTAAATAAAGACAAATTAACTGTTATAAGAGTCCAAGACGATGAATTTGAAGATAAAATAAATAAAGGGCTTAAACAAAGGTACACGTTATCCCGTATGAATTATACTCAATACGAGAAACAATATATAAGGTAAATGGAGATACTCATTTTACCATAAAGATAACCGGTCAGAGAATAAGTTTGTTGCGCTTCACTAAAGACAAGGCAATAATTTCTAAAAATTAGAAATATTTAAAACAAATTACTAAAACAAAAAACACTAATGAAACATTTAGCAAACATTTAAGAATGAAAATAAATGTGCAAAAAACTAAAGTATGTGAAAGAGAAAATATGACCAGAGTGCATACGAAATCACGGGTAAAATAAATCGGTCGTGCAGATGAATTTAAGTATCGTTAAAGTGCAATCAGCAATGATGGAAGAAATAAGAATGAAATAATAAAACGTATTCATTTAGGTTTTAACAACATGAAAACTCTATTTACTTCGAAGAACATCCACTTCAAAACAAGGAAAAAAATCGATTAAAAACGCGTGTTTAGAATGTATGAACACGAACAGTATCAGCGAAAGGACTAGGAGCGACTAGGAGCGTTCAAAAATTCTTATAGGAAAACGCTGAAGAAAATCTGAGTAGATAGAATAACCAATTAATAAGTATTTGGAAGAAGGGAGCTTTTGTGAAAAAAAAAATACTGTAAGAGGACGGGATGAACGAAAGAACGGGTCCAAATACTTAGGCATACTGGATTGTTAGAATGAATTATAGATGAGATCAAGGAAGGGAAGGATTATTGTGGAATGCATTCAATAATTAATAAAGGACCGAGATTAGAATGCGACTAATATGTAAAATCGAAAAGAAAATCAGTTAATAGAGAAACGTATAAGATGGCTGTAAACTAATCCACGAAATAAAACTAGAATAGATGATACAAATGCGCTATGTTCAGCGGATACGGGAATATGCATCAGATGTAAGCTCTCGATAAATGTTCATCCTCATACTATTGATGTTCAACTTGCAATTGCATTTTAGTATAAATTATTCAATTGTCTTATCATCACAGTCGATAAATATGTCTCTAACTGACAAAAACATTTATCCGATTACACATTTTCATATGTAAAATGTGTAAGTAGTGAACGTAATTACCTAGACCTTTTTTTTTCCAGTGTCCGGGTTCAGGTTAGAGAAAATAGAGGAGCTGATAATCTGAGTTGCCGAAGTCCCATTAAAAATAATAATATTTTATTAAAAAAAATAAGGAAAAGTGAATTAAATTAAGGTACACAAAGAAATTACGTAACTCAGTACTGGCACATACGCCGACAAGTATGTGTCCTGACAATTTTTCCATCTCATATATTTACCGTAAAATCTATTGCATCATTTCTTTACATCAAAGTCGGATTGTTAACTTTGTAAATATTTTTGAAATTTTATATTTTTCAAAACACGTTGTTTTTGTTTCACCCGATACGTACATTGTGTGTGCACATTCTAGTTGAATGGGAGTTTGCACTCATCTAGATAGAAAAAATAACGTTACATCAATTGCTGTATGTTAACACAAGCCACATTATCGTTATTTTTTTTCAGAGAACTTGAAAAAGTATTTTCTACTTATTGAAAATTGTATTAATATTTAAAACAGAACGAATTGTTTAACAGTGGTGTAGTAAATAAGTCTAATGAATCCATCAAGCATCGTTGTTTGTACTATGATAAAGATAAATAAAATAATGAATTCTTCCTTAAAATTCTAGAGGATTCAGTTAAAGTCAATAGGAACACTTGTTTTATAATTTACGTATTTTCTACGTATTATAAATTAAATTCTTTAATTGACCCTGAAGTTGTTAAAAAAACAAATGATATAGTTTAACTCTAGATAATAATTATTATTCTGGTTAAGTTTTGTAGGTTATAAAGTAATACGTTTTAAGTATTTATTTTATCAGTCGAAGGTATTACTGACTTTGATTTGAAAATGTGATTTTTTTTTTATATAATAAATTTAATTTAGAGTTTTACAAAGATAAATAATGTAAAATAGTTCAATAAACATTTTTTATATTTTCATACATTTTAATATTGTTTAGTATGTATACATTCTCAGATGTCAATTGAAAAATAATTACAGGAAAAAAAAACTTTATAACCGGAAATAGTATTGTAAAGCGTCCCATTATTTATAAATTATTTCGAACATGATTACCGTCTGATTTCGATACCTTTATATTACATAATCGAGGATACAATTAGTCTTATGTAGCTAAGTTACACAACTTGTTACCCTTATAAATTTTAATTAATAATCAGTTACATAATTAGCAAATAAGTTTAATTTCAATTTTAAATACTTATATTTTAAATGTATTTATCTCATCCATTAATTTATAATATATAAAAAAATTAAATTACAATAAAAAAAACTCTTTGAGAGGAAAAATATTATGATGTCGTTAAGCAAGAAAACGTTGGAAGATTGGGAGACATATAGTGAAAAGAAGACGGCGGCTATGAAGGGTAGATGGGAAAAACTACATATGATAAGGTTCTTGTGACAGACATATTTCAAACATAATTCATTAACTTAACTAGAAGTTGAATTATTTTATTTTTATTTGTTTATTTTTTATTTTTTTAAACTACATGCCTAGCATGGTCAAGCAATGTATAGAAGTGTCATATATATCAGAAATGAGTAATTGGTGGCCTCGTACTTTTTTTATCTGGCTCGTAGTGCTTCATTTTCAAATAACTTCATAATAAATCAGCGTTTATTGGTATTTAATTTTATTACATTAATCATTAAATACAGATATTATATTCGTATATACTATTAAATTGCTGCTAAATTATTAAATGCCTACTTAAATATAATATACATCCATATGGGTATAGCTAACATAGTTATAGGTATTAAGTAATTAGTTCATTGTAATGGTTCAGTCATAATTGAACATTTATAAAAAATAAATTCTATCTGCCAATTTTAATAACTTTTTTATTTTTTTGGCTCTCTTTATTTTGGCCCATAAGATTTTAAATTTCTATAAATTGATTTTCTAGTTACTAGCCTAATAAACTAATAATTATATTTGATTTTTATAATTTTAACACATATTTATATCAGTAGCTCCTGTATGGTTTAATTAGTATAATTTTTCAAGTCAGTATTTTCAGAAAAACTACTACATGTGCCAACACAAACGTTTCTTTATTTTGATGTAAAATTCAAATGTCAATTTAATTATCACGCATATTACTATCATCTAATATTGCCCACCCGAGATTATAAAAGTTAAGACAATATTAACAGTTTTGGTACAAGTATAATTTATGTGTTCTCATGGGTATTTGTTCTATTAAGTTAATATTATAATATCGTATTATGTTAATTTACATTATACATTAATTTTAGCTTATTTTTAAAAGCTTAATAATGTTCTTGTGCATATTATATAAGTCATTTTGGCACACAAAAGTGTTAATATCTTAAAATTTAATTATAATATAATGACACAACTAGGATGATTAAAAAAAAAAAAATTATAATAAGTAAATAAAAAAAAAATAAATAAAAATATTAAATCTATTGTAATAACGATCCAGAGCTTTGCTTTTAACGATCCGGAGATAATTCGATCAGTAGTGTGCATATAGATGTAATAGATATACTCGTATATTTCGCGCGTTGCTAGTGCCGTTTAACATTACTTTCTCATTAATATCTCGGCAAACAAATTTAAGAGGAAGCAACTATCTGAAAATATCCTTAGGGTTTTGTCAATAGCTTAAACGTGTTGTTATGAAATTTTCATTAAGTACAGTATCAAACTTTATGATTGGACGTGGAAGTATGTGTACATGAATAATGTGCATCAAAAACTAATTTCGACGTAATTTCGAGTGGTATCAAATGTATTATTAAAAATGTTTGATGCATATACTGCTTTGACTTTCGAAAATGTTTGAAATTATTAGGAAAACCCATTTAGCTAGTAGAGTACGATTAAGTTTTCACGTGTATTCCAATAAAATAAAAATGTAATTCACAACCAATGTACCTCAATGGTGACGGTTTTAACATATTTTATTCCCGCATAATGAATGTCTGTTTTTGTCGACTGTTATTTATTCTTGGAATTGTATTAAAGTATTCTGTATTTAAAACGCATACTTCACTCGCGGGTAAAATCTAACCACTTAACGCGCAGTGTTAAAGCGTTAAATTAATTAAAAAAAAAAAAAAATAAATAAATAACGTGTTTTTCGTTGATAGATTCAGTAATGACTTCATCTGCACGAAATAAATACTCGAAATTGATAGGGGTTCGAGATAGAGAGAATTGTAATTTTTATAAAAATATATATCTATTTGTTGTTGTTGCTGCTGCTGCCGTTTGGTTTCGTCGCTGTTTTTTTTCACTCTACGAGTACTAATAACGGAAACGAATGAAAAAACATTATTCCACGCGAAAACGGCTACTACAACCAGTAGTAATATTGAAATCGAACTCACTTCGATCGATACGCGTTGTACAATAAACGTCTAATTGAACAAGTATTGTATCGAGTGAACCAAGGTGTTGTCGATAGCTAATTAATTATTATTAATTAACAAATATAAAAGTGCGGAGCCAGCGATGTTTATTGTATTTGGATCATAGCAATAATATATATATATATATATATATTATTTTATACAATATGTAATTATGTAATATTATATTACGTTAATCATTACATTATGTACACACATATATTTATTTATTTGTTTTTAATTTAGAAAATAATACAATCCATTCACGTGAATACGATAAAAATAAGTAATTATTGAAATGCAAATGAAATTATAGTGAGTATAGTAAATAGTTAATATATAAATATTAGTAACACCCACAAAGAGTTTCAACAGATATAAATAATATTAATATTATTTTCATGAATGCTTCAATTTAAGAAGGCATCTGGTGGCAGTACTCCAGCGGAACTGATTCATATATTTAATCTCTATTTTTTTTTTTTTTTCTGAATGGAATAAAATTAATTTATATTTTAATTTTACTTAATTATTTTTTATATACTATGCTTATTAGTTTATTGACCAACACTAAAAATCTATGGGTTACATTCAATTAAGTTTCCTTTTTAGGATTACCCGGATGGGAATTTGAAGGTAAATCTTGAACTAGAAGACTGGAATGGATAAGGAGTTGTTTATAAATTGTGTGTATTGTTTTGCACAATATCTTTCTAATAAAAAGTATGTGTAGGTCAGAGTAGAGTTTCATTGGAGAAATATGGGAGAGCGTTAGTGGTGAGTCGAAGCAATTTTGATCGAACCACTGTATTTTATGAATGTTTATCATTTTGGCATTTATCCATAGCAGAATAAATATTGGTTCAAGTGAAATATTGTATAAATTAATTTCAGATTTATAGTTGAGATTTGAGGTTTTGCCTATAGTGCTACAGAGCGAGCTTTCGATTTAGAAATAATTTGGTCGTATGAATGTGTTTGACTCAGTCGAGTTTTATATCGAAATATAGTCCTAAATACTTAACGATATTAGAATAAAGGATTACCTTCTTACTTATTGAGGCTGAGAGAGTATGATTAAATTTAAAGATAATGATTTGGGATTGATTTCGTTTCGTTTATTTTTATTTACCATTGAAAGTATTGATGAAATAGTAGGTCGAGGTGATTGATTTTGCAACGATACTGAAACTGTTAAGAAGTCTATATGTGGAATAAATTACTCTATTGCCTGCGTATTTTGTAAGTATTGCATCAAGATACGCGGGTTGGTTGGTGGAGTAAAGATTGTAAAATATAGTAGATTAAACTGCACCTTGGGGCACGCCAACTAGAATTAGAGTGATATTAAAAATGTCTGAGCCCGATCTGACGGCAAAATAGCGTTTGTTCAAGTTATAATTTAGAAGAAGATAATATGATGGAAGTATATGTTGTTATACTATTTATTAATTAATTTTTTTATATTTGCTCTTCTAGACTTTCGATTTCGTGATATTTCGATAGGTGAATAATACGTAACGTATCTGCAGGCAGTTATACAATTATTTTTGGACTTGTACTTTAACTAAAAATAAAAATGATAAATTAATTATTTTTATTAAGTATATCAAACATATTTCTAAGAAAAATATTTTATACTATCCTTTAAAAAATGTTGGACTCTTTTTCTTGGTTTTTATTCACAAGACCATACAAAATAATTAGGTTTCTTGCGGAATGAAATCGCACGATAGGAGCTAAAACCAAATTAATTTTGTTAAATATTTACATTAGTTTGACAAATTAACAATCAAAATAATAAATAATACACATATTATACATTCTGAAACTTAAATTTATTTCAGAGTCCATAATAATAACTCACAACATCACCGAAATATTGTTTTTGGATAATATTTAACTTAAATCATCGTATAAAAATTGTTTCAATTTTATTATTTTCCATGTTGTAATGAATATTATACCTATACAGATATACAGAATTTAGGTAAACAATACATTTTTTGAATTTTTTTTTTTTGTTTTTTGAAAACTGATTATTTTCACAGTTGTTAGTCGTGTTGTTATTTAGATTATTATTTGTAATATAAACCGGAAATAAAATAAAAGTAAGAAAATATTACACCTTAAATATAATATTTACTGCATACACCTTATATTTGATATTTTAATGAATATTTGCGTCAAACAATAATAGAAGAAAAATTGATTATCTAATACATTTACAAATGTCAGAATATTTCTCATATTTTCGGGATCAATTTGGTTTTTAAATCACCATCCTACTGGTATAAACATTATGTTAATATTGCACCATACAAATAATTTACTATACTTCTTAAATTTTATTTTCTTAATAAAGTTTATTCACATACCGAAATCTTTATTTCACTTAATATAAATAAAAAAAAAAAAAATGAAACTCTTATCGTATATTTTTTTTTTTCGAGTTTTTGAGGGAATGCTTCAGTTGTGTATTAATTGTATTTATTTGTGTACACTTGGAAACAATGATAAGTCGTAGCATTCGAAAAACGACACATAATCACGTTCAGTTAATATTCAATATTAATATTTAATATTTTTAATAGTTAATATTTAATTAAATATTGTAACGGTGAATATCTCATCAATCGTAAATATTTACTAAAAAGACGTTTATAGATAAGAAAAATAGTAAAACCAATACATATGTTATTTTCTTTCGAAAAAAAATTCTTAAATTACCAAATAGGTTAAAATATTAAACTAGATATTGTATACAATGGCCAGCACTGAAAGTACCAAGTGAACTAAATACATGTAATATTATCTTATATAATTTTATTTTTAACAAAAAAGAAGAATATTTTATTTATATTATTTATTATTTATTTTTACAAATATTACCATAATGGCATTTAGAGTTGCATACAATTCAAAAAGCTTTACATTTGCATCTCCTTGTTTCACATTTTTTACCACAAGTGCAACGGCCAAAACTTTAATTATTGATTATCTGTTAATGACACTACTGATAAAAGTTATTGTAATTCATAAGAAGCAGTGGTTAAAAGAAATTATAACACTCTAAGGTATGAATATCCCAAATATTCACATTGCTCACACCAGTTTTAGCATTGTATACAATGATTAGTCTATATAGGAATTACATATGTAATGTTTACTATACCCAAATACCTTGGACTATATAATATAGAATTATAATAATCTATAATATCTATATAATATAGATTTAGATGGTCAAAAAAAAATCAATAAAACTGTTAATGCTTTAACATTGTAAATTACATTATACTCAAAATAGTATTCAAATTAAGTTAAATTAATAATTCAGAAAATTGTCATTGTTTGCTTTTAAAAAATAATTGATATTTTTTTCTATAGATTTCCAAAACATGAAATGTCCTTGTTGTTTTAAATGAATATAATCAAACCAAAACAAAAAAAATAAAAATAAAAAAATGAAAATAAATAACTTTTACGTTTACTCAAAAAAAAAAAATAAAATAAATTATAGAATTTAATGTTTTATGAATAAAATATAACATAATACTAATAGTTACTTTAACATCAATGTTGATAAAAGTATATTTATGAGTATCATGGTCTTTTTAATGTGTGTATTTCGTGTAAATATTTCATAAATTGTGTAACGATTGTAAGTCGATTCATCTGATTTATTATCCTTAATTAATTTCAAGGTCCTTCCTCGTCAAAAACCGTTCTAGTACTCCTTTTCATGTCCCTATATGTTCGAGAAATTATATGAAAAATGAGCCTATTAGGCGTTTAATGTTAATGGCCAATGAGGATCCCTCTATAGATCTTTAATTTTACTATCTGTTAATCTTTTTCTTTTTATTTAATATTAATTTGCTTTGATAACTTAAATTAAATTAACCTTACTTATCATTATTTGTAAATTAAATTGTATACTCTGTTATAAATGTTATTGAAATAATGTTATCTGTATACTTTTCAAAACGGTTTCAAACCCGTTTATTATTATAAAATAAAATAAAATAAATAAAATAATAGTATACTTAAAAATAATTGTGATCAAATCATTTTTACATGAATCGCGTGTTTCAAAAATTTGATAATATAATTACATATTTTTATTGAAATATTATCACGAACTATTTGTACAGTTATTAAATCAAAAGATAAATTATAAAATTACAATAATTTAACTGGAATCTGGTGATCGTATAGGATAGTAGTTTGCAAAGTTTGTAACTGTGTGTTAATCGAGTACTTCTGGTATTGGTCGGGTTAATGTTATCAGAAACGAACGCGAATAAGAGGAAATGATGGAAACGTAATAGAGCTTAACATTAGATATGTGCAAAGTTACGAGTTAATATATGAACATTGTGTAGGGTAGAGTAATGAAGATCTACTTTGTAAGAATTAATTGCAATGATATATTGTAATCTAGCCTATGGGCCTGAAAAAAAGAAACTTGAATTTCTGAGAGAAAGGAGAAGGATCATGATTGCGTTATTATTTTACGGAAAATACGTATTGAAATAATAAGTTTTGCAAACGGGTTTATAAGTGCTTGTCAAAGCCACCGGAGTGAAGTAGAGACTTAATTTGGATTTTGTCCGGTGAAGATACAGGGATTAGCGAGTAAGCTCTAGTAAGTTCGATTTTTATAAATTTTTTTTTTTTTTTAATATTTTAAATTATAATATCAATTGTTATAAGTACATAAACTTTTTTTTTGCAAATAATAAATGGAAAAATAATTTAAGCAAAATATCCGATGTTCAATATATTATAATAAAAAAAATTATTTTACTGCGAATAATAAGAAATATCGAATATTGTATATATTTATTTTTTATAAATATTTAAACAACATTTGTAGTATCTAGTTGTTTATCTTTATTTAATGGTTGCTTAATAAGTGTAAGATTTTATCATGAGCTGTATCATATTATTTATTGATAGTGATTATTTTAAGTTATTCTGGCTGCATTTTCGCAAGTAATTTATTATGTTTTTATATTTCATGATACCTTTCGGTCGTAATGTTCTCTGCAGTGTGTATTTTTGTTAAATCATCAAACTCTCATCGTAATGTTTCAATTATTAGTTTTATTTTTTTAGTCAACGGTTTATTTTTATATAATGTATTCTAGTATGTGCTTCGTTAGATTATTTACATGAGATTAGAATCGTTTGGTCCATTTCGTCAACAATAGTGTGATCAAACACTTAACAATAATACCATTTCTCTAGTGAACACATATTTTCACAGCTGGGTTGATTGATTATTAAATCATCTTTAAATGTACATACATTTATTCAGTAAAATGAAAACTCTGTTATGGGCGATCAGTAAATTAAAAATATTGATCAAAATATGAAACATTAAATATTTAAAACGAATTATAAAAACAATCTTTGGTAAAAAAAAAAAAAAAAATAAAAAAAAATATTGTTTGAATGTGCATGCAAGTTAATGTAAGAAAAAAATAGTTTTAATATATAATAAAAGAATCTCAATTCGAATTTTGTATCACTTAAAACTCGAAAACAATGGAAAGTGTTCATACTGGAAAAGTTATTTTCAATATTGATTTAAATTATTTTGTTTACTTTGTTCACTATTTACAAATATTAAATAACCATAGAAAATAAAAACTTAAAATATTTAGAACATTTTTTTTTTTTTATTTGTATCTCTAAAACATAAGTTTAATTAATTTTCATTTAGTATGAAACTCAATTCAAAATTGTATAAACTTTAGTAACACATTTTATAAAAAAAAAATTAATTTAAGTATTTCGTGTAAACTATAAACAATCTATTCCATCAAATAAGCTGAGTAAACATTATCGAGTTCATTAGGAAAACTAACTTCCATGATATTATACAAGCATATATTGTGTATCTACAAGGTCTGTGAAAGTTTTTCAAGTATTATTATTAAAATATTTAGACGGTATTTTAAGTGATGTTAAAAATAATGAGCGAAAAACATATATTTTATAAGGAGACAAATTTAATATTAGTTGAGAAATAAAAGAAAATTATTATTTTTATGGAACTGGTAGGATTTTTAAAACTTTTCAAGTCAATGTAATATTTATAATAAATTTAATTAACTTTCCCATACTGAATAGTTTGGTAGCATGCATTTATATGCTCATAGAACGCCTGCCTTTTTTTTTTTTTTAATTTACTTTTAGAAAATGTCATCAAAAAGAAACATATTCACGTTCAACAATTCCATTTTATAAAACGTTGATCTAAAACGATAAACGCATTAATTTTTCGTTACACTCATACCGGCAGGACACATAAAAAATGTATCGACATTATATAGAATACCTAAATTATCTATTATAAAATGTTTAGTGTATACGCAATATCAATACGGTTATCTTTTATCTCGCCCGACTCGTTGCCTATAATGCCGAGTTCCATATTAAAGACAATTTACGCGTATCCGTGAGTTTCTACCGTTGAATCCCTCGTTCACGGTGCAAACAATTGTATAATTACATTTTGTAATTGTAAGAACCTGCGCTGTAAATTTGAGCTTCTCCTCAACATCATTATAATATGCTAAATCATTCATGGCGTCATGACTAAAGTTGGTGGTGTAAATGTATTCAATGAAGTTACTTTAATTTCCTTATTATTTAAACAAACGTTCGTATATAATATGAATATGTCTCACGTCCAATCAGTTGTAAAATGTGATTATTATTATTTATTAATATTATTAATCAATCATTCAAATACATTATGATAAAATAATCTTCCATATTTTTGAAAACTTATGATAACTGATAATCTTGAGAAAAAAATATTTTTTATTTTTAACTATGTCATTAAATACGTTTTAATCATTTATTTTTATAGTATGGTATTTTTGTGTTAGTGATTTTTGTAATAGAAGCAAACAGCTTGCTTTAATTCCAAATAAATATTGCCACTTTAAATTATTGTTAATTTATTTTAAAGACGAAAAATGTTCCTAACTTACATTTTGGGGATTTAACAATTGGTCAGATATTAACATGACAACGGTAATGATGGTTTTAATTTTAATTGTTCATTTGTCTTTATGATGTGAGTGATTTTAAGACCCTTCATAATCAAACACACATGCACACATAAACGCAAACATAAGTTCGTACGTACATACGGACTTAAGAATGCAAGTGGACATAATATTATGATACCGGTTTGAATATAATAAATTGAGTATATGACACTGATTGATCGCCGATTAAATATTAATATATTATTATCGTACAGTCTCTGCATTACATTTGAACCTTAGACTGCACTTTATAATATTAGTTATTAAATCTATTGAGGAGTTCAAGTATTTGTTTTAATCACAATTAGAAAATGTTTTTATTTAAAAGGCTACTACAGTATTGTAATTTTTTATAATCCATGGGTAGGACATACTTTTTTTTAGATTTCTATATTCATGCAATTTATTGTTATTTAATTATTATATAATATATTTAATAAAATTATACCTAGAATTGATCTTTGTTTTTAAAAAAGTTTTTTTTATTTATTGTCTTTAGTTTATCGATAGTTTACATTTATATATGAGTAGGATATTTACTATACATTATACTTATTTTATTCATCTGTATAGTATATTTTGTTAAAAAAATGTTATGTTTTATCAACATCAAAGATTATGTGAAAAAGAAACATTTTACCACAAATCATTAATAATTTTTTGTATTTAATAGTTATATAATTATTTGTTTATAATCGCATGTATATTTTACATAGTATATGTAAAATGAGAAACGCTATAATATAGCTATAATATATTATATTATTCATAAAAAAAATATTAATACACAATAGAAATTAGTTTATGATAATACGATTTGGTTAATTACAAATAATTCTTTTTTTTTTAAATAACGAAACATAAAAATACACAAATTTACTTTTTTCATTTTTTCGTCATAGATTAGTTCTATTTTTTATTCTTTTCCCCTCTCCTAATTTTAATTTTTTTTTACATTTATTGTACTTATTATTGAAATTATTTAATACTTTTACTTTTATATATACTTCGGTTATTAAAATTTTAGGTACAATTATAACAAATCACCGTAGGATGTCATACTAGGTTATTGATATGTATTTTGACTTGACGAAGTTCTCGTGATAAATTCTGTATTAAATAACATTAAGACCCATACGATATGTATATGTATATTATGTCCTCTAATTGCATATCATAAATAGTTTTCCATATGATTTATCTAAACCCAATAGGGAATTTAAACTTCAAGAATTTATTAGGAATTTAATTATACTATAATCAAGTCAATGATTGCATGGATATAATAGTATAGATTTAATATGTTTTATCTATTGATAAAACTGTTTACTATGATCAAATACAATGTGACGTTCGATATGCTTACAACATGAAATTTAATTGTAGGCTTTAAGATTTTTTTTTTCGTTCCCCAAATGTATACATTATTATAATAAAACATGTGCTGACTGTATTCTATGTACTCTTTTTGTTAGATACTCTGTATTTTTTTTACTTAAATTTGAAATACAATTTACAGTTATCAAAACAATAAGTTTGTGTACATAACTTGTAGCATGGATAATATTTGTATTCTCTTATATGGGTAGAATCCCAATAAATATCAATATTTTTTGTACATGCAATAAATTGTTATTTTTTCGTTTATAATTTATTCCTCAATATTTTTGTAATCCCAACATTTGAGTTTGAATCTATAAAATGTCCTTGAATATTCTCTTCACTAATATATATATATATATATATATTTAAAAATAATATTAACAATTATAGAAAATCACGTATCTAGGTAAGAGATAAAAATAGTATTTCTATTGTTCACAAGTGCTGATATCATTTATATAGAAAAAGCTAAATTCTATCATTATACTGTTTTAATTTTTGAATTACAAAACAAAAATATTATTGCTAAATACTGAAGTTTATTATATTTACGGTGTACACTGAAATCAAATTATAAATGTTAATGTCTAGCAATACTCTAATTTTTGTTGAGAAAATGTGACTTATACAGTTATTATAATGGAATATCCGATTGTTTTTGATTACAGTAATGGATTAACAGTCTGGTCATTTCAAGAAGTAATTTCATCATCAGCTGGACATATTATAAAGTAAGTAAATCACATAATATGATCGATAAAACAATGGGTAAATTAGTTTCAGTTTATATCACATTTGTTTGAAGTATAGTTTTCTGCACCTAGGATAAAAAATCGTAATAAAATTGAAAGTTGAAATGGTGATAATCATAATTGATGAAACACCATATTAAAAATACCAATAAATATGATAAGAAATATAGATTTTTTTGGGTAAATTACACAAATTTCCCATGATGAAAATTTGTATTTACCGAAAGAAATATTTGATCAAAATCTACTACAATGTCTGATTATTATAACAAGAACGCAGGTTTTTATATAGAAAACATTTTTTTAATAAATCAATGCACAACCACGAGAGTATGATATGTCAACGAATGCTAAGAGAATATATTCATATAAAATCATGTATTAGCAAATTTCATTAATTTATATAATTTCTTTATATAAATTGGAATATTTCAACAATATAAAAAATTATGTGCATATGTACATTTTAACTGCTGCAATGAGACACCTCCTGAATGATAAATATTTGTCACCACCATGGATAACAAAAATAGACCGTCGCGCATCTGGTGGCAAATTTCTGGTTAAGTATGATGGTTTACATACGACTGTTTCTTAACAGGAAACGTATATGATAGAATCTATGATGTTGTAGTCTATGAAACTATGGTGACAGTGATAACTAGAAAATTATATATATATTTTTTTTTATTAGAATTTAAGTTTCATTTTCGTGCCATTACTGTAAGTTTTAAGTTTATTTTATTATATTTTCTTGTGAAGTTTGCATGACAATGTTTCTTTTCTATACTAATTGTTTAATTTATTATTAATTAATTTATTATTATTCTACAAACCATGCTATGATAACATAATTGATTAATGTATGTTTTAAATTCTAAGTACAATCAATGTATGGTTCCACGAGGGATTATTATTTGTGCGAAGAATATGTAAAATAATAAAAATGATAAGATCGTTATAAACGTTTTCAAATAAAATAATTGGATTTAAATAATAAATAAACTATTTCATGGATTTCTGGGAATTTATTATTTGTGTATTATTGTACATAATTGTCTTAAAGATTTTATTAAACATAGAAAACTTGAAATGGAAAGAAACATTGTCCTCACAAACTTGACAGAAAAAAAAAATGAAATATACTTAAACTTACAGTATAAGCACTAAAATAAATTTGAAATTATAAAAAAAAAACATTGATATTATCTTTTCCTATCACTGTTATCATAGTTTGATGAGATATGACTTCATGGATTCTACAAACATTTTTTCCAGTTAAGCGCCTTTCATGGCTTACATGTAAACAAATAAGATTAGATTAGTTCTAACCAAGTATTGGTCAATTATTACAACTTATTTCTTCTGTAGCTTGCGTACTAAAAAATAATAAACTATTATTAAGGTGAGATAACTGAAAGGATAAATGCTAATTTATTTTAAAGAAATATTGTTAGATTAATTTTGTCTTATTATTTTTATTTGTGTTAATTCGTCTAGAAATTTAACATTAAAAAAAAAAAGAATTAAAAAAAAAAATACGTTTATTTATTATAATTAGATTATACATACGTATTTTGATGTTAAAAAAATTAATTGATATAAAAGCATATTTTTACATGTTTTACTAATATTTTTCTAGAATATTACAAACATACATTCATTTTTTTAAGAGAATATAAGCATCATATTTTAGCTATTTTAAGAAAATATAAATCCGTCCTCTAATCTTAAAAATAACAATAAAGTAAAATAAATATGAGAATTTATAATATTTTTCTCGTAAATTGTTTTTATAACATCAAGAACATACAGGATCTACTAACTGCTATGATATACATTTAGTAATTCTATTTTTGCTTTGATATAATAATAATATTCTATGTTTATATAAGTAATACGTACAGCTAATATATCAAACGGACCACTCTAAAACTTCAAAAAATATAAAAATAAAAAAAACAAATAGTTTATTTATATACCTACATAAATAAATAAAAAAATGAAAATATAGTCTGAAGTTATATTATATTTATAAGGTATGCCTGGTTTCAAATTAAAAATTCATCATCAGGTATAACAAAGTTAATAAAATTGCGACTGAATATGAAAAAATAGAGGAATACATTAAGAAAAATTAGTCAATATTTATTACATTAAACTTATATAATATTGTATAATATTTATTTATTTCACTTTTTTGCAATCAATTACGAGTATTAACCTTCAATAATTTTCGATTTTAATTTAATTTATTATTATTTTAATTTAAAAAAGTTTCAAACCATTATTTTTTTTAAATATTTTTTTACAAATTGTATACATTTTTTTTTATCTGTAACCAAAACGAAAATCCTACTTTATGGTTACCGTTGGAATATGCATATAGGAATATGCATATATATATATTTTTTTAATCAATCGAATAATATCGTGTTATAAGCGATAACCATCACTGTCGCTAATATAAATATAAAATTATATTAATATCGAATAACGTTGGCCATACCAGTAACGCGTGGCCTATAATCCCCGCGCAAATGACACAAATTAAATGCAAACCATACTCTCCTAACTCACGTTTTTATGTTTTTATGAACGTGGATCATTTCGTTACAAAACGGTTTGCGGCTTATATCGAATGCGACGTTTATTGACCGACAGGTGATTCATAGACTATGCAAATGAAACAACGAATGAGTTATCGCAGCGTGCAGGCTCGTCCAGGCCTACAATCGAGTCGGACCGTCATTACGGCCTACTGTCCATGCAATCATTGAAATCATATGGCCAAATCAATATTATTAATTAACATTAATTTCTGTCGTACGGATTCCAATAACGTGGGTGGTTAACTATTGTTGTTTAATAACACTAAGTCTACCGTGCGGAGTGCGAATACATGTATTGATATTATTATGTTGATCTTCAGGGACTGAAAACGCGCGCGCCAGTAGCGTAAACTGGGGGTCGCACGGGGTCGCACTTGCGATTCCTGAAAATATCATAGGATCACAAGAGTACCTTTTTGCGACTCCGAAAATTCACGATTTCAGTTTTCAAAAAATTAAAATATCAATATAATAATAAATTAACTAATTTATATTTTGAGAACCAATGTTTAACCCTTTCAGACCCATATTTATTTCTTATGGAGATAAAAAAAATTTTATGACATATTTATATTACTATGGACTATAACAAGAATAAAATATTTTTGAAAAATGTATTTTTAATTTTTGACGAATTTAGGAGTATATCCTCTGTAAGATACATTGGGTCTGAATGGTTATCAAAAAATTAAAATTAAAACTATCATATTAAATTTTAAAATGTTTCAATAAGTATAATAAGCAATATAATGTAATGAAAAATGAATATTTTTATTCATAATTACTATGAATAAAAAAAAATTATATATACAATATACCTTTATATAATAAAACAATAAAAATAACATTTTTATTAATGAAAATTAAAAAGACAATTATTTGTACTACTGAAACATAAATGGATATTACATTTTGTGCAAAATACATGCATTTTTCTGTTACACCCAAGATTTTTGCATCTTACTGCCCCCCAATAAATCAAAAATTTCATGTTCGCGTAGCCATTTTGAATAAAATAAGTAATAAAAAATATTATAGAATATTTTAATACTTTATAATATTATAATACTGTAAAAGCATATTATAATCCGCGTTATAAGGGAGCGAAATATAATCGGTATCGTAACGACACCTAGAACGCTGACGAAGTGATTACGAATTCACGAACGCCACAACCGTTCCGATCCAATGTCCTCTAAAAGAGACACACATAATACATAGTTGCCGAAATAAGAAAAGAAAAACCAAGCAATTATCACTATCGGTTAATAATCTATAGACATTTATATATACCAATTCCATGGAAATAATAACGAAATAATATAAGATAATTATGTCTTTAATTTTAAAAATTCAAATCCCACATTATTTATCAAACTAATTTTGGATTCTGCGCATGATTATGATACTAATACTATACATTTGATAAATTTCATTTTTAAATGTGTACTATTGCATTAAAAAGTAAAAACCCTTGATCAGTCACCGACTGCAATGTTATAAAAAATATTCCAACCTAGAAACTGATAGCAACCCTAACAATTTATTTTCCAATTCACGCCACTGGCGCGCGCGGTTAGTTGATTGCATAATCAATTGATAACAATTTTGAATAAAAATTAAAAATTAAATAATGATTAATGTTCGTAAATAAGTATATAAATAAAAAATTCGTGTATAGAAGTAATTAAATTAATAAATGCTAAGCCTGGAGTATTATTTCATCTGTAAAGTTCGACCAATGTTGAATTAAAAATGCATCATCAGGTAAATACAAAATCACGACTCATATATAATATAATATAATGTTATTAGTTGCGATCTTATTGACTTGGTTTATACTTAATGATACATTTTTAATTTGAAATCAGTCGTACTATAGAATTATGATACTACTCCAGGCTAAGCATTTTTTTTTTTTTTTTTAGTTACTTTTATGAACAAATAATTTATTTATATATTTAGTTTATTTCGAAAATGAATTGAAAAAATATTCTTTAAACACCGATACTATAATACGTTAGTCGGATGAGACGTATCTCCGATTCTCCGTTCGTGAATTACTCTATTTTCTTAGGTTTTTGATTTCAAAATGATAAAAAGCTGGCTAAGAGGTGGATGTGTATAGCTATCATCGATCGATACGAGTGATACGTGATTCCGCACACACGTCGTTTGGGGAGTTTCGAGGACGATGACGTTTTTTTTTTGTGTCGCCAAATCTTTTTTTTCATTTCGTCACTGAGTTCTTGACATCATGCGGGGTGTTTAAAAGTGTTTGCCGGGGGCTGATATTTTATTACCACTTGGGCCAAGGCGCATGTTATATTTTTAAAAACGCTATAAAAATAAATGCGGTATATTATTAGATTATACGCAATGTTGTTTCTCTTTAACTTGCTAAAGATATCGTAAATAAAATCTTTTTAAATCGAACTTGAAAATAAATGTAAATAGCGCCCGAGGAATACACTGATACTTATATCATTTTATAACAATTTACAATTTTATCCTCGAGTTAAATATCGATAGCGTTTTGTTGACCAGTTGTATTCCATAGGTTATAAAAACGAACCATGATACCTCATGTCCGAGGAAGATACAGAACCTTACTTTCGAATAAAACTGTTTACTCTCATCGGATACCGGTATAATACACCGAACACGGACCTACAACGAATGCAGTCAATTAACTAATAAATTGTATGAATAAAAAAAAGCGGGTGATTATCCGACGGGTAATTGAATGTAACCCATCATTAAACGTCAAATATTAATATATCGGCTAATAACCCCACTGTTGATGTAAAATAAGCCTCCAATTATTAAATCATATCATTTTGGAGGATTAAAAAAAAATAGAAAAATAAAATTAAGTACATATTGTAGTACATGAGTACATACAGTTATATGGGTTTTAATTGCATAAAACTATAACTTTAGTAGTAAAATAAATTAGACATTTTTTATGAACTTAGGAGAAAGTTAATTGAAATTAAATTACATACATAAATTACAACAAGACATTATGTACATGTTTTTCTGACAGAGAACATAGTTGTTTACTCGACAGTCGATAGTTTTAGTTAAATTTTGTTTAACAGAGCAGTCGTGCTAAAAAAAAAAAAAAAAAGGTTCGAAATAAATTTAAAATAACTCTAAAAAATTTAATCAAAACTATTTGAACACAAAAAATAAAAAACTAATATTTTAAAATCGTTTTATTGAATTATAAAATTGTACAAAAATATCAGTCATTACACATATGGTATATATATATTTAAAAAAAGTTTATCTATATAAACAAAAAGTAATGGCGTTTTATTTTGCACGTTAGATAAATAAGAATCCATGCATGATATTTTAACAATTTTTCATTTTAGAAATATTTTAATATAAAAATATTAAAAAATAAATTTTAAATATAATGGATTGATTATTGCTATTATTCAACATTCAATATTATTATTTTAAAATTATTACGCAATTAAAATATTCATATACAAATATTTTAATGTTTGTCAATTTCTTAATAGTATTTTAAGTACAATTAGAATGCGTTTTAAACGTCTTCGTACTGCTAGTTTTCAAGGTATCATTTTGTTATCTGCAATGAATTGCTTATAGTGTAACTTCTGTAATTCACTTAAAATACAACTAAGACATTTTAATTTTATCTTTGTATTAACATACACATAAATTAGGCGAGTGTTTTTGTAAATTAAATTGAAAATTTTAGATAACAAATTGTAGCTGTTTTGTGTGAAATATAATTATACACGGACTAGTTGATATTCAAAAAACTTTGTAAGGCCATAAGTCTGTATCGCAATAGGTTACAAAACATTATTCGTAATGTACAAACCTCTCAACCTCTCAACCTTTCAACCGATTTCCAAAGTGAAAAACTATTTATTAGAAGCTATGGTCGATAGTTGGATGAAATCTTACTATAGCAGAGGTTTTTATAGGGCTGATGGTTGATTCACTTTATTTGAGCACTTAATATTGAAAAAACTCTTTTGAATGTTGCTGTAATGGAATATCTTTTAAAAGTTTTAGTAGAAAAGATAAAATTAATATTTTATTTTTAATAGGGCGCTACAAGTATGTAATGATTAAAATTCAATGTAAAAATGAATTCATGTTATCATCTGTATTGAATTATTAAAAATGTTTATTATTAACATATAACACACATAATACATTGGGGTTATTGTGTTAAATGGTGCATTTAAGAAAAGTTACTTTTATTTATAAATTTACTCCACTCTTCAACTATTATCGAATGTAGTATTTATTATTCAACAGTAATGCGAATATGTCAGCACCGTTTGAAATCAAATCATAAAACTAAATATTTTAATGGCTTGCTATTTTTCATTTTCAAATTATATCGATGAATTTTAGGCACAATTTAAATAAAATCGTTGGAATATTTAAAAAAAAAATTAATATCAAAAATTAGTTTCATTTGATTTAAATTTATAAAAAAAATGCAAAAAAAAATTTATGAATTTTAAGGGATATTATTTTATCATAAACAATGTTTTAAATTATAAATAAAAGTATAGCTTTTCATGAATTTTGACAATGAAAATAAATATGGTTACTTGATTTATTTATTTTATTTGACATGAATAAACACTTTGATATTTGAAGTACACCAAATATTTTTTTAAATTTATTCTTGTTTTTATACTATGATTATTTGAATTCATATGCACGTTTTATAATTCATTTGTATTTATTAAAGATACATTTACAAAATCATAAATATATTATTTATCATTATCATTAAAAATACAAATTTGAATTGTAAAAATTGAAATAAATATTAAATAATAAACATTAATAAACATTTTATGTTTATAAAATCATTATAAAAATTAAGTTTGTATTTAAATGTTCTAAAAACCATTGAAAATGATTTACAAATAGTGAATTTAATAACGAAACTTCCCTTAAAAATGTACGTATATAATAATTGTTTAATTAGATTCCTAGTTAATATATATAAAAAAAAATATAATTAATTAAAAAAAATAAGTATTACAGATTTATTTAATGTGATAATATTATAAATTATTTAAATTTAACTATTCAGCCCTACAATGTACATATATACATTATAACTAATAAAATAATCTATATATATATATAAATAAAAAACCGCAATTATAAGAGTTTCATCTTTGAAGTATCTCTTACATGAAATTAAAAATGCACGGAGAAAGTGATGTCATATATCACTCACAAAAATATACATTTTTCTTTAAAATCCGATTCCTATTAATAAAAATTTTAATTTAAAACGAATTACACTGCCTACCATAAACTATCTTGTTTTATAGTTAACGAAGTTCTATTAAATTTCATCTCAATAATTTAGACAACGATTAGTATTTTTTTTTTTTTATGAACTTATTGGATATCATTCAACGTTCCATACAATACCTATTAGAATTATTTAATGTTTGTTGAAAATGCGACACATAGTTCATGGATACACATATATGGTACATTGTCAAACATTTTTTTTATACATGTGTATGTAAACACGAACATGTTTAGGGTTTAGTTCGAAAATTTTGATGTTTTGTTTGGGCTTGTGACGTTTATTAGACTAATCATTTCATAAGTTTTCACTCTCTTTGTCCAATATATATATTTATGCATAAACATCCGCATGTTTTTTCATATCAAACAACTGAATATTAGGCCGATTATTTACCTTTAAAATACGAAACGACGAGTTATACATTTTTTAGTAATACACATTGATATTTTGATTGAAATTAATGCATAGTAAACCATAAGTTCACATTGAATTGTTGTATTTTGATAGTTGTAAAATATTATAATCAATACAATTTGCAATACTGTTCTTGGTAAAATTAAAATAAAACATTTTTTTATTTTTTTAAACACTAAGTACTCGCGATTGTGACCATTTATTTTGAAGTTCCGTTATGGAAAAAATAATATTTAATATATTATATAGTTTAGAATTATTCTTCTCTAAATCGCAGAACCAATCAATGTCTTTGAAAAAAATTATTCACTCGTTTTAAAAGTGAATAATATACAATTGATGGCCACCAGTTCTTGTCTGGTTTTGGGCACTACTCACCGATCAATCGTTTAGACCGATAAATCCATGTACGATCCAGCCAGCGCTTCTCATAAAAACCGTAAAAAACCCGCGTGCAGAGTCTTGACTTGCTTGTGATTAAAGCGAGAAAAATGGCTTTCCATAAGTCTCTCACATGACCCGATCATGCAGCTTTTTTTTCTACACGCATATTAATATTATCTTGTAAAAAAAAAAAAAAAAAACTGAATCAAACTTTGACATTATTTATATTTCCAACGTCGTCATACACACTTATTGAGGGATCGATCGGAAACAAATAGTGAGCCGCGGTGAGTTGAAATAATTGGGGTCCGGAAGTTTCGTAGCCGCCGGCCAGTCGCGACGCTCAGAACTGATATTATATTCTCTTCTGAAACGGAATATAATCATGTGCCGTTTGGATAGTATAGGAAGACGAATTGTTGCGGAGAGCGAAGCAATCGGTACTGGGTAAACCGTTGTCTGGAGTGAAAATGATTTGTCAAGTTTTAGAATTATCGCGACACAAACTATTCCGTCGATGTGCAAATGATGAAATCCTTGTGTTGAAGTTTGTACACATTTTACACATAATATGTTTATTTTACACGTAATATGTTTATTATGTGAAAATTATGCAATATTTCTATGAGATTTTTCGTATACTCTTTCGGTCGACTGCGTTCAAATTGCATTCGAAACTTTCATGACATATGCACGATATGTATTCGTATGGAATTGAAAGGAAATCCATCGAATACATTTTATATACATACATACATATATATATTTGTTTGCAAAAAAAAAAAAAAATATTTTTTGTATTCTTATATTTATGCGATATTTCTGGACGAGTCGAAGTCCAATTTATTCGTCAACAATGGTTTATATACTTTTATCTGTGCACGCTGAGCTTTTGAAAATAGTTTTCGTGTGCATGTCTTTATATAATTGGCTCCTTTTTTTTTTTTTTTTTTGTCATACGTCAACAAAAGTATTACAATTGCGTGAAATTAGAGTAGATACTGAAAATGTGAAAAGTCACTACAATTATAGAAATCATATTGATGGTATTTAGTTCAAATGTCATACTTTAATATTTTATATAATATTTTACGAATTGAAAAATTCTTTAATAATTTTAAGCTGTAGAAATTGGGATACACGAATAATGAAATAATACCAGATTTTTTTTATGATAAATTAATATTAAAATAGAATTAAAACACCGTGACTATGAAATCATAGAACACATGGAAACTTTTATCAAATTGATGTGACAACATTCGAATACGAGGGAAAATAGCCTTGAAGTTTATTCTTCAAAACATCCTTTGTCCGCTGTGATTTCCATTTATTATTCATATTTTTATATTTTACTTAATTAACTCGTTGAAATATATTATCGTTGTACTTAGATAAAGTAATTGTAATGAAAAATAACGAAAAATAATTATGAAACGTGTTAATTGAAAGAGTATACAGTTCAATGATTGCACTTCTATGAACCTTGAATTCTACGAATATTGAAATTCAATTATAAAAGTTACATAAATTAATAATAATGAGTTTTTTAAAATATATATAACCTCAGCATATAGTTTATTTAGAAAATTAATTATTTACGGCTAGTACATTTTATATAGTATAGTAAATTATATGATTCACATCAATTAAAATGACTTTTAACTAACATTTTCATATCACGTACAATTATTTTACAAAATTAATTATAATGTAATACCCTAGAATAAATATGTTGTTGCTATTTAATTTCTGATTTGATAATGAAAATATGAAATCATATCAATTTTAATTTTTTAGTTCATTTTCAAAAAATTATATATTTTTTAATGTTAAATTTTTTAAAAAAGATACACATTATATTCGTATACGAATCAAGAGATCTAACAGAACTTTATTAAACATAATATATTTTATAAACTGCTTTTAGATCTCTTATAGTGACGTATATATAAATATATATATATATTTATAAAGATGTTAACAACCCGTATAGGTCTTTGTTTGTGTAAAAAGTTGCATCGTTAGTGATCATATTCAAAAAGTACAACGAATATAAATAATTTATTTAAGGGAGCTGTATAAACATGATATCAATCTCAGACTCTATTCAAAATATCTCATTTTTAAATGTAAAATGTTCGTACATTGTCTGTACATTGATAGTACGTTTGTTTATGCTCAATATTTTTTCGTAAGTGATTTTTTAAAATATTGATGGATGATGTTTGTATATTTCTTAGCATAGAAAACATGACATGATAAAATTTAAAGTGAAAAATAACAAATAAAACCAACAATTTTTGTGCGTACTTGACGCTGAAGTGTATTATTAAAATATTTTTTTGAATTATGATGGGGAGAGTATGCATTGGACGCATTCATAGTTTTCTGGGTGAAAATGTATATTTTAAATGAGCGCAAGCAGAACAACTTTGATATTTACACGTTACGCATCTATTTTAAAAAATATGTATGTATTATTTTCAATATTACGTTAATGAAAAATGAATCTAATTAAGAATATAAATAGGGTTTGGTACAAAATATATTATAAACATGATCACATATTACACGAAGTGTGATATTACTGTCAGGTAATTCACATACACGCTCATTTGCACGATCACATAATGGTGAGTTCATATTAGGCGCGTAAGACATTCTAAAGTGTATAGGTAATTTATGTATTGGAAAACTAGAAATACATACCTAAATTATTTTAAATTCTAAAGTCCATAGAAATCGACGTTTTGCATTAATCTACTACTCTCCATTAATGTTCAGGTGTTTTTAAATGATCAAACAGTCGCAATTAATCAACTATTATTTCGGTTTATTATTGAATTGATATGTTTTATTTAGTTATAGAAATATTGTAACATTCCAATGAACATTTAGAAAGTGTTAAGTTAATGTATGAACGTAAAATCCAAAATATTACTGTTTTTGTCAAATAAATTGTCGTTATTCAATAATTGATAGCAAATCATAATTCAAATCGTAGTTGGTACTGTCAAGATTTAAAGTCCTGCAAGATTTAAAGCAAGTTGAGTTTTAATAAACAACAAACAATAGGTTTCGCGTAAATATCAATAAATATTAACGTATATTACGTTAATAATACATAATGTCAAGTATTAACATATTTTATTATTGCGCGTTCTTATAATGATAAAAAACAGAAAAAAAAACTCTTGTAGTTAAACGATAATATTCTAAATTTCAAAAAATATTTTGATTTTTATAGGTATAATACATCTAGAATAAATTTCGATTAATAGGTACTTACTCGTTCGTAATATTACCACTAACTTCCAACTAATCTCAAACTTCCAATGCCATTATGTCAGTCCGTAACACAGTTTACTCATGCACTCATATGTATAATGCATATCATATACATACATATACTGTCAACCTACTTAAAACCCTATTGAACGGTTTTTGATGGAGGTACTTTGACTACGACAATCAAATTTTCAGAAACATTTTCAATATATATATATATATATATTGCAAATCAGTGTTTTTGACATTTTTATTGAGTATAACCTTTGACGAAAATAAGTGCAAAACGTTTTACACAAATTGGTAAAAAGTTAGTCTAGAATATTATACACTTTCAAATGGTTCTTGTACAGTAAAGCACAGAACTTAATTTTCTTATGCACGTATTATTTACTCGGATATCCCGTAAGAAAATTGATTACATTTAACATTCGGTTATAAAATATAATGAACATAAATACAGGAATTTCGATTTAAATAAATAATATAATTTTGAAAACAATCCATGATCTGATACCAATACAAACATTGAGTTTTCAAATATTAAACGCATAATAAATTGAAATACTAACAAAAATGTTAATTATTTTCTCATGAATTTCGCTTTAATGCAGTTGAATTGAACAAATAATAACTGTTGTCTAAATTTTTTTTTGTTTATTTATTGATTTATTTATTTATTTTTGTGGCTAATTGGTCATACGAGTGATATAAATCATATTTTATTCAAATAAAAAAATTGAAAAAAAAAATGATTTGACGTTGCTATTATACCGTTTTAATTATATTTTCGGATAATATGTATAAAAAATTCTGAAGGGTATGCTATTCGATTTCTACACCCAGTTTATTCATATAGAATAATTGTTATAATTTGTTATTTAAAAATTCTGTTAACGTTTATTATTTTCTTGTTGACTAGTTTTTCTTCGTAAATTATTGTATTTCGAAAAAAGAGAAAGTGTATTAAAAAATTCAAACTATAAAACAAAATAAAAGATAATTTTATAAGTGTATGTATTTCATATTTTCTTACTGAGTCAAGACATGAAAAAATAAAAATAAAATTTAAAAAAATATGACTTATATTCTTCTTATACTCTTTGCATACAATATAAATATGATAAATATAGCAATATAGGAAAATATAAATTTGCATCTATATATTTCGTCTTGTATGTTATAGAAAGTGACGAAATTTGATTATCATCAACGTTTACAGAAATAATAATTGTATTGCAATATACTATTGTTTTATTTTATTTTATAAGTTAAATGGGTTTAGCCCTTTTTGACATTGCAATACAATTTTTTTGATAACAGAAATTTTTATAATAAGAGAAGAAAAGAGAAAAAAATAATTAAATTTATACAGCTATGTATTAATACAGGATACATTTAACTGATGACATTAACTTATGTTGAAAATATTTACATTAATAATTTTTTATAATTTAATGATATTCAATAATATTTTTGCTTAAGACAAGGAGGCGTGAATTATAAATGAAATTTATTTATTTTATTTTGTATTTAAAATAATGTTGTTTATAACCTATAAAAACGAATATTCTGCACTTAATGACAATTATTTTGAGAGACAATACACTATATGTACAATAAATTATTTAAAATTATTTTAATCCCCTATAGAAGTTAAAAATGTAATCTGCTGTAAAAACTTTATAGATAAACTTTTTAATTTGTTTTATGTTAAATAGGTTTATCCGCTATAACGTTTTAAAATTTTTTATTTTTTTATAAAAAAAAAAAAAAAATAATAATAAAAGACAGATGCTAACTGAAGAAACAAAAATATCTGATAGTTTTCGGGATGAGTATGTGACTATTACGTGATCAGAATTATCACTGGGCATGTACTCGTATCGAAAAGTTACATTAGATTAAGTCGTCTGGAGATCCGTCGTCGTTTTCATGTTCCCAAATATCCATTGGTTGTTACCAATGTATTCGAAACTAAAACAAAGAAATTCCCTCCTCCCTTCAGTGGAGCATAAATATTTTAAGTCAGTATGTTTTAAGTTTCAGTATATTCAATAACATTAATAAATGATGGTTGGTAACTTATTTAATATTTATTTCGTATACTATAGTATGAACGTTATCTAAACTGTAATAACAAAACGGATAGTGTGCAAACAGTTATTACGAAATATACTACTATCGACGCCGGATATGAAACGAGAAGGACAAAAATAAAACAGCAAATTTAAATGTGGTTGATGTATTGTAGTTTCGCAGTAAAATGTTGGGCTCTGGATTATGGTATAGCACATATAGGATCATGTCAAAAGCAAAACCAATCTCACTTTTACCAGAACCGATAGGTAGAGCTTTAAGGTACTTTTTCGCACTACAGGCTGTCTTTCTGGACGTGACCTACTCGATATATTGCATAATCCGTTAGTGTTGGTGCACGAGAGCTTCGAAGAATTCTTTTTGTACAGACCGCTGGCCAGCAACGTAATACGCAGAACTAGACGTAAGTTACTTAGATTCAGCGGTTTTTGGTATCCAGAATTGCTCACCATGGATTCGTAACGAATGGGCAGACGATCAGCAACGCTTAGGAACGAAAACAATCGTAAATTACAAGTTTACTAACAATAACATAGTAATATAATTTTATCGAAAACCCACAAAACGCGTAACAATATTGGCAGAGTGGAACGGGTCGGAAACTGATAACTGGACTTCACCCGTTACAGCTGTTAGTAGCCAACGGGATTATAATGACACCGGGCGAATAACCTGTCGAATTATTTACATCGGCTGTGTAATCCGACTTTACGGAGGAATTATGTTGTAAAATATTTTACACGTAACTTTTACGCGAGAAATGCGATCAAAGGAAAACGGTTTTGTAGACGAAGCGTGCGTACGGTTTTCACACGCTTCGTATAATCATAGAGAATATAAAACCGGAATGGTCACTGTTTAGACTTTACACAGGTAACACAGGAGAGTTCAAAAAGCATTCGGCCATTGTTATGGAGTCTCAACAGTGTACATATTGCATATATTCTATGGTTTAATAAACAGTCTACATACAAACAATGTAGTACGTTCAATGTTTGCAATACAATTAGCACAGAATAAATGTTATCACTTTCAAAATTATAAAAAACAAGAACTCCATAAATATGGCGACTGAATCTTGTTTACATATACAAATGATAATTCTGATTTCATACATTTTATGGTATAATTTATACGAGTACCTAAACATTTTGAACTCGATGCGTGCTCACTTCGGACGTTGGAAAGCGTTATTTATTTAGAACTTTTTAAGGTCACGTGAGTTACTCGATGGTCATTGTACGTTGTATTCTAATTTGAGTATTTTAAATGGTGAATATTTAACGTAATTGTTCGTGACCTAAGAGCTGTTAAGTCGAACGAAGTAATTCTTTTGGCACCTATGTCTGTAATGAGATGATTGCATGGCTTTTCCGGTTTTTTTTTTCTTTTAGTTCTATAGTTTCCAAAAAATATCAAACACGAACAAAGAAATAAAAATTATTTTGTTCATAGTATCACGTTATGCATAAATTATAATTTTAAACTTTATCTAGATTATATTTATAATTATATATAGTTACAAATATTTTTTTCTTTTACAACTATAATTTATTATGACAACCCCTTATTTTTCATTCAACTTAATAGAAAATATTTAAGACTTATAAAGTGCACATATAGGAGTGTATATGTATATAAAATGATATTTAAGGTTTTTATTTAAAAAATTCCTGTACTTATCTCAAAATATAAGATAATATAAATTATTCCGATGAAAATATGAAACAGGCGCTCATTCAATCACACAATATAATGTACTTAGGATAAAATAAGTACAATTTCAGTGACAATATGACTTTGACAATTATTAAATATTTAATTAGATTAACATAAACAAATATTTTAGTGAAATTGTACATAATATGTAATAGCATATAATATATTCAAAAAACTATTGTAGGTCACTGATTTTAACTGCAACGAAATGGTCGTATAACACCGTTTTAATATGATTTTGGTTAGTCACAAAAAAATAATTAATTTCTTACATTTCGGTGGATAATCTAGTAGGCACGCAATTTTATATTTTCATATTTCAATTACATTTATAGACGTTTGCGGACCAACATAACTCAACTCAAACGTAACTTATATCATTAATACAAGCTTTTCAACGAGCATAACAATTACATACATTTTAAATTCAAACGCTACGGATATTAAGTCCGTTAGGTTGAAATGATAAAACATTAAATCGAGCACGATTTACGTGATTTACGGCTCGATTAAAGCGTTTCGCTCTCACGCGGATGTTTTATAATAACGCGCGTAAATCTAGCGAACGCACGGGAAACAAACCGAATATCTCGGTGCGGCCAAAAATCCCGAACAGGTACCTGTAGCCCTCGACTTGATTTCCAGTTACATGTTTGACGGGACCTGGTTTCGATGCCGCGCCGGATGACGATGACTGTGACCGACAACGCGATCGTACCGAAAACATTATGAACAACGCATTGGACGCGAGTGCGCGGTTGCACTCGAGCGCAAATCTTATCAACAGGCCGTTGAACAACGTTTCTGAACACTGCGCCGGAACCGCGTGTCCGACAGTGAAATATTATAGATCAGCTTTGAATTCGGGGAGGGGGGGAGGGGACGCCCGAAGTCTTAACGACAACACTGGCACCTCAGCACAACTTGTACCGCCGCTCGCATAATTTATTATTGAGCTGTAGGGTGATGGAACAACCCGTCGTTGCGGCGGGATTTCGTGTGCGAGGTTTCTCGAGAACCATAAATTACGTTCGTTGACTTTTGCGTGTGACAAACGTGTTATTCCGGTTTTCTAACGGAAGAAAAAAAAGGGAGGGAAAAAACAACGGTAATGAGTAGACCGCGGGTGTTGCTTCCGCGCAAACGTCGTCGGTGTCGCCGTTGTCGGGTGCCAATGCGAGAACGTGTACATTTCGCTGACGCACGGTGCGGCGGCGCGATCCCGATCTTACGTGCACGTACGGGGGCATCGATCTCGCCGCCGGTCGTGTCGAATTCATGCCGTACGGTTGGTCGGGCAGAAGCGGGTCGGACGGCGGAGGCACGCAGGAAGTGAGTAAAAACGCTCTCGCTGTGCCCCGTTGGCCGTGCGACACCGCGACCGCGAGTCGACGTGCGTTGTCGCGCAGCCGTTTCGGCGCGCGTACACACCCGTTGTCGGTGACGACGTCGCGATCGTATCCTCCGCCGCGCACCCGTCGTACCGGAAGATCGGATATGAAGCCGGCCGGGGGGGGGGGGCCCGGTTGTATGTTCCGCGGACCCTTTGTTTCGACTGTCGGCGAATACGCGCGCGCGTTCGCGGACGGCGTTGTGTACGAGCGCGGCCCAGCCGGAGGACTGTGCGCGGACGCGCGAAAGCAAGATAAACACGCACGCGGTGCACTTCGCAGAGGACGCAGATAGCTATGACGACGTCGGCACACGTTGTCCGCGACACCGTGCGTTTCGATTGCCGTACAGAAGTATCTGCACGCGGGATTTCGGAAACTGCGTTCGTTTATTCATCTAGTTTATTCGTTTTTTTTTTCCCGACGCAGGTACGTTCTGGACGTTCCCCAAACACGGGTTCCGATCGAACCACCGTCTGTTACGCGCACTCCGCCGGTCCGACGTTATCGTTTCACGCGAAAAATAAACGCGTCTCTTCGGTGAAAACGCTCGAGGTCTGCTTGTCTTCTGCGCACGTTGTTTCGCGGAAACCCGTTGCACCGCGAATACAATCCCGTAGCGTTCGAAATAGAATGCCGGGGAACAAAAACAGGAAAAATAAAACGAAATCCGTCGCAGGTCCCGTTGGGTCGTTACCGTTTGAATATTATAACAGTGGTGCGCGCACGTACGAACGGAAATGGAGTGGCCGACTCGCACGGGACGTGAAAAGCTTTCGTGCATATTGTCGTCAGGGTTAATTGTATTATAATTACGGGACCGACTACGTGTGATCCCGACGGTAGTACAATAATATGCACGTGGTGAACGAATCATTCTTCGGGCGTTTCGTAATCAATGCTTTTTATTTTATTTTTATTTTTTTCCCCCCAGTGTTATAATAATGTGCCGGTGTACCTACGAGGAAAATATATGGCTGTAAGCAGTCACGTTCGTGGCGTTTCACCTTTGATTTGGTCTCTTTTTTTTTTTTTTTTGATTTTACACTTGGACTTCATACACGTAACGGGGATCATTAACATTTTTATTTTCTGGCAGCGAAATAAAACTATTAGCTCGGTACTTTTTATTACGTGTCTGTATCGGAATTTATTATTATTTTTTTTTCCAATTTTGTTCTAAAGATAATATTATCATTCCTACATTAGTATTATACCTTGAGAATTTTTGATAACTTCCGATTGAATGTTGTAAGGCACATGTGTATTGTATAAAAAAGAAACTTTTGAATTTTATAATGAACCATATTTATCAGAGCGCTGGAAACACAATATTATGGATAACATGAATATCTTACAGAAGACGATGAAACTATTGATACGCATTATAATTTATGCTGATTTGATTTTCAATACATATTTTTGCGTTAAGAAATATATTTCAACACCTTGCAGCACAACTATATTAATTTAAAACTTTTTTATTTTCCACTCTCTTTATATATATAATTATATTTATAACTAAATGAGACTTATCAGTTTAAAATGTTAACTACTGAGTCCCTTTTCGTAAAGAAAAGATGATATTTAGGAATCTGTTATTTGTATTTCTCGATGTAAACATGTGAAGATTTGCTAGTACATTTGAACGTTGTCCCATTAATATTTCGGAGGTAGGTTTTGATTTGTTTTAATGTGTAAAATGATCTGTCAACCGTATTTATACTAAAAAGGGTTGTAAATACTAATAAAAAGTTAAAATATATACATTTTTATTTTTTACATAAATTAAAATTAATTAAATATATTTTTAACATCGTAAATACATGGTACACCGTCTAAAATAGAAATATCATAGAAATATATTAATCTTTCGAAAGAAAATTGAATGCCTATTACAGAATATGCGAAAATTAAAATCTGTAATACTTATAACATTTATTATTTCGTGTGCGTGAGTCTAAAAAGTATATGTAGTGTACCCGTGAATTTTCAAAATAACTTTGAAAGTATATGGCGTATATGTAGTATACCCTATGGGAACACCACTGCTCATAAATATATTAACGGTGTACATCTCGAAATGAATTAATATCATAGCACTACGACGGGAGTTGTAGAACATTACAACGAGTACAACTTTTTGTCGGTATTGACTATATATTGGCAGATGTGAATTTAGCAATACATGGATAAGCAATTCGATGTACGTGCGAAAACGGTTTAAAATGTTTTGTTTTGTTTTAACATATTTCCATTCCGTAGATAAGCGATGAGGGGTTATGCCGTATTTTATTCACCAAAACGCAATGTTTTACTTTTCTCCAAATTTTATTTCGTACCAAATTGTTAACCAGATATTATTGATTATTTTTATGAATAAAAATTTCATCTGTATCGTAATAAATTAAGTGTTCTAAGTTTTTTGACCTTAGAATGGGTTTGTCACGGAAATATTGACTCATGTTTATAATAATTACCAAGGAATTAAGAACGAAGGATAAAATTGAAAAATACAATTTTATTATGCAAAAATATATGTTGAATCTTATTTATACGACAGCTAATTTAAAATACCTTTCACAATATTTTTTATAATTATAAGATTATAATTTATTTAAATTTTCGGAAATACGTGAATTTTAATAGAAAAATACGTTTTCGTGTGTTTGTTTTTATGATTATTAACTAAATTCTTGAAGCACGTTAAAAAAATTCGCGTTTTTAATTAATTATTTTCCGTTTAAAATATGATAAGTATTTACTTACTTTATGAAATTAAAACAAATTTACTTGTATAATTAAAATAGTTTAAGAAAAAAATGATAAAAATATTGATTAAAAAACGATTTTGTACTTAATTATTTATAAAACGTATACTGATGAAAAAAGTCAAATAATTTTGTTAAAAAAAGGTGAAATTATTCGAATGAAAGTTATTATTTTTGTAATTTAAAAATATAATTTTAGAATTTAGTATACATGTGGTAATTTATATTTGATCACCTTAGAATATAATCCATAAAGCACAATACCAGATACAATTAAAACGAGTATTACCTTTGGTTTAGTGATATACGATTATTTTAGATTGGAGTCATATAGTCCATATATATATATATATATATATATATATATGAAATTAAAATATCATTCACTGATTGACTGATCAGCTTACAACCAATAGTACCATACTGATTCATTCAAAGCTTTGGGAATTAGGTACTAGTACTTATTATAGTGTAGAGAAAATAATTTTTTGAAAAACAAACTTTCATGGGGTTAAACTATTTTTGGTTCCGGGATAAATGTGTAATGCTTTTCGTATTTTGATAACTCGGTTAATATCTTATTCCATTTAATATATTGTTTTTAATAATAGTTGATTCAGGTTTATGTAAATAATATAACATTAATATTATTGGAATATGATGTTTGTATGCTTTTTTTTAACTTTTTTTTTTTTTACTTCGAAATAGTAATCGATCGAACCTAAGTACGTAAAATATCTTTTGAATAGTAACGGATGATTCTGATAATGTATTACAATTGAGAAATTTAATGAATTATCAATCTGATAATTTATAAAATTAAACGTAATGAAAATGTGTTTAATAGACAATGATTGATAAAAACAAATATTGTTTAATTGTTTTCAATAATAAAACATTAAAAACTATTTGTAGCTCGTTCAATTATTCCAATTCAGTAACAAAAAAATGTTATTCGTAGATTTAATTAATAATTTTTTTAGAGTAATAAATAATGATGATTATATCAAAAGTTTGATGTTGAAATTTAATTTAAAATTTCCTTTAAATGGAATTATAATCTGCACCAATCGGTATATTTTATTATATTTTTAAACTATATTTTAATAGTTTGGCATCAAATTATTAAATTAAGTATTATTATTCTTTTTATTTATGTCCGTTTTTCGATCTATCATTAAAAATTGTCTATGTAAATAGTGCCAGGGTTCATATTGTATTGATACTATTGATTTAATTAAAAGATTATATACAATATTGGTTTGAATGCAAATATTTTATTTTGTATTTTTTTTAGTAATGATTGATAAAAAAACCACATATTTGGTGTTAAATGCATTAAAAATGCTCAAATAGATTTTTTGTGTTTTTTTGATGAATTAAAATATATTAAATCTATCGTTGTCATATTCATTTTATATTTTATAGAATTTTTTCCATGTTGAACTTAATCAAAGATAATATAAATAATTTTAAACCTAATAGTTTTTACATTTTACAATAAACATTTACTTATTGTATATCACATAATCTTTGAGTGGATTAATAAATGTTCCGATAACATTTAATTTTCATGATATTTAATAATACTGATGTTGAAATGCATTTCTATTCGTGTAAATTATATGGGTATATGTGCAATGTACAATTAAAGTAGTTTAAGTAAGGTCTGGATGCTACGAATATATAATACACCGAATGACCCCATTTCTGTTATCAACTCAACACCGCAAACATTATTCAATTAAAATTAAATTTATGTTAGGCATTACAGATTTAATGTTTGTTTAAATTATACTAAAATATGCATGCAAAAATGACAGATTTAAACAAAAATAGAAAAATCAATGATTTTTATAAGCTAGCTTGTCAACGGAAAATTGCTTGAGTAACTGTTTTGTGTATTGTAAATTATCTATAAGGACAGAATTCCATTATATTTTTACATTTATATATGAATAAAAAATAAATAAAAAAATATTAATGGGTTTGTCCTTTTTTACCTTTTGTCAAATCCATTTTGATCATTAGTCATTTTGTAAAACAATATATAGTTCCAAATGATTCTTAAATGTTGTAAAAACACAGGCATTTCAACCCATTTTTTTTTCTTTATTTTTGCTACCTCTCTAATAATAATATCAAAAGTTGTATCCAAAACTAAATTCAAAAAATTAAATAGGCAGTAGAGTTTTAAGAAATTTACTATAAAGATTATTTGCTTATATGTATATTTTTATAAGCTATCAATTTACTACGAATGCAAAAAAAAAATATCACAAACTCTAGTAGTGTATGCATTAAACATGTATGCAATCATATAATTTTATTGTATACACATAAACATAAATTACATTTTTGGCAAATAATCGCTAAATTAGTTTACATTTTGGAAATATGTATTAGATTATGTTCGGTAAAAATAGGTAAATAAAGATGTTAAATATTTAATCACTTTATAATAATTATCTTTAAAGTCTGCGAGTTCAAATTTACCTCTAAAAACAAAAAAAAGTGTTTTTTAGAAAAAAATTATTCTAAACACACTCGTACACATCGATACACACTCGTAAATATAATTTTTATTTTTTTATTATTTAATTAACTTATATTCTTGTTTATTATTGATGATATAATTCTAATGTTTTTAAAAATAAGTGATATTGTTTTATCTACTAAAAATATATTTAACTTGTACAACAAAAAAAACTCATTTATTATAGAAAAATTAATATGAAAATATTCCCTTATTACTACGGAATTCAAATCAAATTGAGTGGTCAAATTTGAAAAAAATTATGTTTATTTTCACTTTAAAGTATTTGTTCTAACCAAATTTAAATCAAAGTTAAAATTTATAAGAAAATAGTTATAGATTTTAAAAGAATGTGAGCTATAAATATCTATAAGAAAACCATGAAAACCATTTTAAAATATTTTAATCATAAATTCAATGATAATTTCGAATGGTTAAAATAATATTTAATTAGCGATTATATTGTTACATTATTTTTTTGTTAGGTGTTAAAATAAATAGTATTATATTGTTACTTATATGCAATGAAATATTTAATGTCAAATAATCATTCACATATGTATTAAAAGTGAATTATTAAAAATTTATTGAATACCATATGACATAATAATTATAAAAAGTGATTATTTTGAATTAATTATATTTGCGTACAATTTGTTTGATTTAACTTTTGTAGCCTATGAAATTTCTCAGAAAATATTGATAAGTCGACTTATTTTTAGAATATGTTTGTAAATTTAGTTAGTTTTATCTCAAGTTTAGGATTATTCAATGTTATTGCTCAAAACATTTTAATTTACAACTATTTATCGATCGAATTAAGTTTGAATTGATGAAGTTTTACAAAATGTCTTTTTATTAATTATGATGGTTGGAATACATTTTACTCTTATGAATCTTTTAAATTAAACTACGTTTTCATTTTTGAAATTCTCGGACTCAAATAAAATCATGAAGTATACACAATACACAGCAATACTAAACATAAACGTAAGCAATTATTCTCTCAATTAAAAACCTTTGAGTATAATTAACACGTAAATTTTGATAGTTGTTATACTGAAAACCTGTAAGCTTTAATTGTATTAATATTATACCAAAAAATAATCAATTAATATTTTCTGTAAAAAAAAAAAACAACAATTATTTTTCAGTGATAACATAACACAACAATGAATTATTTTGATTGATCAAAATACGAAATGTTATTTTTATTTTTTAAAGTTTTAAGCGTTCGTATTGGATTTAAAGGTTTGTTGATTTTAAAAATCGGAAGATTTGATATAAGTGATTGTTCGAAAAAAGAAAGATTTAATTACATTTTTCGTTCATTACATTTTAAGTAAACATCGCGTACGTTAAAAACCAACCAACAACTATTTCTTCGTATTAAATTTAATTATATTTCGTACCGTTGATAAGCATTCCGTGCACACGTAACAACGCAACAATAATTGTACCCGAGACACGCTGGAATCGATTCTATTAACCGTAGGTACCCGTTGACAATATATTGCACTTTACGAAATCCTATTCGGACTCGAGTAAATCCGTGAAAGATATCCCCCCACCCACACCAGGGTTGCCACCCGTCCTGTATTTCACGGGACAGTCCTGTTTTTATTCGCTTTGTCTCGCGTTCTGGATTAACGAACGCTTTTGGACGCAATTCGTCACGTATTTGATTATTACTTAAAATAATACCCAAATATCTTGATATTTAAAATCCATAGGTCCATGAATTTTATGTACCACATATTTACAAGTCCCAACCAAGCATTTTCGCCAGGTCAATTGGTTAAATTTATTTACAAATCATTTGTTGCTCATACGCAACACATTATATTGAGTTAGTTGGTATGTAATAACAAATTGCATTTAGCGTACTCATCAACTTTATAGGTGTTATAGTACAAGTGAGAACCTTACGTATATTTTATTGACAATACTTTGACTCGAATTCGTTAGAGCCATTTTAGACCTATTTACTCTTGTTTGTACACATAACAAAATAAAGAGCCGTATTCGTATTGTTATTTCGAATTTTAAGGAGCAATAAAAATTGACGATATTCTATTTCATTGGCGTGCTAATGAATCGTTGACTTCAAATTGTTAAAAAAATGTATTAAAAAATGACTGCCTCGTATTCTCGACAACGAAAAGCGGTAACGCCGCTCCGCGCGTATATCTCACGTGATATCTTAAATTCGGTTTCCTTTTGCGCACCAATAGCAACTTGCACACGACTGGTGTACATTTGAAATTTCCGATATCACGATTTCCGCACCACACGCGCGTCTTGCACAACGTCAGCGTAACAAGCTGCCGTACGTCGTACAACATCGATCGTCATCCGGTAGGGGGAAGGGGGGGGGTGCGTGTTCTGAATGTGTTCACCGTTCAACCTAACCCGTAAGACGCAACGCCGACGTGCGGGCCATGCGTGGTTTCAGTACGTAACCCGGTCTATAGTTTTTGACGTCGCATCAATGCGAATACGTGTTCGGTGAAATCAAACACACACACACACACACACACACACACACACACACACACACACAAACACACACACACACACACACACACATACACACACACACACACACACACACACACACACACACACACACACACAAACACACACACACACACACACACACATACACACACACACACACACACACACACACACACACACACACACACACACACACACACACACACACACACACACACACACACACACACACACATACACACACACACTCACTCACACACAAACACACTTTGTGTTTTTTAATATTGGACACTGGTTGAATTGTACACACGCACACATTTCATTTGTGACGAAATAATATACAAATAACTTCCACTGGCTTTTTCTATGTGTGTGTATGTAAATATATATATTGAAATGTGTTTAATGTACACACAAACGCCAACAGTTTTGACAGATATACCTTGTCACATACAAAACTAAATAAATATTTCAGAAATAAAATCATTCGATAAAGGCTGATGTATATTGAGGAAATTTAGTATTACTATTATTATTTTTTTCTTCAATTTTATGATTTCGTTCGTTTATGGTTTGGAATCGTTTAGTTAATTTAAAATTTGTTCGATAATATTTATTTAATGTGTAATTGGGGTGTGAACAACGATACTTTTTTATACTATTAAATGGACTAACAGTTTTTTTATTTTCACAAATTCATTAAACTTGAAAATTAATAAAAAAAATCAAATGTTTTTCATCTTGATAAGTTTATGAATTTTAATCGAGTTTATTTATTGAAAACTTACGTGGTGAAATAATTACTAAAATATTTATATGTTTTGAGTTTTGAATTTTTTTATATTTCAAACATGTTTCAATATCTATTAAAGTTTTAAACTTAAAAATGTAAAAAAAATGTCCAACTATAATTGCATCTAAATGTATGTTAATTTCTTTGGAACAGTTAACACTCATATAACTGTTGTACTCCATTACGTCAGGTAGAATTTCCATATTATATTAAATTTAGTATGTTTGATTCATGAGGATTATATTTGAAAACCCTAATCGGAAAGCTCTACACTGATAGTCATTACAGCATTTGCTCTCTTTTTCAGTTTTTTTACAATCAAAACCCAAAATCTTTGGTGTTTATAGTTAATGGTTTTTAGACCCTATTCAATTTATTCATTCCGTCCTTTGACGGCACATTATTTAAAGCTATTTCATTGACGGCCAGTAATTTGATTGTCACGTGAATAGCATTATGAGTAATACCCAAAGGATGGAGGTTATTTATCCGATAGTGTTTTCGCTACCATAAATTGCTTAAATAATCGCTTTGAATCGATATTATGATATTCCGATGTATAATTATCGTTTTTCATTCGTATTTTCAATCACAGTGTAAATATTTATTGTATCGATCTGGGTTTCCATTGAGTTTCATTAATCTGTTGACGATGGATTGCAAGTACATCAGGTAATATAAAACATATTCTTTCATCATAGTGGATCATTTTATTTTATTATCAAACCCATGTTATGAATATTTTATTTATAATTTCAAATGTTAATAGTGAAACTTTCAAAGTTGAATGTTATACAAAATAAAAATTTTAAATTAAAATTGATATAAACAAATGGTAAAACATTGATTATTCCCTTTAGCAAAGTTTAAACACTCTTAAATGAGCTGGATTGATATAGAAAGGATCAAAAAGATCAAAAGGATATTATCAAATATTCCGTTATAGTTTGATATTTCAATACGCTTATTAATTCTTTAAACAAATACCGAGAAAATAATAAAATATTCCGTTTGGATATTCCTAAACGATATAAATGTGAATTAATGTAAATTATGAGAATTTATATTATTCAACCGAATATGTTAGCAATATTTTAGATAAACAACTAATTGATATGTCTTAAAATAATATTCATTACATTTATTTTTTAAATAAATTTTAAAAACTATCATCGTTTCGAACAAAATAAAATTATACAAACATAAGAGATACTGTTTGAATAACTATTCATCATTCGACGTTAATAAATATATATATTTTTATAAACATGAACATTTGCTTTTGTCGACCAAGCAGCGTGTAATATCAAAAGAAAGGACTGTTCATGTTAACAAACGAAAATTTCAGTAGTTTCATCTCTCTAGTATTTGTTAATTATTTGCCAAAAATATAATGAAGACTGTCGCTAAGGTTTTATTAAAAATAAAAAAAAACACCATTCCATTAATGAACCAAAAACATTTTTTTTTTTTTTTACGGCGTTTATTGCTATACAAAATTGATACCCTAGAATAAGCATTGTTTACGCCCTTACTACGCATTATTTTTCACGACAATACTCCGTTTGTACATATAAAATAATTAAAAAAACTAATGTATCATTTTTAATCAACACTGCAGACGGATCTGAATGTAATAATATATGTACATTTATATTCATAAATATACGAAGACTGTTAATTGAAATCTTCACTGGTTTAAAGTGTAAAACATTATAATATATGTACGAGTACAATGATGGATGGTAAAAAACATTCGTTTTTGATCAATTATAAACACTTGTATAGGTATTTTTTTTCTTCGACATATTTGTGTGCCGAGTGACATCGACGGAATTTTCGTCCTTACATCTAAATCGTACGTGGCAGTTTTTTCGTACGTGTATCGTTCATAAGCGGGCCCATTCATTACGCAGAATATTTCGAGTATTCGGATCTTTTAATGAACCTAATCATACTATCCTTCGTTACTATTCACAAAAATCGTTCATGTTTTATTTCTTTAACATGTGAATGACTCATCCCGGTGGCTTATTTGTTGATATTCACTTAGATTTAACGTTCAGTTATACGTGAAAAAGTTGAAAAATTCTATTGAATTGGACTGGAGATCCTCGTTACAACGGACAGTAAGCTTTTATTATAGGCCATTATCTAAAGTAATGGGATCATCCTTCTCACACTTTATACTATTGAGTGAAGTATATATATATATATATATGATGAAACTAAAAAAGTTAATAATAAAGGACTGGACAAAGCGCCTACGTACGTGAAAAGCTATTTATAAGGTGACAAACATCGTGGTTATTGTTAAAACTACATTTAAATACCTTTTTTATATTTTGAAATTAATTTTTAATTATTTTATTTTAAATTAAATAGGCATCGTCGGTACAAAGGTTATTTTTTATATTCTATTTAACACGTATCGTAACCAAAATATTGTCTACAAACAAGGCTGTTAGAATAATAAGTGTTTACTGATATTGATTCAGGTGATAAAACAAAACCAATTATTTTATTTATATTTCCATTCGTTGTAGATATCCATCTCACAAAATCTAAATGAAATAACTTTTTTCGAATTTCATCTGACTGGACGAAATCAGGAAATATAAACAAAATTAACTTATAGATGTAATTTTCATCTTTTTAGAATTTTGTAGTGTCTATTGCGTTTCATACTTAATTAAACTATATTATATAAAGTACCATTTCTTAACCATCAAACTCTTTGTGAAGACATTTTACCAATTCTATTTCTATATTTAATTTAAAAGAATTTCTTTATAATTTTCTTTATTTATAATTCCTCTAAATTAGAAAAAAACGAATATTGTAAATGACGAAAACAAATTGAAACAAATTACTTTGTTTTTTTTAAGAATTATTTTTAGATCTATGTTTAAAAAAATAATTTTGTTTTACGAGAACATTACTGATAATAATTATAGTGTACCTTTTTTTATTTATGTCTAAATTTATCTATATTCATAGTAATATTTTATCATACAAATACACATACAATTAGATCTTCTATATATTTTTGATAATATACTTTGTACAGAAAAATGTATAAATTATTCGATATAAATAAATATAATTTCTATGAATCTGTGATACAGATAAATAAATAAATTTTTCCAATAAAATATATTTCCAGAATTATAATATATATGAATTTTTGTTTCACTTAAAAAATAATACAAATTGATAGAATGGATAATAACGTATATTTTTTTTTCGTCATATTGTATGTGAAACCACTATTTTTGAAATAATTTCTGTAAGTGAATTTAATAGATAAAACTATTTTACGTAGTGCAAAATTAGATGTTAAAATGAACAATGAATTAGGTATTACACTAAAATTTGATCGAAATTGTTTATAACGGATAACTTAGAATTGAATTATAATAACTATAGGCTCATGTAATGAAAATGATGATTTCAAATTTTGAGTCCTTATACAACTGATTTTTTTTTTTTTATAGATTATGATTTAGTATCACACTAAGACGAAATGTTCAAATTGTATAGTTGTGTCAAATTATATAAACTATATTTTCAATTTTACCACAAGTTATATTATACAAATTTAAACACATTTGCAGATAAAAACAAAACAAATATATTTTATTGAACTGCGAATGTTATAATGAAAAGAAAAATTAAAATATAAAAACTCTTTAAAATTATGTTGACATACAGTTTTTTGCATAAAGTAATTTAACTAAAAAAAAATAAAAAAAAATATTGAATAAAACGTTAAAAATTTAATATTTTTTCGAATATTTTATATATATATATATATTTTAATATATGACAATAAGTAGTCAAACTTTTTTGTAAAAAATGTTTCCTTAATTTTAACGTGAAACGTAAATTATTTATCTATAAATGAATCAGCTTTGGAATTTCATTCAAATGTAATATCTTGTATTTTTTTTTTTTTTTAATTAAAATCACTATTTATATAAAATATAGGATATAATAAGCATAAATCATTTTTGATATTTTTAAAATATACGTAAAAATATATTATAATTTATAGTACTGTTGGAGTGCACATTTTATAACAAAAAATTCACTACATATAATCACCAAAAATATTTACCACGCGATAATTATCTATAAATCATATTTTTATTTTATTTTCTTCTATGGTTACATATTTTACACAATGTTTGCGATTAGCATTTTAACGCATTGTAATCCATATTATAAACCTAAATCACGCTAATTCAGTCTGAAATATTATCAACTTTCATGAATTTACGTTTAGTTTATTTTTGAATGTTTTATAATATTATCGCGTGTGCACGTAAACATGTTTCAATGCGTAACACATGCGAATATCCGTTTCAATACGGAGGAAAAATAAGAACAAATCAGACACTTACAGGTCTCGTCGAACTAAAAATGCATCGGTGCAGTGCACGATTGTACGAAAAATCACTGGAATAGAAAAGCGATTTTTCGAGTTGTTGGACAGAGTATGAAAATAGACGTAAGAAATATGACAACGCGTTGTTGAAAATCGTGAAAACAGGTGTTTATGGCAAATAAAGCACACAAAATAAAAGAGTTTCCGTCGCATTCCATACGAACTAACTACATATGCGAGCAATAAATTCTTTCAGTTTCGTACACTTTTTCAATACGCGCGTGATGGGAAAAATAATGTTATCATTCAATCTGCACGTACAAATGTATATATATACATAAGCATATTTTAAATAATTTACTTTATAATAGCGATAAAATGTTATTGGAAGATTATTATTAACCATTAGATTCTAATGATTAGAACAACTGTGACCGTTTTGCTTTTATTATTAATATTATGTTTTTTTTTTCTTTTATGTATTCACACTGCAATTTTCTTACCTGTGGTTTACTTTTGTTCGGATTTATTGTTTAACATAAAGAATATTATTATCAACATGCTTTCAATACTTTTTATGATATCCAGTCATGAGAAGCATAGTTTATTATTTTTTTTAGAAAACTTAAATTATGCTTTATTTTCATAACAAACTATATTTTGCTTTAAAAACTCTTTTTGATCTTTATTTATTATTTTTTTTTTTGTATTTATCTTTATTACAGTGAAAACTATTTGTATTTCATAATGTTTATTTAAATAAAATTAGAAACGTCATATAATGCATAAAAGATTTTGTACATTTTTTCAAATTAAATAAAACAAATTCGTAAGATAGCTCTGCGTTGACCTAGTTCTTTACTTTAAAACATAATTATTTTAGTTAAGTACTGCAACGCTTTTCTAAGACACATGTTACTTTATATAAAATCATTTACGAGGAAATAATATTAAAGTTGATGTTAAGAGAAAGTTTTAATTTTTCATTATTATTAGAATCAGTAGAGGTGATAGTTAAATGAATATAAATTTCGTAAAAATTATCATACAATTATTGAGAGATATAAAATCAGATATAATATCATCATAATAATATTAATGCAATAAATTGTTCTTCATAAAATAATTTAATGTACCTACGAGCAATAGTATTTTAACGAATGACAAAAACAGAAATTTTTTAATCCTGTAAAAATTCTAAATTTATGAATTTATTAATCGATGGTAAAACAGTTTGACTTGCATATCGTCATGCATTACATAATATACAAAACCATTTTAATTTTTGAATACTTATAAATTAAATGCGTGCATAAAATACCAGGGTTTTAAATCACGCTCATTATAAAATAGAAAGTTTTTTGTGACGTTACACGTTCAAAATTTAGTATTTTATCTATCTCAGGAGAGCCTCCCCTTCATATTCGTAGAATCAGATTAGCCCTAAATTATATTGCTCGCATCCTATCCTCCCCAGAAAACTCAACATTACCATTTTTAACACAAAATCGTTTTGCAAATACATTTTGCTCCAATCCCAATCTAAAGAAACCACTGGGTTTAAGGATGTTATATGAAATGTCACACACCAATATTGATCCAAATTTTATTATCAAACGAGAATGCAGTGTAGTGCCTCCTTGGAGGGTTCCAAAATTTCTTGTGGACACCAGTCTAGCGGATCACAGCAAAAAAGAAACGTTAAATGTTATATATAAAAATTTATTCAATGAAATCATAGACTCTTCTCCATCTAACCCACAAATCTATACAGATGCCTCTAAAACAAACTCAGGTGTTGCGATCGCTATCATAAACGGAGAACAATCCATATCGTACAAATTACCAGACCATCACAGTATATATACGGCGGAATACTTTGCACTCCTGGAAGGAGTCCTCTTAGCCATTCAACTACCCGATTCAACCATTAACATTTGTACAGATTCGCTCAGCGCTCTTAACAATCTGAAATATAATTTACACTCAAGCATCCTAGCAATCAAAATAAGCAACATCATTGAAAAAGCCAACAAGAACATACGTTTTATATGAACACCTGGCCATTGTGGAATTGATGGCAATGAGAAAGCTGACAAAGTAGCTCGTGAAGTAGTAAATAACCCTCTGACCGAAATACTCACGTACTCCTCACTCATCGACATCCATAGAAATGTCAACACCTTTTGTACCAATTTATGGGAATCAGAATGACGGCGTACACCCAACAATAAACTTAGAGAAATCAAAAATACTACCATATACTGTCCTAAACCCCATACATCTAATCGCAAAGATAAAGTAGTCATAAACAGATTACTTATAGGTCACTCGAAGATGTCCCATGGACATCTAATACGCAGAGAAGAACCAGCAATATGCCTAACCTGCGGAGAACCTCTCACAGTCAAACACCTCCTTATCCACTGCCGTATCCACACAGAAGCCAGAAAAAGTCTCAAATTGCCCGACAACCTCTTTGAAGCCCTCAACCCAACTCATGACAACACCAACAAAATAATCTCATTTTTAAAATTAATTGAAATGTATAATTTAATTTAATTTAAGAATCTATATGTACAACTATGTCATTATATGTACTGAATACTTAATTTGTGTTGCAAGCTAATAACCTTAGCAGTTGATGCTGTACCATGAATAAAAAAAAAAAAAAAAAAAAAATTAAACCATTTTAAAACCAATGAGTAAAAAGAAATATTAATATTTTTTTACAATCGCATATACGAAATTCGGAATTGAACTTGAAATTAATCTAATATAAAATATATTGGCAAAATAAAATCTGGTCAATGGAAACTAACTTAAACCGGTGCATTAGAGAAACTTGCATTGAGTTATAGGTTTTAATCGTTACATACGTACATTCGTACCTAATATACGAATATAAGTTATCAAAGGGTAGAATAAACTAAACGAGTGTGATAACGAAGTCTACAGATTCGATCGATATAAGGTTAAAGTATCAAACTATTGAAATTTATTTGTAACTAAATTCTATAAGGATCATTATGAAAATAGCTAACAACTTTCTTAAATACGGCGTGTTGTATAGGCAAATATGATACACAACTGCATAGGTACACTATTATCTAGCAGAATTAATATCACTGAAGATTTTCAAGACTTAAATTTCAATAAATAAAGTTTATTATTAATATAATGTAAAGTCATTAAGCACAGGTATGAATATTATAACTAAAATACAAAAAATAATTATTAATTTATAATTATATGTATATACCAAACGTAAAGTAGAAAATAAGAAATAAATTAATTAAATTAATTTTTTATATAATAATAATAATATTTATATGTAATATATAATAAATGTAATCTCCTTACACAATGGATGCATCGTTTTTGTTCGGCATTAATTACCCAGAAAAATGACATAAAATATGCAACTGAAAAATACTATACTTAAGATATTAAGGATACGATATTGTCTAAAGTTAATTATTTAATTATATATTAAACATAGTTATTACAATTTTACATTAAATCTAATCCATATTGATTATAATTATATAATATTCAGAACAAAAATAAATACTTCGTTTGGACCATAGCGTGGTGAAATAATGTAATGGATTACAATCTAGTTGGTTTCGTTCAAACGGCTTACTCCAGTGATATTATATTCTCGAAAATTCAGTAACGTGATGCGCCTCCCTGTTTGGCTAATATAACCAAATTTAATAAAAACTTAAACTCGAAAGGTTTATTATAACGTAGTAAGTGTTCGTGTTTCGGACTCGGTTTCACATCGTTATAATCTGAATTGACTGGAAGAACAATATTTTTAAATTTAACATCTTTCGGTCGGTCGGTTTCATCATCAAAACATGTAAATTTTCTCTTGGATAAAAACAAACATTTAATACGATATCATGATCTTTTAACAATAACAGTTATTGATAGTATGTGTTAAATAGATAATTAATTTTTTAAATTGAACATATCACGAATCAATCTAGAGCGTTACTAGATTAATGTGTATTCCATTTAGTATCATGAGACGATTGCCGAAAAAGGGGTCGTTGTCTGGTCGTCGAACATTGACGAGTTAACCGTATGCGTTTAATTCGCTTGAGGATCAGATAATTTCAATTAATTGTATCGTGACCGCAAACGACCACTGTCCCCATACCAACGGTATATTTCGTAAAATCATGACGTGTTGACAAAACACCAGAGGCTCACGAGGCTACAAAGGACACGTTATAAGGATAACGTTTTGAGCCGAAAATGACGGCGACGTTGGACCATACGTACGATCTGTTAACAGTAAAAGCATCACGGGTGATCTCTTGGTCCTGAGCGTAATTTTTACAGCCTCGGTATGTCAATGTAGTGGTTTATAAGTGGGTGAAGTTTTGCATTCGTGCAAACTGTCACGAGTCCTTTTATTAAAACAAACAATTAAACGTTCGCTTTATTTCGAGTGATAAAATCTAATACGTTTCGATGTAGTTTCGAAATGTAATAGTTCATATAATCACATAACTATATTAAGTGCGATTTCGGTTGACGGAAAAACTCAATGTTAAATCTATTTGACCGTAGGAACAGTAATCTGAGTTCAAGGGTTGATTGATACAATAATCAATGTTTACGTAACTTATAATAATGTTTCCAAGTCAATTTCATTAATCAAATAAAATATTTTGATGTGATACTATTCGTTTTAATGTACATCGTAATAGTTTCATTAAACTCTTAGATACATGTTTTTTTTAAATATCATTGAAAACCAAAAGAATCACATTCACTTATTATTATAATATCGAACACCATTAAATACTTTAAATGTGGTTTTAAACAATCATAATCAAAAAAATCAATATCAATTGAATCCATTTTTGAACAATTCTCGTGCACTGTTGATTTCAAATTAAACGACAAACATTTAATTAATAACCAGTATTGTTTTAATAATGGAATGTATTCACTTTCAATTAAATAATAACGAACATATTATTAAGTTACAGCGATGATCTTAAATGATTCTGTATTTTTTTTTTTTTAATACAAGTAATTGGTAAAAACCGTTGTGATAGTCATCACTAACTAAAAAGGTGTAGTTAGATACTCGTAGCGATTGATTTGAGTGCATATAATTATTTCCTCGAACGCACACAGTGCAAAATTCAATCTTAAATAGGAATGTTGAACGCATACAAACGTTGAACGACGGTACTGTGACAGTTTTGCAATTAGTATGTGTCTACTGTTTGACGTACGAGTTTCAATTTCGGAAATTCCGTATGATATTTATTGAATTTCCCTTAACTAATCACTGTGGTAAGCTAGTAGTAACATGTTAAGCATGGAACGTAGTTTATCTTCAGAGATTTATTATGATTATGTTTGAGTTGTACTATTTAAACTATTGTATCATAATTATTCAAAATGGTATTTTGTTCGATTAAATTTGTATCGCCATAATTCTCGAAGAACTTTTTTAATGCTAACATAAAAGTTTTTTTATGATGAGATTATGTTGGCTTAGCACGTATTTCCTTATTTTCTTCTTTTTCCAGTATGTCTAAGAGTTTTTACCAGTTTTTATTTTTCTATAAAAAATGATTTATAATTTTGTATGTGTGATGTGTGTCTGTGAATATACTTACAGGGTATATTTAATAGATAACACTTTATATCATATGTAGATATGTAAGTATTTTTATATAATTTTTACAAATATTTTAATTTACATATTTCTTTTCTACAGAATTAATATATTTTTATAAATTCATTAGGTACATTAAAGTTAAATTTATAAATATAATAATAGTCTTGGCTAAACATTAATTGATTCATTTTTATGAATAAAGTATGTTTACTTATATATTTGTTACAATAAAATGTTGATAAACGAATGAATATAAGAAATATGGTTCAATAAAAAAAAAAAATCTGTATAAATATTTAAAAATATATATTTTAATATTGTTATTTATAAATAGAAGTTCGTGTTATCATTTTCGTTTATCGGTACGTCACGCTTCCGTGTGTGGTTCGGCTAGTGGCGTGATTGCATTTTTATCAGTGGCATGACAATTTATTTGTTATTCCACGTTTTCTTACATTTTCGGTAATGTTCATTTTTCTTTTTTTTTTTTTTGCTAGTTAATTATGCTATCAGTGCAACAATTTTTCATGATTTCACTTGTTTTTAGTTTAGTGTGGTGAAACTGAGGTATTTTTATCGTCGTCATGGTGTCCGCCGGCTTTAGCCTTCGCGGTACATGTTGTCAGCATCATGTTTTTCTTGTTCTTTTCGTCTTCGTGGTGTACATATCAATTTTTTTTCTTTCAAGTGTCCCGTACAACGGCAGCCGTCTTTGTTAAAAACCACGTTTATTCGAGTCTGTCATTTTTCCCCTGCGAATCGTCTGGCAAATACCGTTCGAAGCAACCGTAATTGTTCTCATTGTTTTTGAGATTTATCAGTGGTTGTCTTGTGAGCAACATGGTTATTCATGCATTATATCATTGTCCAGGACTGTGTACTTGTGCAGTTATTTCGTCTTTGACTACAACTTGGTGTCAGTGCCTTTTTTATTCGCACGGAATTGAAATTGTATAATTACATTTCCCGTTGCGGTCGCGTGGAATGAAATCCGTCATCACAACGCGGTCACAAGTTTTGTGTATTGGTCGACCGTTCATTTGTGTACTTATTTTGTGAAGTGTAGGAGACTGACGACCTATAGGTCTTTAGATTTATTTTTGTACATATTGTATTCTTTAGTCGGTCACGTGGGCCATCATTTGTTATTGCATTTCTCATTAATTCATTAGTACTGTAGCTAAATTGTTAGCTATTTCTTATTTATTAATATTGTGTGTCACATTATTCGTTTAATTAGTTGCCATTTTTTTGTTGTTCATTTTATATTTATTGTGGCGTGCCAACCGGGCAACCCATATTATCAATTTTATTTTTCTTATACATTTATTTGGTGATATACGATTGCGTACGATTGTCGCTTTTTGTAGCACGATTGTGTATGTTTGTACGATTTTTCTATGCGGCCCTTAAAAACATTACGATTACGTACGAAAATAAATGCAACGTTGCTAACATGTTCTACGATAAAAATATTATTATAATACTATATTTGTTGACTCATATATTTGTAAACCAGACAGTTTTCACTTATTTTATAAATAGTCATACCTTGATTAATACGTCAAGTCTATAATTCACAAAATAACAATAATATTATATTCATTCTAAATGAAAATGTAATAAAATTATAAATTATAAGTCATGAATTAAAACTTGGGATTTGATGATATAAGTTAAGTATTTAGCATAACAACTTTTATTAAAACATAATCATTTTAACAATCTGTCTTTTAGTTGTCTTATAAAACGATATTTATATGAAGAAACCACGGCTAATTCTTTCCCGCGTTCTGATATAACTTTTAATGAAATTATCATGATTAAATAAGATATTAAATTATATCACTATAATATCGCACTTATACTCACCAACACTAAATACCAGTAATTCTTTGAATGACAGTTGGTCGTATACTAATATAAAGATACTTGAGAGAGCGATACACTAGGAAATCCTACTCAATAATCGGAATTTAATATTATTTTATAGTGTTTTATAGACTATCGAAAAATATTGGTTTTAGAATAATAGTCACAGTACCATTTATAGAACAATCAAATATGAGCAATAATTTCCTATTTTAAATAAATTTTTAGGGTTGTGAAATACGGCAATGTTGCATTAATTGTGGGTAGGTAGAACGTAAGCTTTCGTAATAATGAAAGAGATCCATACGCATTCGTAACGTTTCCCATTTATTATTTATATTGTTTTAATATTATTTAATTCAGTTATCATCTGTGAACAAATATTATTTTTATCGTGCTAATCAGGCAAATGATAACTATCACGAAAATAAAAAAATAAAATTACAAAAACTAATTGATTTTATTTTTTTATTGTTATTATTTTAAAGCCATTAAGGCACCTCTTTTATTGTTTAGGTTTATTAGGAGTTGACGGTGGCAACAAATATATCACTACTTAAGTTACATTTTTGTGATTTATGTATAAGAAACCATATCTATATAGATATATTGAATGTGCGCTATAACATAAGGCTACAGTGAAATACTTATTTTAAAAATTTCTAAAACGAATCTTCCATTAAAAGCGGTTAAATTAATAATTTATTATAATAATGTGTGTGCTTCAAAATGAAAATTCCCACAAAACGGTTTATAAAACATTTTATCGAAATATTTATCTGGAAAATAAACCGAAAACCCATGGCCTCTTCACTCAATATCCTTATTATTTTTATATTTCTTTTTATTTCCTGAATATTTTGATTTATCTCCTAGTGTACGATTTCCGAAATGCAATCTTCAGTAGTTGCATTTACTTTTATTGCGAAATAAGGGTTGGTCTATTTGGATAATAATACCGAGTTCTTGGAGTTTATTTAAGTTTAAGACCTGAAATATCTTGTTATACTAACATAAATTATACTAGTTGAATGTATATGGTATATCGATATTTTCGTAACAATTCGACTGTTACTGTTATTTTAGGCAAATACATTTTACTGTTATGATAAATAGACATGGGGCTTCATAAATATTTTATTTACCTACCGTTTTAAATTTTACCGTGTTGTTTACCGTGTGAAATCGTTTTTTATTTTGTATATTAATTTTAATGTCTAAAAACTTGTAACACCGTTGTTTGTATCATTTACCGTAATGTTAAAGCATCGTCTTAAGTTTAAAATCTGTTCATTAATTTATACGTAGATAACTTGTCGAAAACTCATAATAAATTCACAAATTATTACAAATATATATATATATATATATATATATACAAGTATTTAATGAGTACTATAAATAACAATAACACGTTGTGCTTAAAAATGTTATTAAATTTAGATTATTTTAATAGATTTACTTTTTCCTTATCATTCTCGGAGACATCATATTAATGAAACTTATACAATCACATGAGTTTGTGAGTTTCATTTTAGTAATTTTTGATGTACGTAATTAAATTTAGTTTATTAAATTTCGATCAACAAAGTATTATAACTTTTTTAATCTATTTTCAAATATTTTTGATATCTTTTATAAATGTATTTTTAATTAAATTTTCATCAGAAATCAATGTGCAATATATATTTTGATAAATTGGTTATTTTAACAAATCTAAAATAAGAATCACAAAATTTTTCCAGTTAAAAATTGATTTATTTGATTTTTATCGATGAAACGATAAAATTATCATTATTTTCTAAAACAAGTACATCGTAAATTTCACCATTATTCGGTTTTTATAAAATAAATAAATAAACGTACAAATTACACAATTAAAAACAAACGCACATTGTTGCAATAACAACGTATTTATTGTTCTAATTGGATATTAGAAATAATCACTTGTTATCGGCTTTTAACACAGAGCACAAATCAAAAATATTTACACTTCTTTTTTTTTTCATCGAATGTTTCACTTCTGTAAGTTATAATTCGACTCAACAGAAATGTCAAAACAATTTCCCATGCTATTGAAAAATGAACGGGTTTATAATTACTGAAATTTTAATCATAACACGTCGTACTATTCTGTCTTGTATCGTGATGCGTACATTATGTTTTCGTAATTATGGAAACAAGTTAGTTCAGTGTCAGATCAAATATATCAGTTAAAAGTTGTACGGCGGTTACATTTACCTAAGTGTAATGGTTCTGCGGTGCATTTAATCAATATATAACAACGCGTATCTTGTAGAATATTATAATTTTTAAACAATGGCAGTGTTGAGTATTTAAGTGAAAACTAATGTTTAAGGAGCACATTACGAGGGAATGCTTTTAAATGAAACTTACGAAACTACTGGTACCGATAAATGATTTATCCATTAAGAAACCTTAAGTTATCATTATAATATTTTTTATAAATGTAAAATGTATGACCATAAAACCGTGATGCGTTTTCGTTTATTATTGATTACAGCGGATAAAACAATGTATAAATATTGGTTAAGAAAAAAACAATGCAATGAATAATCGTTATTTGATAAGTACATTAAAGTACGGTGGATGTTTGCATATATCCAAAAACAAAGATTTCGTCATTTAAAAATAAAAAAAAGATTTATCACTATAATGTGTGGCAAACTTCTATAAGTATTACGTTCGTATGGTAATGAATATAGTAGTTTGTAACCGACACTTAAATTGCTATTGTTACATCAAATAATTAACATCAATTAAAATAAAACATCTAAAGAGTTTGATAATGAATTTTCGCTAACTGTTATACGTAAATTATATTATTATAATAATTTTTTTGATACAACAAAGATACAACATTTCAAAAATGTTAAATAAAATATTTAATACTATTGATTACAACCACTCATGGATGAGGGAGGGGATAACATGATAGGATGGTTATTTCCTCTTCTTGGAGTTATTAATTCCAACTGCTCAAAATATTATCTACCTTGGCCACATTGGCTATAAGTTTTAAAACAATTTGTTACTCACAGAATGTTATCTTATCGTGTATTGATTATCTTATTTAGAAACATTACTCGCGGGTCATTACAATATGATCATAATAGATAGTTAGATATTATATCAAAGCTTCAAAACTAATGATACACGAACAAACTAATTTAGCATGCTTACTAGTGTATACTCTGCAGTCACAAGTTCGTTATTTTGATTTCTATGATATCTATGGCAAAATACAATACTCTTTTGGTGCCTATGAAAACTTTATTAAAAGCCGTGACGGTGGATTTACAAACAATTCAGTGAACATTTCGATTCGTTATAAAAACATATTTGATACTAATCGAAAGCGCATCAATGCCATTTTTTAAATACTATTGAACGATGCCAATTCATTCGCCACATTTTTAGATTTTTCTACTACATGTTCATGAATGGTGAAATAAAAATAAAAGTTACTACGAGTGAATCATGAACACGAATAAATGTTAAGATTATTATCGAGTACCGGCTTTTATGCACTATCTTGATTAAATCATACAATCTATAAAAAAACATTTTGTAAAAGAAAATAATAATTTCTTTTTTATGTTCAATATTTTCATAAAAATCAATATTCTTTGAGAACGTTGAAAAAAATTATGATTTCAATAAAACATTAATTAAAAAGTTGAAGCAGCAACTTGGTAAAATGTTTGGCAATAACAGTCAATACATTTATTTTATCGATCTGTTAAATAATACCAAAACGTTTTTGCCAAGTATAGTCACTGCATTTCCTCAACACTAAAATACGAGTTATAATGTGGTTTCGGCTGTCGATGGGCGAAGAGAGATTGAGTGAACGGCTGTTAAATGTCAAGTGTTTGTCGCTAACAAGTACATGCAGAGGAAATTCAATTGTTCGAAAAAGCATTTAAGCGATTCGGAATAGTATGCGCACGTAGATCGCAGTTCGTGTTCAACAAAACAGAACGATTTATAATTAATAAAGTTAATTACTGAAAACGTTCGTACTCTCGTAGGCCTGTCAAATCTATGCGGGGTTATCGTTGAAGTTGTATGCAAGTTTCTCCGTGTAAAAATGTTCGCGGATGTCCGTACATCGGTAGTCACACGATTGAATATAAATCAATTGCGAACGCTATTTCGGTACATTAATGCCAGCCGACATAAGACATAACCTTGTAATGAGCGAACAAGTCCTGCGCGACAATCAACGTCCGCGGTGGAAACAATATGTGTGCGTGAGATCGGTATCGGCATTACGATTTTCGAAATCCCTCCAGTGGCGTAACTGAAAGAGATCTATAGATGAGAGGGGAATAAAAGTCTACTCGAGAAGTGTGGGAGGTTATATTTCTTTTACCCATCCTTCTCTAAAAAAAAAAATATCCTAGATGACTCTTAGGAGTAAGACATTTATTGCGTCTAATATTGGTTTTTTTTTTATTTTATTTTTATTTTTTTCATAAAATAATTTTTGAAAACTTCCTAAAAAGGTTAAGGTCTTAGAAACACAAAATAACTCTATAACAAACATTCTTCTTCTTCTCTTTCGCCTTTCTTCCAGTTTTTCGCGGTCGGTCACTTTTTTCCTAAGCCTCTAATCGTCTCAATATTTTACATTCCATACTCACACACCAAAAGTTAACTAATTCTGTGATCAACATTAAGTAAGTACTAAAATTTAATATTTATTTAAAATAATAATCAACGATAAGTGATTTTTTTAAAATCATAAATTCTAAGTTTTTTTTTGTAATTTTTGTAATTCTATCTCAATAAAAAATAGGAAATAACAAATATAGAGCATATAAATTTATTGTGGGCCGATTACCTCCCATAGTCCTCCTCCCCAATAGCTGGATAACAAAATATTCGTAACTATACTATCTGAATCATTATTTGTTATATATTATTTTTTTTTCGGTTTAAGATTAATGTACATGTTACTTGGAACCGATGAATTCAAAATAATAATATCATTTACTCGACCAAACCGATTTTTCCTTCACACACCTCGAAAATCGAGAGCACGCCATGACACGCGGAACGCGTAACGTTGGTTTAAGAATGGCAGGTCATAGGTGCTTGTTTCGTGTTGTACGAATACCGACGGAAGTTAGAAAAGAAAATTATTCTAACCTAACTTAACTAATTAACTAATCTAGTTTCACTCAAAAGAAGTAAAACGCTCTTTAAAATTGCCACCGCAAGATTATCGATTTTATGCGTTAAACTCTAGTCAGTCGAGTATTACGTCGATAAGATGATGGAAGTCATGTGTACAGTTTATGGCCGAAGGGGATAGCATTGTAGACAGAAAGAAAATAATTGGGTTCATCCTGTTTTACAAAATAAAAACGGTTCAAAACGCGTGTCGTCGAAACTGTAGCCGTCAATGCAAATCTATGAAACTGTATGTTATTATTTTTTCCTATCCATTATATATAATGCAAAACTCGACACAACTTTGGTTCATGTGATACTGAATCAAATAATACTATTTTTACGGTAAATTTTTTCGAGATTTTAAAAATATAAATGCATATTTCGATATATTTTTAAACTTTTTTAAAAAAAATTTAAAATTACAGGTAGATAAACGATAAATTTCTGATCGGTTTTTTTCCAAACATTTTTGGACTTCAGTTTGATCAAATTAAAAAAAGAAAGAAAAAAAAAACCACAGCGTAATAAAAACGTTGGTATATATAAGTATATAATATTTAAAATATATAAAACACAGAAAAAACGATCGATTAAAATTAAACACTTATAAATTACAACCGTTATTTAATACTTATTAACTAAAAATTAATTTTATTCCGCATACAGGTTAGTGTTTTTTTTTATTTTATTTTTTCGTGCACGTTCGTTAATCGGTCAGTGAATAAATGCGCACACGGTACAACGGTTTCAAGTGCATAAACATGGCCGAGCCCGTAACTTATGACACGCACTAACGCGCTCGTACGCACGACAAATACCGTAATCGTACGGTAATGTTGTAAGCGCTCGTTCGATCTTCGGCTCATCTAGCCAAACCATTCGTCGCCGTTCTCGAAACCGTGGCCGGCGGGAAACAACATTGGCCTGGAAAATAACGCCGGACAGCTCGCCCACGCCGAACCGATCGATCGTCACAACAGCTAACAAATCGACGGACAATCGCGTCGGACACGTCAGCAACCTATTTCCGTGGCAGTGGACCCAGAGGTGTTCACGCGGAACGACCCGGGCGCACGTCAACGGTCGTTTGCACATGGCGCATTGGCCCGTGCTACGCGGGTAGCCTTAACGGCATTCGTTCGACCAACGCCACGTACTCCCCCGCACACGTTATCCCCCGGTGCAATTCAAAGGGTTACGCGTGATCTTACACCGCCTTGGACAGCAACCGCTCCTGCGATTGATAATATCTTCTTGAACAGTTTGCTGTTCCGGCGGTTCGAATTTTACGCGACTCCGATGACCGATCTTGATCCGTGTAACGGACCGATGTACGTACGCTTTGATCGTACGCTTTCGAAGCAAACGCGTATGCGTTTTAAGTTTTCGAAACAGACAACCGATATTATTATACATTCTATTCGATATGCCTTTTCAAGCGTGCTCGTGTCGTATATTCAACCCCTTGTTTCTCAAAAGGTTTTCCGAATTTGCTATCGAGTTCATAAGAGTGGATCACAATATCCCAGGCCACTAAGTTTAAAAAATCGAAACTTGAAGTAGTTATAAATTATTCAAAACATAATTTCAGTATAAGTCTATAAGTGTCATTATCATTGATCGTTATTATTCCTTTTATCGATATTTTAATAATTATGACATTTTTTTTTTTTACCAGTTATTATTTATCAGGCCTTGATCACACGGTTTATTTTTATTAATTTTCCTTTATATATACCTTATGTATGATTTGTAGATAGTGCATTTTATATTTTAATACGATTCCAAGTGATTTTATGTGTTTATATTTTACGATTGTGATTATTTTTTAATATATTTGTGAATTAAGTAAAATTATTGTAGAAATAGCTGTTTTATTGTGATAACAATTTTTATGCGTAGTTTATTCGTTCGTAAACATTTTTGTGTGTACTAGTGTCATAAATAGAGAAAGACAACGTGTATTCGAATTTAATAATAAAGTATGAATAATATTAAACTGTGTTGATAAGAAAATAATTATTATATGTAAACAAAAAATATTAAGAAACGTATTAATTTTGTGTTAACGGTTTTATAGTTAGAAATAAGTTTTAATTTTTTTTTTTAAATAACACAAGTACTTTACTTGATACCATTATTATAAATTGTACGTGTTACATCTATCTAAACCTAATGCGTATAATTTTGCTCATCTACATCATCGTTTGTTAAAGCCCGATTTCAATAAAATACTATAAACTAGTACTATAAACTTATAATTTAAAAATAATTATTCGTAAATTGATTTTTTACAAGAAATTTAAATAATAATTGTGTATTTATGATTTTTAACCGTTAATTTTAATTATCATAATGCTAATAATGTATAATTTCTTACACGATTTACAAAATACTATGATAAATAACAACATTTAAAAGTAAATAATTGTGTACTCATAATATTATTCTACTAACAAGATAGTTTTATAAGTAGTGGATAAAGCTTAATAACTTAAAAATAATTTTTTTCTTATTTTTAACAAAACAAATTATTATTATTACTGGAATAAATGTAAAATTCACTTGCATTATATAAACTAAACGTTTCAAAATAAGGTTTTTAACTTGTCTGACTTTGTTCAAGAAAAAAATAAAAATAAACAAAGTAAATTGTCGAAGTATTTTTATTGTGTTAACACAAAGCAAAATTAGAATTTTTTATTTCTAAATAGTACAAAATGATTTAAGTGTGAGTAATTTTATTATTTTTTATCAAACTTTTTGTAGTGGTTCATTTAAATATTTTAAATTGAATAAGTTTTTGGTCATATCTCATTGAAGAAATCTGAAAAATATTGAAACATGGTTAAAACAGATATGCTTAACATGATCTATTTATTTCTTATTCGAATAAACAATAGTTTTTCCAGTGCTGAATAATTGTATTGATTAAAAAAATAAAAAATAAGCTGATTCAGAACATTTGAACTTATTGATGATTGATAATATATTTCACTATGTTATATTATTTTGTACAGTAATAAATTATCATTTGTTAAAATGAGGTGCTTATAAGTTGTACTTTTTAAATTTTTTTAAAAAATTACAATTCACCCACATATATTGTACTTAAACCTTTTTTTGATCAAATTATGATCCACATTGTGATATTTATAAAAGGTAGATTGGGGTAACACTTAACACCAAAACTGAACTCAGCTGTTTTGGTTTGGCTATTAATTATAATTTTAAAATATAAAAGTAAATCGGAAGTAGTTCTGTCGGGCTCCATATCCCAGTTGTTAAAAAAGTATGTGATTGAAAAATGATAGATAACCAATATTTAGTTTATCCAACTTCGTAAAGTCAAAATGTTTTCGAGTAATATTTGTCACCGGTGCGGTGTAAATCGGACGATTTTAAATTATCAATCTCTGTATCAAACCCCAAATCAACCCTCGATTGTAGGGTTGTGCTTAGTCCAATTGAGTTTTTCGGCATTGCACATAGTATTCATACACTCAAAAACATATCGAATCGGTAAGGGAAAACATCGAAATATGTTCTCGATATTATCTGATCTTACAATATTAATATCATAACGTACAAACGTGGCTGTATGATAAAACGAACGAATTCTACAAGCACGGATTTCACGTGCGTGTAGCTAACCTAACTCAACAAACTATTTCGGCGGAATCGCATGACCGTATTCACATTAATTCGAAAAACTTCCCACATAATCTTTTCGCGTGGTTTTTTTTTATCGAAAAAAATATTAGACAATGTTGAACGTTGCAAACACGCAAAAAGTTCGAGGACAATCTTTTTGTTTATAATAACTGCTCACCCTGGACAAAAAAAACAACCCATCTGTTCTATTTTTCCACGCCTTCCCTGTGTACGCTTTGTCCGTACACGAAAATAACCCGAACCGGCTTGGGTGTAATATAATGTACAGAAGATGCATTGAACTGTATAAATTATCACCGACGCTGCTGTGCTTCGATAAAAGGTCAATTCCGATGACGGTTCAACAGGCATGAATATTATGCAGTTCTTTTTTCAATATTTTTATATTTATTTATTTTATCATGTTTATATCCACTGTCTTCAATCCATTGTGGATAGATGCGAACGATTTTGCAGACTAGGTTTTAATTGGAAATATTCTCCCCGTAGTACGTTTGACTAATCTGCAAATGACGGTCACATAAAAGAAACGACCGTTCATCTAGTGTCTTGTTAATTAAAATGTTCCCCAACGTGATTTATAAAAATAATTAGTCTTATTGTTCTTTTAATTTTTTTTTTTTATCGTTCTGATATTTTCTATATTAATACGTTATAATAATAACTGAAAAATGCATATAAATATTTTTTATCATATTTTAAGGTAACAGTAAAAATAGGATAAACTTATAGATTATTTAAATTATAGATAAACAATATTTTTTCTCTAACTTACAAACGCAAGAATACTTTTAAATCCTTTTTCTCGGTTTTGACTGAATACAATCCACGGGTTCTAAACAATAAAAAATGTACGTATAAATGTCATAATTTGCTAACGACTAAATAATACAATAATAAATAACATAAAATATTTAAAAACGTATGCATGAAAAAGAGGAAGAGGAAGACCAAAAAAGAGATGGTTGGAGACTTTGGAAAATGACATGAGGGCTGTCGGTGTGTGCAGAGGAGATGTGATTGACCGAGTAAAGTGGAGGTGTAGGACAAGGGTGGCCGACCCCAAATAGTTGGGAGGAAGGCGAAGCAAAAGAAGAAGAAGATTTAAAAACGTATGCAATACGTGTTTTCAAAACATCCTGTATACGTAGTATTATTAAATATGGTAAAATCATTATTTCTACAGTGGAAAATTATTCACGATTTATACTTTTATGAGATAAATTAATAACTTGACGCGGCCCGGGTAGTATCTATTCTCGAGGGTGCCGGTCAAAATTGCAGATATGATGATTAAACGTATATTAAATATAATAATAATAATAATAATAATAATAATAATATAATAATAATTTTAGCACACAAATGTTCACTACTAGTGGTCACCAATAAGAAAAAAACAGTGGCACAAAAAAAAATAACAATTATTGTGATATATAAATGCGTGCGTGCGTTCGTTTGCGTTTTTATATAAGAAAAATAATGGATACACGTTGTGTGACGGTCAAGACAGCACGGACCGTTTCACACGTTCAGTGGGTTTGTTGTCACCGGTTCCCGCAAAGGCCCCCCCCTGCCGGTGTACGAGGTTGGTGAGGTTTTGCCGGGTCGGTGATATCTTTGGGTTGTGGCTGGGTAAGAGAGCGGGCGCGGTCCGCGACAGTGGAGTACATGGTGTACCTCCACCTACCAGGACCGCATCGAACTCTATGTTAAATACGTAATACTTATATAACAAAATTATTGTAACTTCGTGCTTGTATCTACAGCAATACAATTATAAATATATCATTATTTGGTTCATATCTCACTAAACCAGTAACATTTATGTGTAGTTACCTTTTTATAGTACACTAATTTTTTTTTATAACATGTTCTATTTGTTTTACGCACATGTTACGGATAAAAATGAACGAGTTCATCAACTTTCAGACAGATCGCACAACTAAGTTCATTTTTATTTATATTTAACTTATCCAATAATGCGAGCGGTGTACATGCAGAAATATTTTCCTGTTATTTATATTTTCATCTTAAACTTTTTTTATACATGCAGTATCATACGTTTTTTACTGCTCATCAGTCTTTTAAATTTCCTCAGCAAGTTAATTTAATAATAAAGTACACATAATAATAATTTTGGTATACAGTACAAAATGTAAAAACAAAATATCAAACAAACTTATTATTACCAATAAATTATTAACAATAGCTTATTAAACATTGATTCGTTCTTAATAAATTATGTGTGAACCATAAGAACATTGCACGCATATACCAAAAGTTTACTCTTTTACTATGTATTAAAAAGATGTTCAGTCTTTAAAAATCCCTTTCTTTAACAAATATTTTATTATATACGTTTTATAATAAAAAAAAATATAAATGTAAAAATAACATTATGAATATTTTTTATATCAAAATTAACAGTAGCTAGTTCATTTTATTATAAGAATAACAAATGAACATTGAATCAAAATGTCTAAAAGTCAATATTCTGCTGAACGTTGAAAATATTTTTTAATTTAATTACACCAATGCTTGATCGACAACAAAGTGTTAAATTTTCAAGGTTTTATAATAAATTCTACATATTGAACCTGGCATAATATATTATTGTTTAATATATCAATATAAATTATATAACCAAACAGTGTATCAATATCATATATTTATATTTATTGTGACATATTATAAATTGAAGACTATATAAAAAATATTATATTGAATACATTTATAAATTAAGTCATATCGCCTACATTTTGAACAGATTTGATTAAAAATATGGAGATAACTTGCAAGTATTGAAATTGGATTTTGAAATTACCTGCTAAATAATGGCATTTGTTTGAACATTATATCAAGAACTGAGTAAAAATTATCTAACCAAAATAATAAAAGTGATCTGTTTATATTACACCAAATAAGTTAATAGTTATTATCATGAAAATATCATTCTTAGGGTACTTCAAAATTGTTTTTATACATTTTAAGAAACCTTAAAAAAAAATATATATATATACTTATTCTATAATTCGTTTCTCTTAAACAAAAGATAATGTGGCATTAACACTTTAATCTTATTATATTGAATTTATAGCAAATCTGAAATAATATATCTTCTAATGAAATTGTTTTATTTCAAAAAATGTAATATATAAATAGAGCGAGACTCCATATCTCGGATGAGAATTAATGGTCGGGTAAAATATAAAGATAAGTGAATAGTATTTCTCCTACACTAAAAATCAATATACCATTGCTCTCAAAAAACGATTCTGAATCAAAGAGGTTGGGTTAATTTCTAAAAATAGTCAATAAAGTAAGCAAAATAACTAAATTTCTAAAAAAGATAAGTTGTACATTAAATCAAAAAAAAATATTTTAAAATTTGAGAAATATAAGTTGTACAATTTCCTATGCACAGCACAAGCTTTATTAAAATAGTCCGAAACCATAAAATGCCTTCAATTAAATAACTTATGTAATTTAATATAAATTTGTTGAATTATCTAGTTTTGTCAAAACTTAATTTTTGCATGTTTATAAATAATTTTCAATTATATTTTTATTTATTTATTTATTTTTCTATAAAAATAATTACTTATAAAAATTAAAAATCATATGCGTTTATAAATACTAAATTTAATCGATTTTCGTGATTTTTATCGTTTTGTAAAATTTTAATATTTAAACGCCCGTTATATTTTTATTTCTTGACTTTAAGCTTCATTTAATTTTATTTAATCAATAATCTATAAATGTATGAAAGACTTTTTATTAAATGCTCAAGATTTATTGTGAAACCAAAAGATTTTATTGGTATTTTTAATAAAAAAAACTAAAGAAACATGAATTTTTCAACGTTCTATAAATAACTTTCAAAAATAAATGGTATGAATATCTTAAGTATCATGTCTTAACGATCATTATTTTTTGAATTGCAGAGAAAACAAAAGTTCGATTTTTTAAAAAATCGATAAGCTACATATGTTATCGTATTTTTAATACTTGTTAATTATTTGTAATGATTAAGAATACTGTTAGAAAATTCGTAAAATTACTCTTTTCAAATTAACTACCTTATAAAAATTGTTATTATAAATTTCTTATGATTGTAATGCAGCAATCTATTTGATCGAAATCATTTCTAATTTCACTCATCAATCTAATAAAGGTTTTCATAACATACAACTGCCGTGTAAAAAACTTTTTTACTATTTGATTTTTTTACATTATATTGTCAACATCAACTTAACTAATACCGTCAGTAATTTTATGCTAAAAATATTGTTAGCTTCTTATATTCAATAAATTAAATGATATAGAATATTTTATGTGGTCAAGTAATTTACATATTATAGAACAATACATTGCTCGACCATAGTTATTTTAAAAATAAAAACATTTGTGCAAAATAAACAGAAAACTATTATGAATACAGTTACCGTGCACTCTGGATAGTGTAGAGCAAGATGATATTATAATAAATAACACATGTATAATTCAGTATATGATAAAGCATAGTGAAATAATAAATAGAAAGGAAGAAATAAAATAAATAGGATTAAAGAATAAAAACCCTATACTTTAGTTGTGAACGAGAATATTATGATCAGATAACCAAGAGAAAATATTGCTTAATAAATCATCCGAGAATAGACTACTATCATTTTTATTAATTCCAAACAAAACAACACGTATAACAAAAAACTTAATATAAGAAGATATTCTATCAGTTAAGTACGTGTTTTCATTATTATGTTTATTGTCATATTGGTAGAACATAAGTATATACAAGTTTTTCTCAATACAATTCAAAATTTATTGAAGAAAACTACTAATCTACTTTAATACGTTAGCTACCAAGCCATTTTTTAATAACCATCTTGGGGAATTATGAGTTATTAATTTGTTAATTTGAATTTAAGAGGCTTAACGCATTTTCTTAACACAATTGTTTTTAAATATACATATAAAAAAAAAAATAATAAAAAAAAATGTAATACGAATATATGTGTATATATAAATTTGTATTACATTTTTTATTCTGGAATATTTTTTAATGATGACTAAAATTTTTCACATAAATAATTTTAAAAGTTTAATATTTTTTTTTTTAAATGTGAATTCCATTATTTATTTTAACATAAATGGCAAGAAAATAAAAAAATAAAAAATTGGGGTTTATGTTTTTTCGATTTTATTTCGATTGACCGTTTGATAAGACATAGCAAATTAAACTTGATGCAATTTCAACTGGATAACATAATTCAATTATATAATCTTTAAATGCATGCCAACCAAATAACTTAATGTGAAACTAATCATCCATCAAATGCAAGTATTCTATTATTTTCGTTTACCAGTTTTAATCGACTTGTTTTGAAGTTTGAAAAAACGAATTTTCACTTAAATATAAAATACTCAATATCGAACTATGAAAAAAAAAGCGAATAACACAAAAGTGTACAGGGAAAATAAACATTTGAACAAATATTACTCTAATTATTTATACGTCATATAATTGATGGGTACAATAACAAGAAGTTAAAAATGGTCATAACCTAAGATAAATAACCAATACTAGATGGGCAGTTATCTATTATAACATATTTTAGTTATATATTATAGAAATCTTGTTTTCCATAAAAGCTGAACCGATAATTTTCTAAGTTTTTGATTTACTCAACAGACTTCGACATTAATAAATGACACTAAAAATAATGACTGCATTCTGTATATATATAGTGAGTGGGTGTTTCTTTTTTATAAATTATTTTTCGACAACATTGTAAGTTGTTAATCAAACTCTTTCATATGATTGAGTACTGAAAGTACTTAAAAGATTTACTGCTTAGTGCGTTGTATTATTATTAATACTGTTGTTCGTATTATTATTATTATTATTATTATGATTTATTGGAAAAATAACATGTAACTTCTAATAATATAATCTGGATTAACGAATGAGTTAATGACTGTTAATTGTGTACTCACGAAGTTGGTATGTTCATGTTCATCACAACGGTTGGTTTGTGTTTATTGACGGTTTGGTTCTCACAGTCGAGTAGCGTATCACATTGAAAAGCTGTGAACGCATTTGGGTTTATCAAAGATTCTGTGAAATAATCCAAGACCGCTAAGTGACCGCAAACTAAAAATAACAATGAATTATTTAGACGTGTGGTTACCGGTCCGTATGAAATCGGTTGCACCAAAATGCGTGGGCGCAAATCAAACATTTTTGCCTGCATTATTACCAGTGTTACCGGCAAATTACGAATCGGACACACATCCGAGATATAATACAAAACATGATGTATAATACTCGTATATATTATAATAATTCATCGATAATTTTTCAAACAGAATATTTTATAAACGTGTGAGTTAACGTCATGTTTTATTTTACTGTAAACCTTATTAGATATATAGCAACGTGGGACGGTAATGATAACGGTAAAATACGTCGGTAAACACAACCTTGAGACAAAACACGACTAAATCTATATTAACGCGCGATAAAATCACATGTTTCTGTAGATTGAATTTTAGTTTTTGTAGTTTTCGCGAGATTTCAGTTCTCGGCGTAACTGAATATACCCCCCACAATGACCTATTTATTTTTTTAATTTTTTTAAGAGTTTGAAAAATTTAAAATTGAAGCAAAAGTTCTTCCTCGAAGTTGGTGATCGAAACGGACGTGGTACGCGCATCTATATAACGCATGAGTCCGAAAGCGAGTCAGAGTTGAACCGGACGCATGCGCGTATTGTCATGCTAACAAATAAAACGAAGCGTACCCGGAGGGATCGCAGTCGGTCGTGAAAATTTCGACGACCTTGCGATCGGTGACTGCCATCGACGTCGTGCCGACCATTCGATTATCGCGTAGATGACGTCCCTCGATCCTCCGCACTCGGTACAACAGTTCCATAACGAATATCTCGAAAATCAGTCACAAAAACAATGTTAAGGTTAACCTTTAGTTAGGGTAGCATTTTTTCACCGGTATCGTGAAACTGTGCTTCGTTCGTCCCATGGCACAGATTTATAATATTCTCTTCGGCCCATACACGTTCTCTCATGATCGTTTCCGTGTTATGTATTTTGTCAGGAGCGACCTACATAACCGGATTCTCGGTAAGAATCTTTACACATTTTGTAAAACATTTTTCGTCAATACGATTCAGTTGATCTGCTGCTACATTGCACGTATAATATTTTTCTCTATGGGTACAATGTTCATTCGAATATCTTTTCGTTTTTTACATTTATGAGGACTACCATAATAGATCACAATATCACCATCATTATCGGAACTACTTGACATGTTGCAAAAGTGTTATATGAACTATGTATGAATAACTTAAAAAAAACCTGTATTTTGCTAATGTGAGTACGCTTACAACTATCAACTGGTCAAAAGTCGATCGTACTCGTGAGAGAAAAGAAGATATAAATCGATTGCGAGTGAATTGCACGGATGAACTGTTCGCGCAATTGTTTTAAGATTATCGTTGCAGAACATTTGTACCGCGTGCAGAAGATTTTAGGCTAAGCACGCACGACGCAACCGTTTTGCGACTTTTGCAATTTGTAGCTGTGGCTTCCGCACGCGAGGCGATCACAGTGATATTAGTTTGCAATCAGTTTCAAATCGGTCGTACGCAATCGTTTTCCGGGGGTCGTAATTGCGTTTCAATTAATAAATCGCACCGCACCAAAAAGTAATTCGTGCGCTTTTAAATTCCATTTGTTCTATTTATTTTATTTCTTGTGAACACGAGTGACTAAGAAGTAAATTGTAAGTTCTTCCAGGAGACGGGGAAGTGCGAGGAACTGTACAGTTATAATCTTTCTGGGTACTTTTTCGACATTTGTGAAAAACGATAAATTCCCTATCTGTCCGAGACAGTTATTTTACTGTTAAAAGCAGCATACATTTTCGCATTGGTATCATATGTATGGATAAGAATCAATGATAACTCTCCGTTTGAATCCAAATTAAACGTGGCAAAACATCGAAAATCCAACTGCACTGTTTGAAAAAATTTCCGTATGCGGACAGAAGTTTCGCTCTGGTTGCAAATCAGTTGTCAGCTAGAAGGATTTGCGAATTTTGTCCTGAGAAAGTCGCACCGACAGTTACGCATATAGTCCAAACTACATATATGATCAAGGCAACCGAAATCCAACGTCACCACATTCGATGTTGACTGCCCTTAGATTTAAGAGCATTGCCATACTGTCCAAACTCATTTTGAATTCTTTGTTAGCCCACGTTTGAAAACCTTCGATTGTTTATGCTGCGAAAGCATATAATTTATTTTATATTTCTAAAATTTAAAATTTAACTAATAACTAAGGTGCGGATTTGTGAGTATGGTATATACATATTTGTCATGATTGATGACAGTCGAATGATTCTTCTATTAAAATATGTTTCAAAAATATCCGAATGTTTTACAGTTAAGTTATTATTGATATATCATATTTTTACATAATAGAGATGATTTACATAATTTTACTTTTATTGCATATTTTTTATAAATATTTATTTATTCTGAAAAATCATCATTATTGCTGTTAAATCCAATTAAAATTATATTAGAAATGACTAACTGGGCCAATCGTACGTCACGAGACTCGCTTCAATTCTGCTGAATTAGAAGCTTACTTAATTGCACCTATAGCTTACTTGACATGAAAAGGTCTTTTAGCCGTTACAAATACATATTGTGACCTAATCAATATCGTTTTACTTTTGAAAACTTAACGAAGGACATGATTGCCTCTCATTGTTTAATTGGCGATAAGAATACTATAGAAATGAATAAGTTATGAATTTGTTCAATAAATTAATGATGGTATATAATTTAATAATAATATTATTAATATTAATCAAACGTATATTTTAATTAAATTTAATATTATATGGTTAACTTAAAATTAAATTAAATTAATTTTTAATATATTATAGATCTTAAGTTAATCTTATATAAACAATACTCTAACTAAACAATATCTTATATTCATATTATGTTTTATTTGTAAAAGCCGGCTGCCGTTAATTCTAATAAATAAAAAATAAAATAAATATCTTCTATTTTTAATAACCTATTTGGACAAAATATAAATATATATACATATTTTTTAGCTTAAAATTCATATAAATCTACATCATATTTAGAGATTAAAATAATACGTTTGAAATAAAATTATCAGAGCGACGCGTCGTGATGAGAACTTATTAATGACAAGTACTAATAATAAGTACTGATAATGTATTCGTTTTAAAAAAAATAAAAAATAATAAAATAAATAAAAAAATTTAGGCACAGTCGTGGTGCATGACTTCAAATTTTTTAAGCCGAATAAATTACATAAATTTATAAATTGAAGGCATCGTTTATCAGTGCATTATACTTTTAAAAATAAATAATTTAAATATATTATAATTTAAAATTACGCAAAGGCAGACGAACGTATTCATTTACGTTCGGTACACGTCCAAATATAAAAATGTGTGTTGATTTTTATCATTAAATGCGTTCGCACGTTTGCGTTCGCTCTATAATGTGGACGCACCTTAAAAGGTACGGTCTACAGGCACGACATATAGCTGTGACCGACGATACTGATAATGCAAGATCAGCAAATGTACGATGCGTCAACATGCGATACCATGTCAAATTTAGCATTTACACCATCCAAAGATGAGATTTTCATTCCAAGAGGTACAAAATAATCCTTCATCGTATAATACATCAGTTCCCGACTGCAAAAATATTCTTTTAAAATACTATATAATTGGATAAATATCAGTTGAATATAAGTTCCTACGTGAGGTGATAACAATAATAATAATTCAATTTTATGTGGCTTTTTACAAAAACTCAAACTTTTGACATAATTGTACTATGTTATTTGCTTAAAATTGTATTTTAATATTTTGTAGTTTACATAATCGACCGAAATCGAAAAACCTTGTAAATAAAATAATATAGCTCAATACACAATTGTCATTATACTAAGTAAATATAAAGATTCCGAAATTGATTGCGTTACGTACGCTATTGAACAGATCTTAGACTGAATTGATAAGTGGGCAGTATTTCTGTTTTAGATAACTGGCCGAAAGAGACATTTTATTGTTGCGACATTGTCGGTGTTTGGTCGACCACACCCGACTGAAACGATCACGACTACCGATAATGGTAGTAATCGGATAGTGATGGGTAATTCTTAAAAGTGAATTGATTGAAATCGGAATGAAAAATTCGTGATATGAATAAATGGTAGCGTCAGCATTGTAAAAATATCGGAAACAGGATAAACAATTAATAACAAATCGATTCATATAAAATATCGTATCGATGATTCGATTCGATTTACATAAAAAATCGATCTTTCAAAAGGTTGACACGTGGAGATCAATTCAAAAAAATCGATTCATTGCATGAAAAAGATCGAATCAAATCGCTCCATCACTTATATGCGTGGTAACGTGACCGTGTGTTGTTGGAACAACGCACCACGGTCACAGCGTGCACGTAGAAAGCGCGTCTTCTGCACAACGCGTTCGACATATGTGACTGTTGCCGCAAGCCACGTTCGAGTCGGGCAAAGTTCAAGCACGACTACGTTTGTCGTTTGATTTACGCGCAACGCGAACGAAGCACGCACCTGAGAAGGTACCTGCATATGTGGGCATCTCCCAAAAGTTTGTAAATGAGGTTCTACAGTTTAAGTCGAAGAGTTCGGGGCCTGTGTCATAACTTATGTTGCTCAAATTAAATGAAATTCGTTCTAAAATATTCGGTAAAAAACAAACGATGTTTCGTAGTGGAGAAACTGAAACAAAACGTTTTAAATTTGCATGCAAAAACTTTTTGTGATAATTGATGAAAAAATTACAAATCATTAATAATTGAAGCTGTATGAGAAAAATATACGATATTCGAAGAAAACATGTTCGTTTATTGGAACTAATATACCACAATATTAAATAAAAAAAAATTGAAGTTTTGTTTATTTAATAATGTGTACATTATAATTTATTTAATATAATTACACATTTTGTTAAGATATGGCTTAAAATCATTGTAGGCGCCGCGCTGAAATACTGGTCTACGCACGCCTATGTATGACCTGCTACAAGTATGTTTCGCGTCTGTTTTCGTTCGCAGGCATCGTTGCACTTCTAACCGCCTCACGGTAACGGTTATGAAACGCGATCATGATAAAATTGATTTTCAATTCCATGCATAATAATTCCTCGTTGTAGGATGTGATTAAATTCCAGCAATAGGTTTCACGGACAATGAGACCAAAAAGCAATGTGAAAAAAAATGTTATGTTTAGTTAATTTTCTTTTTTTTTAATTTTAAAAATTACAATAACGTTAATATGTATTTTCTATGATTACATATTTTCTTGATAAATATGAGAGCTTTCCGTAAAACTGCGTCTGTGGATTTTTCGCTTTTTCGCATTTCTCGAGCACTAGTTTCGTTCGTTTCGTACTTCCAAGCGACGTTACGGCATCACCACTTTTCGATTTATCCAAAATGACAATCAACATTTTAAAAATATCAACTAACAACCGAACAATTTACGATTACTAACCATATACGTATAGTCATTGCCTATGTAGCTTATCTGTAATTGATGCGTATGTACATACATATTTGTACTGTTTTACCTAGCGATAAGACAATAATAATTTACAAAAATGAATCTTCTAAAATTTCTGCAATGCTCGTATAATATCGATAAAATATTACCTATTGCTTTAATAACGTTTTATCGCGGATAAAAAGTCCGTGGACAACGAGGCATTTCTGCTTAATTATTTTTTACTATTATTCTTATGAGTCAAACAAACAAAACACGTTCAAGACTTAAGTACTCTTTATTTTTTCTTTAACCAACATACCAATTATTCTCAAATTGCATTAAGTTTCCATTTATTTTACTATTTTTTTTTTATTTATCTATGTAACAAATTAAACGTACGTCAGTTCTTACCAATCAATTGGATATGTTTTTCACTTTTAATATACTTTGAAGTCGACGTTTTTGCACCATTTTCGTTGTCGGGTAGAAAGGTAAATACCGATATGTCGTGATAAATTAAGTAACGAAAATACCGTCATGCCTTTTATTTATCGACTCAAAGCCCGATCAAAGTAATAGTAACATTTCAAAAATCGTATACGCGAACGAATCGATAATGTCAAATATTAAAATGTATCTTGGTGTAAATAGGTTTTAGATATTTGTAAGTACATGATCAACAAACCAACCATATGAAATTTAGCGAAAAACACGTGGTTACAAACTATACAAAACCCACTCATTGGCCACCCACATTCATGATGGTATTAAATAGTCTGCTACCTACAAATGCTACTCTGTTCTTGAAAATCAACAATAATGACCGTGTATAGAAATTACATAAAAAGTAAAAACCAATCAAATGCCATTAAAATCAAATATAAACGAAGTTGATTACAGTAATTGTTACGATGTATTGAATACTCAATGCAACTCTTCAAATAATACAAATACTGATAAGAACCTTCAGCGCACGTTAAACATACTCAAATTAACAATACAAACTTTCTGGGCACAACATCAAATGAACAAATAAAAACAATTATTACCTCTTTCAGAAACAACATCAAAAAACCACTCAGAAATTTTAGCATATATTTGATTGCAAGAGTTATTATCGAAATATCATTATAATATAATTTTTTATCTCGATCAAATGTATTTGCCTTAGACATATTTTACTCCGGCCTCCGGAATGCGAGGATGGCATCAGTTAACACGAGCAAGAACTTTAAAAAAATAAACTGTAAGGAAGGAAGAAAAAAATTATTGAGACAGGATAACGGAAACTAATTTTATGTAAAATATTCATTTAAAAATATATATTTATTTTTATTAAGTAAAACATTGTCTCAGTTAAGTAAAGTAGATACGAAGATACGGAATTCATTTAAAGACTATTTAATCAATAACGATTTGTTTTTCATTATCCTTAAGAAGCTTCCGACTCTTTTTAATCAGCGAACTATTAAAATGTTAAGAGATACTTTGCAAAGCTTATTTGTACTCGTATATTGATTTTTAAAATACTATGAACTCAAAATTAATAATAATGAACTGGAAGTAGCAAAATCTTACAAAAATCAAAATGTTTTCTCCAAAGTAATTATTTTCTACAATATTTTCTTTAACGAGTTAACTTTAACCAAAACTTATCATAAAATATACGGTGACATAAAACTATAATATATTGATAAAAAATGACTCGTAAAAGATAATATCATTCAAAAATGTGTGGATTTTGATTCATTATATCTGAACTATTTCCAATAAGCTATTATTTATGTTAAGATTATTAAATGGTAAGATAAAAGTAATGGTTATTTTAATAATATTTTGGGCTGACATTTATTAATGCTTGAAAAACGAAAAAAATTATAATCATACCCAATCTTCAACTACCATAAATTGTACAATCCTAATATTAATTGTTTTATCATAATATATTTCGTGTTTAAATTCCTATCTATCATTGTTAACTTTTACGGTAACTAAATAAATCGAAGCATCAATGTCCCAAGTCTAGAAAATAATTGGATAAACTAAAAGCAATTTATCTAAAAAAGTCTAATTCACTGGTCATCAACTACGGCTCGCAGGCCAAATCTAGCCTATGATTTATTAATCGGAAAAGTATCAAATCAAATTGAAAAATTTGATTTTTATCATTTTAAATGTCGTGCTGCTTCAAAATAAAAAATAGATTGTGGTGTACTTCCAAAATAGTGATGCATCAATATTATTAACAAACTTAACGCGAATTTTAAATCGTTACAAAAACAGTTTAATAAGAGCAAATGAAAAACTTATCAATTTATTTGAAAATCCTTTTAAAACCTACCCAGAAAATACATAAACTCCTTTATAATTAGAAACCATTGAATTTCTATATAATTTTTATTTAAAAAAGAAAAACAATTTTAGATCTTGTTGAGTTTTAATTAAATTTATCTAATGAAGATATTCCAAATGTTCAACAGTTTGTATTCAAGATATCATTTACACTTGGTTCAACAAATATTAAAAAAATATTGGTTTTATAGTAAAACCAAAAATAAGTTCATTGTCTGGAAACAAAAAACTCTTCCATCATTCGAGTAGAATAATTTAATAGAAAATTAATTATTACTGAAAAATTTTCATTTTATACGGTAAAAGAACCACCCGTTATTATATTGGTATATAAATGTTTAGACAAATAGTATTATTAATTCAAATTATTATATAATAATAAATGGCAGATTGTTACTGTTTTTGAAAGGATATGTAGTAAACAATGTCAATCGATTCTAATTAGTTTGGTATAAATTTCCATTTGGTGAATATTAGATTATGACTAAACAATATAAGACTAACGTTCAATGAATAAGCGTGTATAAACATGCATGATATCATCATATAAGAAATGCATGATTAAATATAGCTATTTTATTGATTCTACGTTTTTTATTTTCAGGATTGTCTTTCTTTACAGAATCAAATTAATATAGTACTCATATATGACAGTTATCAGGTAAGAATATTAATCTTTTTTCATTATTATAATCGTATGTTTAATATATATATTATTATAAAATGAATAATGAAAATTTAAAAAAAAAAACAAAAATGTATTCAGCTTCATGGTTTAAAATCAAATACGATTTCTACAATTTATTATAACGATTTCTTATTTTTAATATTTATTATGCACAACCTTTTATTGTATAATAAGCGTAGTTGATAAGACAAACTAATTTATCTATAGTTTAAAATTGACATTAATTGATCCGCATGAAATAATCATTCATTTATGAGATTTCGTTTATAAGATAAATAAAAAAATATTAAATAGACGAAATAGCATAAATAAACTTATAAATATACCTGCCATGATAATCGACTTTCGTATTATTTGAAAATAGCGTTAAATTATTTATAGAGATAAATAAATAAGAGCCGTAAGAACATTTTTTAAATCATTATTTGAAATACTTAGATATGGAGATAGATCGAGCACAAAATATTGTAAATGTTGGGCAACAAAATTATAATTGAAAATTTTTTTGAACATAAATTTTCATTCATAATATAAGTTGGAAACCAAAGTGATTCGTAAAAATGTATATCATAAGGATCGAGTAAACGGGTATATGGTTTATACGTTGTTTACTATTAAGCGTATAATTCCTTTATTAAAATCTTACAAAAAAAAAAATTTTGTAAATAATATAATTTTATACAATCCTATAATCGCCAACATCTTGTTAGAAAATATCGGTCCAAAAGTAAAAAAGTATATAATTTTGATCATACACCTATTTCTATAAAACTAAATTTCTTAATAATTTCCGTGTTTCCATTCTCCTCAATTCAATGCCCCAGTGCTTGACTTCAGAATGCTTCTATATAATTTACAATTTGGTAGATGCATTTTAGTCGTTTATAATACAGGCTTTCGTTGACTACAATAATATTGACCGATGTCAATATTTAAGTTTATATATTTGTTTGATGTCCTCAATTCCATGTATATTTTTTATGAAAGTATTCGTTGGTTCATTCTATGAACTATAATTATGTAATGAAACATTAACGTTCTAGATGACAACATAAAATCGAATACACATATCTAATATTATAACTACAATTTGGGTGGTTTTTGAAGGTTAGTTATTGACGAAGTGCGCAATATTGTGTAGTAACCTAAAAATATATCAACGGCTGAACGTAAATATTTTGAAACAATATAATGTAAAAAATTTATCTGCTTTATTTTAAAGGCGTTTGTTAATTTATAAATATATAATAAATATTAATTAATTATCAAAAAGAAAGTTTAATTTTTCAGTGAAATTTAATTAGATTTTTGATTCTATCCGAAACCGTAGTAAACTAAAAAATATTAATGCAATGTATATACCATGTATAAGGTTTTGATATATTATTTCCATTATGCAAAATATTCAGTTTCTTTAACTTATTTTTATATAAGATTACACTTTATTATGATGATTTTAAAAGTTTAGTAATTATTTGTAAAATTATTAATCTCCAATTCCAATTGTAGTTTTCCAAACTACATGCTGCCTATACATTAGGTAGGTGGAAATTAAAACTTTTGATAAGTTCATTAGTTCAAAACGATATTTTTTGGTATGCTTAGGGTTGAAAGTGTCATTTTATGACAAATGTCGAACGAGCCATAAATCAAGAACCGGATGGTGGTAGTTAATGAAGTTCAAGAAAGCTATTTGATATTGACTTTAACGGTTTGCCGAAGAGGTGGAATATAATTTATAACCATTATACACATTTTAATTACATTGTAAAGCGTTATATCTACATAAAAGTTATTAAGAAAATACAAAGTTCTTTAAGGGATTAATCAAACGCAAAAATGGTTATTCTCATAATAATCGAGTTTTCAAAGTAATCATTTTACCTGTATCAAGACTACATGACGGCTGTATTTGACCGCCATTGAAGTAAAAATCGACATGGCCCACTGGCTCTCTCAATCCCAAGAATGAAGTTGATGTGTGTAGGACCACTACAAATTGACCGCTCTTGACGTCCACTCTTTCATTTTTCTGACTGGATTTAAAATTAGGTTGGGCCGGATCAAGGGCTAGAAAGAAAATATAAATAATAATTTCTATGGCAATTAATAATTTTAATTTACAGAATATAATTCAAATATTGAATTTTTGAATATACGATTGGCGTATTTATATAAAAAAAAAATAATAATAATAATATGATAAACTTATATAATAAATATACGAAAGTCTTCTTTGACTTTCTTAAAAGTAAAAATGTTTTCGTAGTATATTATTTGGCATCGCACAATTAAAAGATACATTACCTTTAAATGAAACTGTGCTCTGGAGTATCATAAATAGCTGAAAAATATTTTATTTTTTTTATGCGTCATATATATAATACAAAATTAAAGATTAAAATAAAAAAAATCTTTATAGTTATCAAACGAAAAAGGTCATTGACGTTCTACGTCATAAATAAAAAATGTACCCACTTCTGTTAAGAACTTTTAATATTCTAATCGTAAAATTGAAAAAATATATTCGGAGAGTGTCGTTTCTTATTTCTCGAATTATATAAAATTAAATTACAAAATAAAAATTAATACCTAACATCTTTTTTCATTATACTATTCCATTACATCGTTGTAACAACCGTTAAGAGAATTTTAAAAAAATCTTATACCACTTCAGTTTTTATTAACAACTTCTATTATTTAACAACGTCTAAAAGTATATCTTTAACACAATTCAATTATGAGTTCAATATCTCCTTTCACGATTATATCATATGTCTATCATATGGATTATAATGTTTAATTATTATCATTAATTTGTTTTTGTTGATAATTTAAACTACATATAAGTACAAACTGTTTTTTGATAATTATCCCTCATAATAATTATTGTGTGGGCGTGTGTATAATATAACATGGACGCAGTCACTAGACCAAGTAAATAAATTGTGTTTATTTTTCTAGTGTGAATCTGAAGGTAATATTACGAAAATAAAATATCCGTTATGGTTAAAAATCTGCCGGGAATGTTTCATGTTAATACCTTGATTTTCTATTACATTCATACGCACACATAACGGAAACGGGTTTATAAAAATGTCCGACTTTCAACGCTTCGTAAGCTTACATGCCACATCTTGATCATAGCGTTAAAGTAATAAATGGATAAAATTGAGAATATATATATGTATATGCGTATAATAATAGAATAGTGTTTGATAAAAAAATATATTTTCGTCCTTTTATATATTTATGTTGAATTTTTCGGATTTTTTTTTTCAACTGCATAAGTCTTAGTAATATTCATCATGTATGTTTATACCTATAAATAGGTTTGATGAATTTATAATATAGAACTATAGTCAGTAAAAAAACATATACGTCAAAAGGTTCGTTCGTAATATTATTATGAAGTTAAAGTTTTCATTATTTATTTATTTATGGATACCAAATGAAAAACTACTGTTCTAATTCAATAGTGAATTTGCAAACGCTGCCGAGTAAATATACGATATTATATGATATTATTGTACATCATGTACACGAATCTCTTTGATTAAAACCATATAACGCAATTGAATAAAAACATATACTCGTATAAATGCAATCTGAGAGAATATACAGCATTATACAAACATAATATTTAATACACCTATGTATGTGTAAACATTTTATCTATACGACAACATTGGCACATATATCCGCGTACTGATAGGTTAGAGAATTCATATGAAATCCAAAAGTATTTTTACTGTCGGACTAAAAATAGTAATGTCCAAACCGATTACATTACGCATAAAAAAGAGAAAAAAATGGCACGTAGTCGTAAAAAAAAAATATAATTTAAAAAAAAGGCGACCCAATAAGATATGACAAAATTAAAAACCATAAAAGACAGTTTGACGAGAGGAAAAAAGAATAATGACGGAATTCCCTTCGAAGAAAAAACTGACTGCCAACAAGAACAATGCGAAGCCGTCATCGGCATATGAGAAATAGCTCCGAATAAAATACTATGCCGTGCACATTTTGAAATATTTTAACTAGGGTACGGAACTTAATGCACATAAGTTGTAGGAAATATGCCTGCACATATGCGCTTAAAATAACAGAGATATGCACAAAAATATGCAACCTATTTTTTTTGTTATAGCAATTAAGATTTTTTTATTTTAATGGCTTATTGAATTTTAAGTGTAGCCTTTTTATTATTTTTTTTCGTAGAGTTATTTTTTGACAATTATATCTCTATAAATCTAAAATTATAATATTATACTTTGAATGATCGAGTTAATTGTGTTTGTCTTCTTCCATTAGAATGAAAAAAGGTTTAGTATTATATGAAATGTAAAAAAAGTGTTAACCTATAGAATAAATTTACCTAACATAAAACGTAAAGATGAGTAAATGTGCTATACATAACATTTGAATGGTAAAAATCCGTCCGATTTGCGTTTTGCGATAAAACGAATTCATATCTTACGTAGATTGTTCTACAGTCACATCATTAAGGAACATGCGAACGCAACATTTTACCGAACCCTAATTATAATTCATAATCGCGTGTCCCCACATTTACGGTTCGAAACGTAATTTTCTTTTCCCGACACATCATTCGGCGGACGGGGAAAAAATAAACCTTTAGATCCCGAAGCGCGAGCCCGGTGAGCCGTGGAAAAAAGTCCCGTCAAAAAATGACGAACGCGTGCGCACGGACGACAAGACGGCCGACGGCTCCGAGAAGTGGACGCGGACGTTTCGGAACGTTATAACTTCTAATCGCGTAGCCCCACCCCCCCAGCCATCCTCCCGTCGTAGGGTTCGTATCGTAATTATCTTCTCTCGTTCGTCCCGTTTTCCGTTCCACCGGTCGACGGAAGGGAATACGAGAAAACGAAAAACTTTGGATCGCGGCGGCGTTTCTGGCACGGTGCGCGATGTGTAAAAAGTCCCGTCGAAAGGTGACGGACGTGCCGACGGAAGGGACGCGGGACGGCCGTAAACCAGGTCGTAACCGGCCGGGACGGTCTAACCCGACGGGTGGAGGGGGCGGGGGCGTTGTTTCGGGGTGCGCGTCACGGCAGTGGGCAACGGCGCGGATAGCGATTACGGCTGTCCAAGCCTTGATAACTTTGATGCTCGCGGCGGTTCGCGGTCGAAACGTTCGGACGGTGTGTTCCGATCCCGACGGCCCGCGCGCGCTGTTGAGACCGCGGGAATCGCGCGACGGGACACGCATGCCGACCAACATTCGACAGGCGCCCGCAACCCCCTCCGCCCGTGTACCGCGAATCGGCTACTGTGAACGATATTTTCGACCCGCCGTCGCTGTCGGCGCGCGGTTAGCGGTCACGTTCGGTTCACGGTACGAACCTGTCGCGGTCGCGATCCGACACCGGTGCCGGTATCGCGTGCAGGCGTACAGGCGACGAGACATTCGGAAACCGAACGCTTCGACCTTTTCTCGCTGTTCTCCAGTGCAGCAGCAGTGCCGCTTGCCAGGCGCGGCGCAAACAATAGGCAAAAATCGTGCGCGACCGTGTAGGAGGCACGCGAAAATTACGACATCTCGAGCTCGTGATTTCAATTCTCGCCAGCGAACGGGAGAGGTTTTTCTTGGTGGAAAACGAAAACGCTTGGAATCGTTTTCGTATTTTGGTCTATCAAACGCTTATACGAATTTTCTTTTCACTTACTATTTATTCAATGAGTTTCTGAAAATTTTCAAATGTCGTTCATACTTTAAGTGAATTATGCGTAAATTTGTATTTATTTATAAATGATACGCGAAAAGTAGTTATTTTGTTTACTTTTTATACCATTTCAATCCTTTTATTTATAAATTTATAAATTGAAATGGTATAAAATGTAAACAAAATAACTAGTTTTCGTGTGTTTTTTATAGATTTTAGTTTACTGATGTCATAAGATTTTATATATTATATTATAAGACATTCTTACTACATTCTACGTACCTATTTTAACGCAAAATACAAGAGATATTTTGCTTATATTCCTAGTAACGTCAGTTAATATAATCTTGCTTGACATTAACAGCTGTTACATGTTACTCGACTAATTAGCCACTTGATGATAATTACAAGCCTGCGCGAGTTAAATTAAAATGATAGAACTTATTAATATTAAGTCAACATTATTATGTTTGTATTATACATATATATATTCGTATAATGAAATAATTTGTATTTTAAACACACAAATTTATGAGTACGACATATCAGCAAATTATCATATCAAAATTTAATTTTCTGTTGATTTCAGATTTAAAATGAATCGAATTGTTAACAATCATTTATTTGATTTCTTTTGCAAATACCTTCTGTTTTTAAAAGTGAAGAAGTATTGAAATAAAATTTTAAATTAAGCTAAAAAATGTTCACAGACAATTGTTTTGATTTTGACAAAAGTTTATTAATTTTTATTAGTTAGTAATTTATGTATCCTATAACTTAAAAATTTCAATTTATAAAAATGTAATTGCAGACTAATGGTAAGTTATTTAACGATGTAACTAAAATATTATGTAGTAAAATTCATTTTCTGATAGTACCGTACAATTAGAACTCTTGCTCGTATTAGTTTTAAATAATCATTAATTATTCTGCTCGATGAATGATTTATTACACTTTGATATTTTCAAAAATATACTCATATTTTAGTTTTCGAAATTAATTATATTAAAATGTATAAGATCAGTAAAGTTATAATTAAATTTGACATTAGTTAAACTTAGTGGAAATAAAACAAAAAATGTTCGTTTAAAATAGTTACATTTTTATAAGTATTGAAGAAACCATTTTAAGTAAAAGTATATTGGGATAATAATAAGGGAAGTATAAATTTTCATTTTTGGGCACTAAATTATTAATGAGTCATCGACTACTACAGCTTAATTTTTCGAAAAATTGACGTACACTGAATCACGCACATATTATATATAAATTACAATTTGTATTTTATTTATTTTCTTATTTCTTACAATGAATATTATGTCCCATTAAGAGAACTTGTGTTATGAATTTATATATATAATTTTTTTTTAATCACAATTTTTATTAACTTTAAAATGTATATAATGTTGTAGCGATTATCAAATAATGATGTGTACATGTTTATATAACGAAAAAAAAAAAATTCAAAATAAATGAAAATGAAGTACAAAATAAAATTTAAATTGACTAATAAATATGATATAAAAATAAATTATAAATTATATTATGTTTATATATATATATATATATATATATACGAATAATTTGCAAATATTTTCAAATTATGAAATTGCGAATTTGAAAACTTTTTAATACTACACAATAATTTAAAATATAATGGAAACGAAAGGATACCTCTTGATTTTCTTCATTTCTAGATTTCTATAAAAGCTTTAATAATAAAACGAAGAATAAAACATGTAAAGTTATGATAAGCTTTGAGCTAAGGACTTTGCTTTAGATGATTTAATATATGAATATTTTTCTACGGAATAACTTATAAGTGTATTAAATGCAAAATATGTTTAGAACTTGCTGCCCCATGAAACGATTATAACGGACACTTATCGGTTAAAATTCATAACACGTAATCACATATGAATATGCCTTGCATTTTCTCGAGTATCATTAGACTGATGACATAAATTTTAATTCGATACCACATTTTCATGCATTTGTGTACGCTAATCGAATTTTACGAAATTATTTTTTACTTGGAATGAAATCATCATCCTATATTACATAACGACCAACGATTAAATAACCGCAAATTAATATATACCAAACGCACGAGAAAACATAGTGTGGAGAATTATTTTTTTTATAGCAGTATACGTGATTTTGATAGCGTGGGAAATGGAAGGATTTGCATGATAATTTTTGAATGTTTACGTGAAAAAATACACTGCCTCGTCCATGGTTTTCAAAAGGTTTGCAGATGATCACGAAATTGTATCATTATATTTTTATCATACCACGACGTATTTCCGATTTTTATGTAAGTCAGCAATACAGATAAACGCATAATCACATAAAAAGTATAATTTTTTAAAGTTTTAATTCATAATGTGTTTTACGAAAAAATTGTGAGTCATAAACAGCTGTTTCTTTTTTCATACCATTTTTATGAAAAAAAATTGATAATGATGATAATTTATAATCAATTTTTAATTTTTGAATATCTTATTTTTGTGTACGTCATTAATTCATTGATTCGTTCGACAAAATGTAAATTTACAACAATTAACTTGCATTAAGGTATTTTTAATAACCGTTTTAGATTCACAAGAATTATAATTTTTATAAAATTTAAATTTGATTCACCCATTTGTGAATTATATTATTTATATTTTTATGGAATAAATTTTAATATCAATTATGTATAATTTATTTAATAAGTTTTAGAATGAAATATGAAGCTATAATTGCATATATTGATGTTAAAAATATTTTCACGGAAGATTTCAATAAACAATTTTAAAATTTGAGAAAAATAGTTTTTGATAATTGAAAATGACATAGTTATCTATTAAAATAATAAAAACTATTACAATTGCCAGTGAATATAGAATGTTTATTTTTTGTTGGTTTACTTAATAAAAGAAAAATATTTTTAATATAACAAACGAGTTTAATATGTAATAGTTTTTTCTTACTAGTAGAGATCATAAACTGATATCCTTTAAAAATATCAATAGGATTAGAATATTTTATATTAATCTACAGGACTTAATTTTTTATTAATTACTTTTTCATAAAACTGTATAATGTAGAAAGATTATATATCTTTACTTTTTTATTGATAAGAGATACGTATCATTAAGTGGACTTATGCAATATTCTTTGGATCAACACAAACATAAATATATATATATATATATATATATTATATACGATGGAAACTTCTAAGATTCCAAGTAAATTTCATACTATCAAAATTATAATAATATTATTAACAAATATTGTTTAGTTATACAACATTGCGTCGCAACAAGAGAATAATCTAATTTCATAAATTATACATCAATAATTTGATTTGATTGAGAACATACGATCAACGAGAGGGATTTATGAAAAACGTTTAGTACCGAAAAAAACTTCGGAAACGATAAAATATAATTTTACGCTACTCGAATAACACGCGGCGTGTTCATTAGAAAATCGATATTTTCGTGAACCATACACATGCGCTTAGGTATTAGAATAATACATTAATAATTTATGTGTACTGCTTATAATTTATACATTATGAATTTACATCACAATGGTGATGCCTGCCTTAGCACAGGATCGTTTAACTCGTCCTTATCGTGCATTTTACCAACACCTGCTATACACATATGATTGTAATTCGTGCAATAATTCGTTTACGTTGTCGGGGATGGCAGTTTTTTTTTTTTTTTGTTATTTATTATTATAAAATTATCCAGCCGTGCCTATTGTTCGACACGAATAAAAGTGTCTACCCCGGACAAAAGGATTCTTCGGAAGTCAGTAAATTCGGTGAAAATTATCCCTATACTACAGCCGCCGTCGAAAAATGTGCTCCGTTAAACAGGTAGTCCCTGAAAACAGTTACGTGTTTGCGTGCGATTGTGGTCTCCTCAGTGGAATCCCTGTGGTGAATAAGCGCAGAATCCACCCGCGCATATGCCAATCATGTGCAGAACTCGTTTTTTCATTGTTTTTTTTTTTTTTTTGTTTTTATAAATCCAATTTGCAAGCCTATGCACTATAATGTACGCGTACAGTTCAATCATCGTAAAGAATCTGGTTATTGTCGTGGAACACCTAACTGTCAGTTAACTTTTACGTGTTTTTTTATCGACTGGTACGCTACATTATTAGAGTGGGAAGGATGAAAAATTCACGTCTTCCAGTTATTGTGATCATTAGTGCCAATAGATGCTTATATTGCTTGTATATGTAATGAGTAAATTAATTCGCTCGAAAGGTTTATTTTTTGATTACATTTTTTTTATTCCTTATTAATTTATTAACAAAACAAACATCCCCGTATCATATTACACTGTAAAGTGAGAATAAAAAGCCATGTAGACTCCACGCCAAGACTTTGGCAAATTCACTTGTGCTCATCGTGAATATGACATATGCTATTGGTTTATTCGGCAAATGTTAAGCTAAATAACACCTTATATAAAAAAAAAAATTAAAAAAAAAAAAAACAAAACGTTCAGCTCAAATATAGTTTTATGCAAAATGAATTGAAAATATTTCCACGTATTACAACAAAATCGAATGATTTCGCGCTGCAATCTAAGCATAAGGTTTCCTTATTCTTCTAAGTTCCTTCTTTTAATTTGAAACACTATTATTTTGAGGACTTGACCTTGGTGTGTAATATATATAATATATACCATATATAATAAGCATTAAGGTTACCTTATATGAGTAAATACTACAAATCCCTAATAAAATATAACCACTTTAGTAGTTCCGTGAAAAAATTATTATATAAAATAGTGGTTTTCAAAGTGTAAGGCACGCCTCTCTAGGGAGGATCAATCACTTATTGGGGGAGGACCAAGGAAACTATTTATATTTATATATATATATATATATTTATATTTCATATTAAACTAAAATATAATTATTTTTAGTTAAACAGTATTTTGCTTAATTAAAATATTAATAAAAAATATTGTTTTATTTATTTATGGGAGAATTTTTTTTTTTTGTGAAATAAAAATATTTGGGAACCACTATTACAGTAAGTATTATCTGATGGTACAAATTTTTACAACAAGCCTGATGATTAGATGGTATAATGTCCGCAAGAATAACTAAGAATAAGTATCAGTCATTACAAACTGTTCGACTTACTAACTCCTCGACTGCTCGATTTGATTTCCTTACTGCTCACCTCAACCACTAAGCTACTCCTTTTGGTCGGTCATCAGCGAAAAGTATCAGGCGAGTATAGCTTATTTACCCTTCCTTCCGCTAAAGCAGAGCAGGATTTAGAGAAGTGTTGAATGACTGCAGCCTAAGTATCCAACAAATTTGGACTCTTCATAATTTTATGGTATTTTAGGATACAGAAAAAATATTTTATTTATATTTACACATAATTAATTTAATAGTATTGAACTCCATGTGGACGTTTAAAATTTATTTTTTATAAAATACGGCAATGCACAGTCAAGATAAGATAGGTTTTTGCACCATTCGTAAGGCCCTTTTCACACATACACGGTTTCCGTGTAAACGGTTCCGTGACGGTTCACTAATATATAGCAGCTTATCTGACGTTTCACACGTTGCCGTGACCGTGCCGTGTCCGTGTTACGACCGTGCAAGTCAACACGGTTCGAAATTCCGTCACGGCGCCGCCGCGGCGGCTTATCGCACAGTAGTGTATTGCGTTCTACGATACCGTTCACACACACACGGTTTCCGTGTATACGGCAAGACATTCGTATTTATTAAATTAAATAAATTATTGCAAGTTAATTCTGCAGTGTGTTATAAAATGGATATCGACTTAATGATTTCATTGATAGAAGCTCATCCAGTTCTGTGACATTCTAAAATAAGTAAAAAACTTGTCCTCGTGTTCTCGGAGATCCATGAAAATGGTATAAAAGGCACCTATTTCCTTCCGTTTAGAATTATAAGGATGAATCCAACGCCTATAGCGTCTATGTAAAAACATAAGCGCAATTTTTTTTTATTTTTGTCCATTAATTCAACCGACTACAATAAAAATATAAGCAAACTATGACTACAAAGGTGCTATTGACAGTGGACTGCGAAGAAACCGTATGGAAACCGTGTGCATGTGAAAGGTCTACAACCGTGTATGTGTAAAAAGGGCCTAGTTGGCGTATAACGCTAATTGTAAAAATATAAAATGTATAATATAGTAATATTATATAAAATTTTTTCTAATGAATTTTTTTCTAAATATACACATATGAGTCGGAACTATACGTTAAAAAGCTGTAGTAAATAAGATATTCAACAACTGTTCATCATCAAGATTATTTGATTAGTTTTTGGACTACTTTGGAAGACAACTACAGTAAAAATAATTTAAAAAAAATTTTAAATATGAACAGTGAATTTCACAACATTAGTCTAGAACATTTAATGTATACAATATTAATTAATGATGGAATAAAATATTTTATTTGTAATATTGAAACAGTTCTTTTCATTTAACTTGTTCTTATGATTATAAACAACAGTAGTTAAAATTAATTCTTTAATTTAATGCTCATAAAAAATAGATAGCATATTTTTATGAACGGAGACTAAAACTAGCGATAATATGTTCCACATCTGATATTGAAAAAAAAACTTAATTTTTAAAATGTTATTAAAAGTTTTGGGAAAATAAAATCCAAAAGAGTTCAATACAATTTAATTTTAGTTAATCAACATTATTATTTTTATTATTCATTGTTTAATTACTTACGTTTATACAACGTGGGTAACTCGTATTATTATAAAGAAAATATAATATTATGATTATGTTATTTGTGTTCGATTTGATTGTTTCTATAGTTGTTTTTATTTGATAAGTAGCTAATTGTTACTTCTACTAAATATGATAATAAATGTTATTTTATAAGTTAAGAAATATATTTTCTTGTTTATATAAAAGGGACCTGCACAATGCATTCCATCCAAAGGTGACACATCTAAATCCAACCCTTGATTAAATATATTTCCCGTATCATACTTATAGAATATAATATTTTGTATCGATGTATAATAATAACGTGGAAATTGTATTTTATCACAAGTATGTTTTTCATTTGAACTGGTCTAAAAGTGAATTATGAAATTATATCGAATTTATTTACATGTTATACACACATACACACCCTCACCAGTATGTTCAATACATGTAAAACTATAAATGTTAAATGATTGTATTGATTTATGTATGCGTTGCATAGTAAATGTTATAAACATTTTAGAGTGCAAAGTATAACGTAGTATATTATGTGGTTAAGCGTTGGTATGGTTAAACTTTCAAAACTGAACAAACATCATACACGGTTATTTAAATATTAAGATTGGTTCTTGTGTATACGGATTATGTGTCACGAGATGTTTCATGACATACTTTTGTAGTGTTGCTTGAATTTTAGTCCGCAAATTCTGTTAAAGCAAACAAGTAGATATTAATAATACTAAAAGTACTTACAAGTAATGAGTAAACATTGGTTGGAATAAATTATATTGAATGAAAAATACAATTTAATATTTAATTAATCACTAACAATTTTATCAGTAATGGTATCTCGAATATTTCTGTTTGAAAGAAAAAAAAACACTAACAATTATGTATAATATGAAAATATGTTCAATTTATTTGTGAAATGTATTTTAGCAACGACAAGCAAAGTATTGTATTGTATTGATATTAGTTTTATGATTTATAGTCTTAAATCAATATTTATCATGGGTGAATTTGAATTTTCGAACATGAAATCGAAAGCACTTTGAATTAAGTTTCAAGAAACTACACACCATCGGCACACGCAGGAGTCCTAATAAATATATTTTAGACATTTATTCAGACTCTTTTTCTTTTTTTTTTAGATCCCTTGAGTGTTATTACCAAATAAATATCGAAAAATGTCAGTCTGAGTTTTTACCAATCGATTTTTAAACATATAAGACATGAAATATTAACTTATATTCTACAAAATAGAAAATTATAATATATTAATGAAGTAATTTAATATCGATTTATTTTATTATTACTATTTGCATTATTCTATGAATGTTTAACGATTTATAAAAAAAAAAAAAAAAATTAATTTAATGAACATGTAAAATTACTGAATAAAAAATAAATTAAATAACTTGATTAAACGTATTATACTATTTAATTTTTATAAAAAAAAACAAATTTTGTCAAAAATTAATATTAAGGGCTTTAAAGGGGGGAGGTGTACATTTGATCAAGAATTAAATTTATTATAATGGGTTGATGTTTTTGGTTTTTTATGATCCTTATTTGTTGACCTTTGTGGACTAGGATATTGGTAATATTCCATGGTAAGGATGTTGTTTGACGAAGGAATATTGTTTGGGAAGGCTGAATGGTTTATATTTGGGTATGTTTGGCGCACCCTATATAATTTGCATGCCATATGACCATATCATAACTTAAAAATATATTTAACATATGAATTAAAATGTACATAATTCATATAACTGCATAGTTTAGAATGATTGTAACATTCATAATTTATAACTAACACTGTTAAATCGATTGAATCACATTACTTTAATAATATTTTAATAGTATATAATAATATTTTTAAGAACAATTAAATTATACTATGTACATAAATTGACAACATAGTTTTTTAAATTATGACTGTATACAAATACAATAGTATTTATAGTTTATTATATGTTTGAATAAATAGAATCATTTATAAAAAGAACCAGATGGGCCTCGCTCTGCTGTACAGTTGAGGGTGGAGTGCGACTCGTTCATAGGATAAGTCATTAAAATGGATTTGTTAAATTTGAATTCAATGATAGGTATCATTGTATACGAAAAATGATTCTGAACGGAGATGATATGTTAGTCTAGAATATAATACATTGTTATTTATAAATATTGTAATAAGTATATTTTATTCTGAAACGAAAAATTTAGAAAAATCGAAAACTTAAATTGTCTATTAATAAGTAAAAATATGTCAAAATACTTTGAAAATATAATCATTCATATAAAACGTTAATATAAACATTTGGTGAAAATGTCAAGTGTTTGCGTTATTTGGTTTTTGAGTTAGAGTAAATTCCAAAAACTGATATGATTTGTCAGTCTAAAATATTTTATATTAAATTATGTTTTACATGTAATTGTATGTCAATATTCGCTGTTCGAACGCTTATAAAAAAAAATTGTGCATATGGATTTCAATAATTTTTGAATAACAATAAGAAAAAGTACAGTGGAATTTTCTATTAAAAGTTCATGTATTTTTTACCAGCCAATTTTTTTTTTTTATCATTGATTATAAAAAAAAAAAAAAAAATGTGAAAAAAAATCGAATATTTTAAATACTTATAAGTAGCATAAAAATCATTATAATATTTTGAAAAAAATATGACATAAATCAAATGCTAATCTTAATAGTTGGTAAAAATTTCAAGTTTCTGCATCTTATACTTTTTGAATTATAACAAATATTAAAAATCATTTGAGGATAAATCGCTATTTTTGCAATTTCGTAAAAATTTAAATTTCAAACGAACATAAAATTTTATCCTTTAAATCCGGTAGAAATTTTTTTTATACATTTTTGAAGAGTAGCTTATGAATAACCAAGTATTAACATTTTTAAACTTAAGTATAAACAGAAAAATTTACTACAAAATAACTTGCAAATTATCGCGATTTTAACATATGTTATACAAAATTTGAACTTTATGGACTTATAAAAAAAATTTGAGTAAAACGATCTCCGATATTTTTTAGTAAAGATAAGTATTACTTATAATAAATGTTGTATTAAATTTTCAAGAGTTTTCGGACAGCAAAATAAATTTTATAGATATTTTTTAAAAAAAAAACTTACAGAAATCGAAAATTTAAATTGTCTATAAATAAGTCAAAATACTTTGAAAATTTAACCATGTATAGAAAAATCCAATATAAAGATTTGGTGAAAATTCCAAGTTTTTGCAGTTTTTCGTTTTCGATTTAGAGTATTTAAAAAAAAATGTATTTTGTCAAAAGGTGGATTTCCGTAAAATTTCCTGTTTTTTCGTAATTTTTTTATTGTTTTTCCGACGCTTTTAAAAAATACTGAAAACATTTTGCCGAAGTACCATCTGCATTCATTTTCCTTTCAGAAAAGTTGCTGTTTAAGAAAATCGAAGCATTTTTACTGTCAAAAAAGGTGTCGACAGACATAAAAAAAAAAAAAATAATAAATAAAAATAAATAAAAAAAACACACATCATTGTAAAATCAATAGATTCCATCACTCCGTTCAGAATTTAAAAAAAAATTAGGAAATTTTATACTCTAATTAGATTTTTATAATTTTTAAACAATTTGAGACCAAAAAGTAAAATTCAGGATTCACATTAATTTCTAATCCAGATGAATTGAATCCACACACATTTTTTTTCTTCCGTTTTAGACTTGAATTTTCGCGATTCAACATAATTGGATCAACATGATTTTATAAATTATGCTCATATGTATATGTTTATAAGCTATGATTACAATATTTTACACCGATAAATTTTAAAAACTGAACCCTGGTTTTTTTTACATGGGAATCTTTTAAACCGTATGAAATCATATTGGTATATATAAAATACATATATTGGTTGACTAATAATTATCATAAAGATATGTCAATCAACCTTACAGAAATGTATATAATTTAAGTGTATCCGATACCGATATTGTTTTTATTTAATTTTTTTTTTTTTGTCATGAGAATTATCTCATCACCATCGCGTATGACTATACCAAAGGCAGCAGTACTGCTATAGACGCCTTCCATAGACTATTTGAAGTTCCTGTGTGAATCGACCCGTATATTTTCCTTTGGTCTGAACGCTCTCGAATTTCGGTTGACTCATCCTTAACAAGGTTTTTTTTTTTTTTTTATTCGTCTTTTACACGTTGTTTGTTCTCAAGAGATCGCAATTTATAACAACGCTCACCGGCGGCGATGGCGTTGGCTGCGGTGAAGGCATTGGTGGTGGAATCGACAACGAAGTCCTCGCGGGTATATATATATATAACACTATGTACTTTCTCGATTTTGGCGAGCGCATGAACTTATATAATATACTATTGTAGCAGCTGCACCGACGGCGGATGAGTAGAGACAACAGCAGTGTATTGTAATTAAATCGTCTTCCGATGTCATCGCGAGATTCCGTATATACCGCCGAAACGATATTTACGGGAAAGTATGAGACGTGACTCTTATTTTATGGACTTTTGCTTTGCCACTAGTTTCACCTTTGAGTCAAAGAAATACCACCACGTCACCGAACTTGTCGAGCAGTCTTTACCGATTCTTTGAAATTCCAACTATGACGCTGTGACGAGGGTACAGCAAATTATTTTTAAACGTGTCATTTACATATACATAAATCTACTTGAATTTGATTTGTAGTGTGAGGCAAAACTTACGGTTGAACAACAATTGCTTCATTTTTATATAATTCGACTACTGATGTCTCCATTGACTGTTAAATTTTAACAGAAAATGTTATAAACACCATTAGATCTATATAGTATACTACTATAAACATTTTACAATCCTTTTATTAGTTAGAAGGGGGAAAATATTTTAAAAACACTGAAAATTAGATTATTTATGTATGTATCTAGTTTTGTCCATTAAACAAAAGTATGTTCATCACGAATAGTATTTCTAGATATATACAAGATTTTATGAATGTAAACAGCGGAACATCAAACTAAAATCATAATCCTAAATAAGTTAATATCCAGCTAAAGAGGTAAACGTATTATTAAAAACATAAATTACGTAAAAAAAAACGTTAATTTCTCTTAATTTCATTATGCAGTATAATATTCTGTAATAGATTTAATAGCTGTATACTTATCAAAATATAATCTTATCTGTGAATATGTACATTATCTAAAATTGTCTACATCAAGAATACGAATATTAAAGACTAATTTAATTTTTTATTTCTTTACATAAATACTAGCAGAACTCATTACTTACAATATTTCAATTATTTACCTAGAATATTTTAGATTCTGAAAGGAGTGATGGAATCTATTGGTTTAACAATGATGTGTGTTTTTTTTTATTTTTATTTTTTTTTTGTGCCTGACAACACCTTTTTTGGCAGTAAAAATGCTTTGATTTGCTTAAGCAGCAACTTTTCTGAAAGAAAAGTGAATGTAGATGGTACTTTGGCTAGTCAAAAATCCAACTTTTCAATACTTTTTAAAAAAATCGAAAAAACCGATAAAAAAACTCTTGAAAATTTAATACAAGATTTATAATAAGTTAAACTTATCGTAACTAAAAAATATCGGTGATCGGCTTACTCAAATTTTTTTTATAAGTCCTTAAAGCTCAAATTTGTACAAAATGTGTAAAAATCACGCTAATTTGCAAGTTATTATCTAGATAAAAATTCATAAATATTTTTCTGTTCATACTTAAGGTTCAAAATTTTCACACTAGGTTATCTATAAGCTACTCTACAAAAATTTGGGAAAAACGGGAGTTTTTACGCAAAACCAGTTTTCGACATAATCAAATTTTTTATTTTGCTATAACTCAAAAACTAATCGAAGTAAATACTTGAAATTTTCACCAAATGTTTAGATTAGCGTTCTCTATACACCATTAAATTTTATTAAGCTATTTATAGACAATTGAAATTTTCAATTTTTTTAAGTATTTTTTTTTTAAATAACGATAACATCTTTTTGGCTGCCCAGAAAATTTAATACAAGGTTTCTTATAAGTTGTTCCTTAAGTGATAAAAAAAAATCTAAAATCGTAAGTCACAATTTTTTTTTATAAGTGCTCAAAGTTCCAATTTATAAGAAATATGTAAAAATCACGATAATTTGCAAGTTATTTTGTAGATAAAAATTCATAAAATTTTTTTTGTTCATACTTAAGGTTCAAAATGTTAACACTAGGTTATCTATGAGCTAATCTTCAAAAATCTTTAAAAAAATTTCTACTGGACTTAGAGGAAAAAATTGTATGACTGTTTGAAATTTAAATATTTACGAAATTGCATAAAATAGCGATTTAATCTCAAACGATTTTAAATATTTGTTATAATTCAAAAAGTATAAGTCGCAGATTTTTGAAATTTTTATCAGCTGTTGAGATTGGTATTTCCTTTATGTCATATATTTTTTCAAAATATTATATTGATTTTTAAGCCACTTATAGGCATTTAAAATATTCGATTTTTTTAAATTTTTTTTTTTTTATAATCGGTGATAAAAAAAATTTGGCTCGTACAAAATACTTGAAAATTTAATAGAAGATTCCACAGAAGTATTATTGTCATTCAAAAATTATTATAAGCGTTTGAACAGCGAATATTGACATAAAATTACATGTAAAATATAATATAATGTATAATATTCTTGACTGACAAACTATGTCGCTGTATGCAACTGCCAACCACCTATCCTAATTGAAAAATATATTTATCGTTTCAAAATAAAATATACTTTTTACAATATTTATAAATAACAATGTATTATATTCTAGACAAACATATCATCTCCGTTCAGAATCGTTTTTCGTATACAATGATACCTATCATTGAATTCAAATTTAAGAAATCCATTATAATTACCTATCCTATGAAGAGTCGCACTTCATCCCCAAGTGTACAGCAGTGCGAGGCCCATCCGGTTCTTTTTTTTACATACAATTCATTATTAGTTTCAAAAATAATCTTATTTCTGGTTTAAAATTGCAATTGCATGACCAAAGTTCATAACTTATTATTTTTTTTTTTCAGAATACACTCAAGCACTAATTTATTTCAGCTCTGTAATATAATAAATTAATCACTCAGACGTCCCATATTAGGCAAATATTTTTTTTTTACTTTTCTATTTGTTGAACCTAACTATATGAACGCTGTGAGAAATTTGCAAAAATTGTGAAATAATAGCTAACATATATGTTTTATATACATGGAAAATATAACGAAAAGTTTCATGAGATTAATCATAATTGGTTGTATTAATCATCAGTGTTGTATTGATTAGAATAGTTGCAATATTATCATACGAAACTCAATATTAAATACTGGTTTACGTTATACATTAAACGACTGAGACGTTAAACTGTTATAATAAGCTAGAGCAATCGATCTGACCGTTAATTGATTAAATAATACTTAAAGGAATCGTAGTGATAGCCATGACGGCTAGTAGGTTAGGTCAAAGTCAACGAAGGTGGAATTCGTCTCAAAATATCCACAAAAACTTTGCGATTATTTATCTAACGGATTAATGAGCCAATTCCTCGATGTATTTCGGGTACACAATAATCACGAACTCAATAACAAAAATTATATCGACTTAAATCGTAGAAATATTTGTTTGAAAAATATAATTTTTCCTGCCCCTTCACATATTTTACAAAAGTACATAATTTTTCTACTAATATTGTTACATAAAGGTATGATTATTATTGTTATATGTAATTATCTACTTAAAATATAAATCTCAGTAACGCTTATCATATTTTACTTTTGATTCATTTGTTTTGATTCATTCATTTGTATTGATTTTACAATGATGTGTGTTTTTTTTTTTTTTTTTGTGTCTGTCGACACGTTTTGGGGCAGTAAAAATGCTTCGATTGCCTTATGTAGCAACTTTTCTGAAAGGAGAGTGAATCTATTTGGTACTTTGGGGGGTCAAAATTTGGGAAAAACGGGAGTTTTTACGCAAAACCAGTTTTCGACATAATCAAATTTTTTATTTTGCTATAACTCAAAAACTAATCGAAGTAAATACTTGAAATTTTCACCAAATGTTTAGATTAGCGTTCTCTATACACCATTAAATTTTCAAAGTATTTTGACTTTTATTAAGCTATTTATAGACAATTGAAATTTTCAATTTTTTTAAGTATTTTTTTTTTAAATAACGATAACATATTTTTGGCTGCCCAGAAAATTTAATACAAGGTTTCTTATAAGTTGTTCCTTAAGTGATAAAAAAAAATCTAAAATCGTAAGTCACAATTTTTTTTTATAAGTGCTCAAAGTTCCAATTTATACGAAATATGTAAAAATCACGATAATTTGTAAGTTATTTTGTAGATAAAAATTCATAAAATTTTTTTTGTTCATACTTAAGGTTCAAAATTTTAACACTAGGTTATCTATGAGCTACTCTTCAAAAATCTTTAAAAAAATTTCTACCGGACTAAGAGGAAAAAATTGTACGACTGTTTGAAATTTAAATATTTACGAAATCGCATA
>JASXSY010001181.1:0-155592 GCA_034509805.1 Sipha maydis
GTACAACAAATACTGTTAAAAGTTGCAAGTTCGAACGCTATTTTATTAATTGTATTCATTCAAATTTTTATTTTGTTACATTCAACATGGTAGCGCGCCCATAGTAATATTGACATATAATCAGACATTATCGTAACGGTATACTATTATCATTGATTACGAACTACATTTATAATAAATTAAATCTTACAAACATCGTATAGTATACTTAGTATGTAAGATATGTACTAAGTAAACGATTAGTGAGTGACATCGAACCCATGTTCATGTAGTGCAGATGCCCCATCTCATAAAATTTTAGTGGTAGTCGAATTGGCCCAGTCTTCAGTATTCGGATTAACGAGTCAATTAGTTATTATTAGTGCTCGGGACTTTTTAGTACTTAAAATCCTTAAAATAAGTGCTTAAACAAAGCACTTAAAACCATAATTGTAAGCACTCAAAGAAGCATTTAAAAAACTTAAATTTAAACAAAAATATAAAATAAAAAAAAAAAATAAAAAATATGATGTAAAATAGGAAAAATAAACAAAACTTTCTAAAGTTCCTTTTTGCATGATCACGATAAAGACATATTTTAAAACTGTGTTGAATATATAATTAAAGTTTACAAAAAATATTAAAACAATCAATGTAGTCCATATTATGTTTTATTAAATAAAAAAAATAAAAAAATGAAAAAATAAAAAAATCAATATATTTTATATTATAAAAAAAGTCTAACTTTGACTTTCGAGACATTTTCCCTTATTGTTTATGGATATTTTCAAAAATAAAATGCAAACATTATTTATAAATAGTTGAATAAGATCTGGGAGAGGTTAGAGGCCTACATCATAGTTTATAATTAAACAGAGATTTGCAAAAAAAAAAAAGACAAAAATAATCAGAAAAACAGGAAAAAAGCATTTTTTTTTAAAAACAAAATCGTCATAAAAAGCAACAAAAAAAAGCACTTTCAAATTTCATAGTTGAACGTGTTGTGATATGCAATACACATCCATAACTCTCTACTACATTTTATTTTAAACAATAAAAATAAGCAAATGCTACAAGTCCCGAGTCCTGGTTATTATGAATTATACACAAATAAAATTGGTAATAAAATCGTTGGTACATGCTGTCCGTGGGATGATTAATCCACGTGTCACATTATTCTAATAATATTGTTCATCTAATGCAAATACTATTATTAGGCACTAAATCCAACCGTGGGTCGGTCAGATCCCATCATTCCATGTGCAAATACACTACCTGCATTTTTTGTTTTTGACGCGACTTCGATCGGACTACAACGATGAACATTTCTATTGTTTTTATTTTTTATCGCAATCTATCGAAGAAAATTATACTACCACTGTCGCGATAATATTGTTTTAGGCACCGGAATAATAATAATAAAAACATGCACGTCGATTTTATTATATTCGTATATATATATAGATGATGGCTTAAAGGCCAAATATGATATGTCACAAATGTCATATTTTTCAGGAGAGCCATTATTTAAAGTTTTTGATTTTTTGAAATCCCCATAATTTGTTTTAAATTTTATTTTTAACCTTTGTTTAAACAGGATCTGATGTAAAACTTACCATAAAATGATACTCTGTTAGTTAAAGTACATAAACACTCTCCATATTTTTTTTTAATAATTCTTGAGCGGAAATCGAATGGACTTATTATGAATGGCAATTGTTATTTTATTTTAATATGGACATATAAGATTTTTAATGACATATTAAAATTAATATTATTAACTATATTTTATTAAACTATAATTTTATTATATTTTATTTTATACTTAATTATTAAACTATTTAAATTCTGTTTATTATTATATAAAAATTATAAATAACATATTATAATAAATTTTAAAATGTAGGTAAAAAATACATTATCAAATATTTAAAAAAAATCAAAGAACTTTTTTAACTTGTTGTAATAAAAAAAATCTTTAAATTAATTTAAAAAAATACTGTTTCTGTTATAATATAATACTAATTTTCTTTAGATTTCTGTTTCATCATCAGAAATTGGAACTGTTTCTTTTTTGTTCTTAACTACTGGGATACTGGAATAAAATGCTTCTTAGTCTTTAAGTATTACACCGTTTTGTAACAAACTTAATAGATCCTTCTTTTTTGCTTCGGTGATTGGAATATTGGTTTTATATTTTGGCAATAGCTTCAGTTGTTTTTCTCCAAGATGTTTAGTATTCGATGCTTTCTTTTGGACCTTTGGTGACACATTTAGCTCCATAAAGTGTTCATCTGATAAATTGTATTTAAATTGCACGATAAATGGTGTTGATTTTTGAAAGCGCATCCACTTTACTTTGAGCTATTTTTTTTTCGCTTGTATTTTCAATGTTCCTGTTCCACAATGTTCTTGAAGACATACTTTGAAAATCGTAAAAGTCCGAATAACGGTTTGTAAAAACAATATATGGCCTAGGTTTTGATCTAGCCATTTGAATAAGTAATGCCCATTCTCATGTCATATATACTTTTTTATGTTTTTTTGCCCTTTCGATTGTAGCGTGCATTGCATCACCATCAAGGTAGGAATGTCCTGACTCCATACTTAATGTCAATAATCTGAATATAGTCTTTATTTTGCACAGCATATAGAATTGTAGTCATAGTAAATCTATTGCGATTTTGACCACTACAAGTATCTGAGTAGGTTGTTACATGAGTGACGGTTTCAGGTAAATTATTTAAGTATTGAAATAAACATGTACCTATTTCTGAAGAGCCTTTTCAACCATTAATTTAATCCCATACGTAACAAAAACCATCTGCACTGTGATGCTCATAAATAGTAAAATTGTAAACCGACAAGTTTTCTTTTATAATAAATTTGGCTATCACCAGCATAAGGTGTAGTGAGAATAGCCTGCAGATCAAAAGAAATAGAACGAAAATGCTCACCTTTATTATTTGTAGCCTTTTTTTTATCCTCTTTTTTCATTTCTAATGATTCCCTTTCCCTTCTTTTATGATTCTCCCAATCTATTTTAATCCGTTTCAGTAATTTGATTCAAAGCTGAATAATTTGTATAGTTATTGCATTTTGTACACTGGTCCTTTTTTGGTTTGTAAAAAGCTAATTGTGGGTCATAATTATAAAATATTTTGGAATATACATTTTGAGATACTGGCTTAGAAACATAATCACAATAAAGTTTACACACATAACTGATAAATTAAGTTCTGAAGAAAGATACAAGTTTTTGGTATCACGGCGGCAGTAGTGTGATTCCATTTTTGGAAATAAGTCTATGTGTTTTTTTTATTTCATTTATATCTTCATTTGATGTTTTTTTATGTGGTTTTCTCCCCAATCGCCCATCAATACCAGTATATATTGTAATAGATCAGTCATCACTTGTCAATAACCAAGACGATCATGACTGTTTTTGACTACTAACGCACAATGTGCAACGCGATAATATGGATTTACCCAAAAATATGTCCGGGACATGTTATGATTTAAAAATAAACCTTACAGTTAACAATAATGGCCAACCATTATATGTCCAAAATTGCATTTATCAGTTTTGTCAAATATTGTATGTCCGGACATGTTACTTTTGTCCACTTAAAATGTATACCAATGTAAATATATGGATTTAAAATTATTATGTGTCACAATATTATTGGACGTGTTATTTTCGTGCATTATAAAATATGGTCAGTTCATAAGACGTCAAATATAATTATGTCAAAATAACGCAGTTATAATAATTTTGAACACTTAATATTTGGTAGAATCGTAAAAGACACCCAGATTTATTGAAAGGACATACAAAACCAATTTTCAAAAAATTCATATCATATTTGGCTTTCAAGTCATCGATATACATATTATATGTATGTACACGATTATGAAAAGCCGAAACTTATCTGGTACGCGGGTTCGAATGTGATGTTGTTGTTGGCAGAGGACACCACTGTAACGCACGATATCGATGTAGTAATTCACAAATATTATTTATAACGTTCAAACATGAACTATAAAGGCACCATAGAGCCGTACTTTACATATGTGCTGCCTGTGCGGTGGTATTTAGTGACCGAATCGACGTGTTGTGTTTGATACGCAAACGTTGATGTTTCGAAATAAAATATAATAATGTGGATTTGTGACTATTATCGTGTGATACGCTGCAGTACGCACATTATAACAGTTATTCCTATCATCATTGTATTGGGAGTCGGCCCAGTCGAAATTACGAAATTAGCGTGCAAACCGTTTTAGTACGACGTACGAAATTGAATTTGATAGAAGTCATCACATCATTACACGTGTAATTATTAAACAATAGTGCACAGTGAACTCCTTATCTAGTCACAGATGTCGTCCAGTGATTTACATTCTGTCGGTAATATTTTGAAATTATGCGAAGCGAACGTGAAATGTGAAGAAAATAAATGTTTTTTCTCAGAATATTCAATGCGTAATAATTGGCCGTACAGAGAAAAACGGCGCCCGGTGAAAATTCCTTTGCGTTGACAGTGTACACACAATGTAAGTATACATAAATATGTAATATGTTATCGGCCATGTTGATTTTCGGTTGTATTTCACATTTTCGACCGTAGCATCATGCAAATTGGCTATAAAATCGTTAAAACGTTTACACGCACACGTTTTGATGTGCACCATGTAGGATGGCGTATACGATTTCCGCGAAGCGGCGCGTCGTGCTTATTTAAAAACCCTTTTCCGCATTCCTTCTCGGTATTGACCTGAATGATATGTACTCGCGTACACGTTTTACACTACCCGTCAGTTATGTGTACCAAGTATCGATGAATCGTGAATAAGTATCGATATCGCCTAGTGCGGAGGGTTCAGGTTTTCTACGGCCGCGCGGACGGTGGAAACGTGCAATGTTCCTCAGCCGCACCGAAGCACATGACGCTTATGAGCATTAACTCGTCAAACCGGCGAGTCACGGTTCGAAACGGTTACGATTCGATCGATTCTCGCGGGGCCGGACGATCCTTTTCTCTTCCGGACGCTTACGCAAATCAAGAACTTTCCGTGAAACCCGCTGCGTCTCGAATCTTCCGCTCTTTTGTACGGTGTGCTTGCGCTCGTTCGTTATACAGTTGTTGCACCGACGACGACGACGACGACGGGTCCGCACGTAACCGTCGATGCGACACCACGTTACACCGCGTCCGAAGCCTACCGTGCCGCCGTTTAGCCCCGTGTAGGCGTCGGACAACGTGCCACCGCCGCACAACGAGCGCTTGCACACGAAATTCCAACTCGGTGCAAAACGTGCCGTCCTAGTCTGCACACTCCTACGTCGGGATCGGGCCCCGATCGCGTTCGTTGTTGCACGCGGCTCGCGTTTTGCCCGCACCGCGTTTACATCACGCGCACTCGATACTTTTAACGGTCAGCCGTTTTATACCGCACCACCTACGTCTTATGTTGTTCGACTCGCTACTAATCGTTTGTTTGTTTATTTATTTTTTTTATTTTTTTTTTTTTCACCAAAAACCATTTGACGATCAAACGGTCAGCACGATCTCGTGTTTACCGGCCAAGCGTTGTGATGTTCACGGTTTATCGGCGCACGGAATGAACGCCCATAATCGCGGCTCCATCACGCGCCATTACGATCGACGGTGCACGGTTGCAGCCGACCGTCCGCGGCCGTTGGCCAGCCTCTCGTCCCGCACGTGGTCGGGCAACGGCTGCAGCACGCCGGTCACGGTCTGATCCGGGTCGGCCCCGTCGTCGTCGGCGTGCTGCTGCTCGGCGCCGCGGTGCGACCACAGCCTCCGCCGCCGGGCCTCCGCTCCTTCGGCCGTGTACCGCGACGGCATCAGTTTCTTCTCGTTCTGTTCCTCGTCCGACATGACCGACCGGCACCTTGCCGTGCCCCCGAGCAACCGCACACCCCGTACACGCGTTTCCCGGCCGCGAACGATCCGACGCACGAGAACGCGATCGGTTTACCGTTTTATTATTACCAATGATCCGACGCACGAGAACGCGATCGGTATACCGTTTTATCGCTGTCGATCCGGCGCGAACGTCGCGTAATATTCTCATCCGTCGCCATGGGCACGGTGTTTCGCCGTCGTCATGGGGCCATGACGAGTCCTGTGCACATTATTATCCGTTTCCCGCAGATGGAAGAACGCTCGGACCCCGGTCGATCTCTTCGATCTTATGCAATGCGTACGAAACAGAATCGACACGGATTCCCGTAAGTGAGCGTATCGTGTACAACGGACGTACCAAGTCTTTCGTTTTTGCACCGCACCGAACCGTTCGATTTTTCGTACGCCGATCGGTTTACGCCTAAAACGATAATATCGTGTATTTTTTATTTATTATTTTATTTTGTATTATTAGCCGGCGGACCATCAAAAACGCTCCATTATGAAATATACGACTAAAATAGATTTTATTAAAATTGCTTCTTGTTGAATGTATAATGATCGTTTTTATTTACTCGGATAGCTTTAAGAATTCTATTGTTGTCATCTAATGTCAATCTTATCGTAAATGTTTTCCGTTGAGGGGAGTTCGTTGTTGCAGGTCTTGCGTATGAATAAATAAAAATAACAACGTACCAGGTATAATACATTCGTCTACCACGGTCCAGAACGTCTAAAAGAAAAAAAACCACAATCCGTTTACTACGTGTTCCAAAACGAAAAAATAACCAAAAACAATTACATTTAATTTATCATAGAACAACCCGGCTGCGGAGAAATTGTACAAGTTGACCGAGTTTTCCTATTATTCGTCTTGGCGGAATAACATCATACGGACGCATGGTTCATCTGTACCGTGCGTGCAATGTGCATAATTATATATTATAGTAGAAAGGCGTTACAATAAACATGAATGTATTTATCATATATGTTGAGAAACGGTATTAGTCGATTTTGTTGTACACACCTGATGTTGTAAAAAATAAGTACCGCGAGACATGCACTTTTTGAATAAAATAACAACACGCGGTGTTTGCGAAAAAGTCGTTATATATTTTATACGATCAGATTGTTCGTCTGGATGTTCGGGTTGTTCGACCTGATGTATACACCATACGAGTACCTTTCGGACGTGAAACCGCTTAAACCTACAAATATATACGTACATATACTGTACAAAAAATCGGGACTGATGCAGGGCGCGATGTCATCGTATTAAATTAGAGTGCGCCGATGATCACAACAAGGTATTCGTAAAACGGTTGTCTGTTGAACGTGTTATAATATTATATTGAAATACTTATTACGTGCGTATGGTTCGGATACACGTCTTTAACGTTACATTCAAGAACTGGGTTTTTCAAATCAAACTAAAAAAACGACGGTTGTGACGTTCTAATGTCAGTTATTAACAAATCATCATACTACATTATTATAGTATATCGAATCTATCGCTTGTACTTGTTACTCCAGACCGGCGTTCGGAATACCGACGACTGACAAATTCGATTTCGATCCAGTCGGTAAGTACTAAATAATCTTCTTCTTCTTGTGTTCAACCCCATAGTTGATTTCGCAGTCGGATACGTGCTCTCCACTCCTTTTACACATTTATTCCCTGTTATCAGCTAACCTCTTCAGTTCCACGTAGCTCGGCAGTGCAGCAGTGGAGATCATTTGTTCGATAAATAAAGTTCTCGGACGCTCTCGGTCTCTCTTACCTTCAATTTTCTCTTTTACTACTCTGTAAACTAGTTTGGTTCGTGTCTCAATATGTGACTAATCACGATCCATCGTCTTGCTCTGGTGGTTTTGAGTATCTCTCAGTGTTCATTAATTTCACTGAGTAAGTTTTCGTTGGTACGGTGTTCTATCCAACTCACTCGCTGCATCCTTCCCCAACACCACATTTCAAAGCTTTCGAGGATGCGTTTTACTGCCTTATTTAGTCCACGTAATATTTACACGTAAATATGTGCAAACAGCACACGCGGGCTTACACTATTTAAATACACGCAAAATATGTTTTCGTGCGACATGCGTGTAGTGCATAACGCGTGCGTACGATGATATAATGACATAACGGAGCGCGTCTCGACGGTATTATATTTATATTATGCACATTACGATAAGCACATATTAGCGTTCTGGAAACCCTTGATAGCTCTTTGAGGGCTTTGTCGTATATATGTATATATATTTATACTTCTTTATTCATATGGGATTTTCGCCGTATGAACAAGTCAGATTGTGTAGTACGCGTTTCCCAGATGCGGCAGCGTGTACACACAGTAATATGTATTATATTTATGTGCATGTATTGTAATGACTCGCCGCTGACAACCGTTGATTCCCCTTCGTGGTTAGTCCTACAAGCTTCGCGAGCGAAGTAACGCGTAGGACTTAGGGCCCCGTTTAGGTAGGTACGTCGCTGACCGGAGTTCGATACCGGCATACAGGTGTAATATTTTATTATAATTGTTTTCCGATTAATATTACAAAGGTTTCATTGTTTGAATATGCTGTTTCAACTATGTTTACAATGGAACCCAAATATTACTTTTAGAAATTAACAGATTTAAAACGTTGATGATTAGGTTGCAAACACCGGACATTAGCACTATCAGGGACATCATATAAACGCGAATTCAACATGCGAATTTATGTTGCATGTTATAAGGAAACATACCTTGTATGTTTATAGTACACAATATTGCACAGGGAGTGTGTTTCATAAAGGTATTTCATAAATATATTTGTGTACAAATTGTAATTGTAAGTTTCATCGCGAAACAAATATGTGGGCGTATTTTGAATAACAGATCCACGGCATGCGTGAAATTAAAATATTAAATTTTTGGACAAAAATAAAAAAAAAAAACACTGTCGCGACGAACGACTTGAAAAACCGTGACATTGGCTATTTGGTAAATTTTTTTTCCGCTTATTCACGTTAGTCACTAGTGTATATTTTTCTTTATGTTATAAATGAATTTTATTTAAACCGACCAACTAATGGATGCAATCGTGCCGCATTTACTTCATTAAGAATTACAAATTATAAATCAAATATAAATTACTTGTTGTTATATTATTATTATACTATTGGTATTGGTAATATTTTTTATAATTTAAGGAACACAGAAAGAAAAAATAAATATCACATAATGTTTGACACGTAACAATAGAAACATTTGCCACTCTTCATATATTGTTCAGTTTTCAGTCGAATTTCAGCCGGAAATGTCGTATGTACCAGTCGGATGACTGTTTAGATCGAAATATAACCTTTCGGAACAATAATATATACAAATATACATAGCGGATAGTATAATATGTAATATACAAATGCACACACATACACATACAAACATTCTTGGTTGATTTTTAAATTTTACCGTCAGATACTCCAATGATTGTGCGCAATGAAAACTTTATATAATTTTTTTTTTTTTTCACTGCAGCACTGCTTTTAGAACCTATAACGATTGCAGAGTTTTGTTTATATCTTATTTCATTACCGTAGACAAAGGAACTTTTTATGAAATATGCACTCATTATTGATGATAAGTTAAATTAGATGATGTTATGTTGAAATAATAAAACCGAAAAGAAAATCTAAAAAATTATGCACAATGATAAAACGATCGTCGATGCGCTGCATAAATACGATATTTGTACGTTTTACCGACTCTTTACTTTCTCGCGAATAATATTCAGAAAACGGATACACGTGTAATACAATAAATGCTACACGATACACTAAACCATTGATGTACGGAATTATTCGCGGAGACTGTATTTTATGAATGGATTTTTTGTTTTCATTCAACAAAGACAATAATCGTAATATGCACTTTAGAGTGCTGTTCAAACAATAGTGATGCGTGTGGTTATAATAACATACAGACGAACGCATTGTCGTCAAATTGTTGTTTACGATTTATTGTACTTATAAATGACCAACGGTCATCACGAAACGTACAAGCAAGTACAATTATAATAATATAGATATTTTACGTGTGTGTGGAAAAAAATAAAGTGTCAACAATTCTCGTCTAAAACGTTATTCGGTTTTATTTTTTCGTTATGTTCCGTGAACATGCCACCGCACCGATATACTGTATTATTTACTTGATTGGTCCCCCTGCGTAATGTGACGGTTGATAATTCACTTTGTATCTTATAACACATATATTCAACGTATTGTGTCGTACATGTTTTCGAAACTCGCGGCCTTTGACACGTGGACGTTTCGTTGGTATCAATAATTAATTTCAGTTGGCGTCATGCCGAAAACAAAATATTGTTGTAATGGTAGGAATAAATAATGCAGTTAAGTGTACCGCGGTTGACACGATAATTTATATACGAGTATATGTATACATTTCCCGAATAATGTTAAATAACGATTTACGAAAAACATTAGTCACAAAACACGTTTATATGCACTACTTGTACGGTTAAGTTTATTAGTTTTTCACTTACGGCTAAGTAGTGACACGTATAGTATTTATCGGAAAAAATTTTTCTTGTCGTGTTCTTGTTGTGTACGCATTTATAATGTATCATGCACGGAGTAGTGTAAGCGTATAACACGGCCATTAGAGGCTTTTTTTTTTTATTTTTTTTCAAAAATCGATACTCTACTCTTTATCCGTCCATTTGGGTTTACGGGCAACGTAAGTGTCTCGCGATAACTGTTCGCACACAACAATAATTACGTAACGGCGCGGTTTTCGTTGCGCAGCGCATTTTCGCGGGACATTATCCACGGCACGTCTCGCCTACGAATGTAATCGTAAACGCGTACCAGGAAAATAATATTATAGTTCATCAGCGTTTCCAAAACTGTGCGGCGTGCCTCGCACATGAGGCGCGACGTTAAAATCGCGTAAATTTGTCGTTATAGACCATATTAGACCATTTCGCCGTACAGATAAAAACTATTTCAATGTTCGATTAATAAAGATTCGAGTAACTATAACAGATGACCTGTGTCTCAATTTCACTCATTTCAGTTATGGTTGGCGTGGTCATTTATTTTATGTATTATGTGTAAAAATCAAAAATTAATTCCTTACAGGAAGATTTTACCGGAAAACAAATTTTGGAATCACCGTATTACATCATATGGTATGCAAGTGAGCCGTCGCAAAGAATCATCGATGAGCGTAATCGTACATACATCGCAGGAACGTGTGCTTTATAGTGTATTACACTAATGTGATTACGTGGAAAACGCAGACCCACGTATGCGGAGAACACGAGTTGTACAGTGTGCGCGTATGTAGCACATTATAATGATTAAATCATACTCACATATTATTATTATTATTATTATTATTTTAATTTCCAAAGTGGTTCTCGAGAACCGAGCAAATTGCATATAATTACTGCTGAACACCGTAACACTACGGTCCCCGGGTTCACGCGAACAATTGCGTCGCGAGTGTCGTGTACACATATACGAGTACGTATTCGTGTACGCTCTTCGTTTCGGTGTTTATAGTATAATTGAATAATCACCACAGGACTTATCGTATTTTTCCGCGCTCATGCCTCGTCGGAAACGTGTTTCCATACTTCACATGAAATAATAACTTGTGAAACGAGACACGCCGCAATAAACACAGAATAATATACATGTTGTGCATGTGTGTTTTACAAGCGCACATAAATATTATACACAGCTCGCAAGAGTATACTTGGCGGTCGGTTTGACGACGGTTTTCAAAAAGTTAAAAAGTTGTCACATTCTCAACAATTTTTTCAAAAACGTAATCACCAACGTAAGCGTACAAACTGTTTGTAGAACAATGCGTGAAAAAAAAAAACACAAACCTAAGAAATACGGGTAGTATGTAGGTACCCAAGTATACAACAATAATGTATCAAACATACATACATAATATGTACATGTTATTATACAAACATACTAATTAATTAACAATACAAATACTTTTAAATATTAAAAATAAAAATAAATAATTAAAAGCTTACAGAAAATTACCTAGTGTATACATAAATATGTATATGATATAGTACCAAGTTCAGTATTGTAATTTGATGCAAAAATTGAAATTTGAAATAAATACATTATGAGGTTTATAATTGTTAAAACGGTCAAATTTCAGCTGCGAAAATAATCAGTTCGTATACCTATTTAAATGAATAATATCGATAAATATATAGTTATTCTCATTGAGACGAGTGTAAAACCGATTAAATCAAGTTCAGTTCAATATCATAGATTTTAAGATGTTCGATACCTTAGAAACTTACTAATGTTATTAAATATCGCTGGCTAAGAGAAAATTATTCATCAAATCGTTCGTAAATCTCTATAGATTTGATGTAACTGCGTACGATTATTTTGACTTTGTGTACATTTTATACCGCTCGCCATTCGAACTGTTGATTACCAATAAAAGCTCAATAAACATTTACGCTTTTATTCATTTACAGCAATACCAGTAAGCCCATCGGTATGCCATTTGACCGGACGAAACTTTTTTGTAATAGCCGAAAAAAAGAAAAGTTAACGTACAGATAAATATATTGCTGTGCCGAAGCAGTGACATAGATGCGTAAAATATGCAATTCGATGAAACCAGTTTTTTTAAAAACAACTACACTACCGTACCGGTACGTAGTGCTGACGATGCGATAGGAATTCTTTGTTTTCGAGTAACGTTCTACCTAACCGGTGACCACTACGGGCGCAAGCTGTGTTAGACGATTTTTCCGGGGCGTTGAAAATGTATAGGAATGCCGGTAAACCGCTTTAGTGGCGCGCAGTGCAGCCCGTTGCGGTGTCCTCGTGCGGGGACGAGCGGTAGACAGCGCCAGCGTATCGGTTGCAAACGGTGTCGTACGCGCACGCGGATTTCTTAAAAATGGCGACTCGTCCCGGTCGCGCCCGTCCAGGGGGCACGCGTGTGCAGTCCGTGTGCGTGTACGCGAGAGCAATCCGTTCGTCACACGCGTTTACGTGCAAACGGGTCTGCCGGCCGAACCTCTGGCGTACTCGCGCGGCCCGTACGCGTTGTCGGCGTCCGCGGGGGCGGGAAGGAAGAGGACATCACGGGAAAATGGCGGTCGAGCGTCGTCCGGCGGCCGGAAGCAGCTGCAGCGAAGGCGCCGTGCACACGTGTACGGAGCGATACGCGCGGTGTAAACGCACACACGCATCGTGTAATACGTGCACGTGCAACGCGTCGAACCGTGCCACGGTCCCGGGGGGGGGGGGGTGCCTGAAACACGTCGTGCGCGCAGCTCGAAAGCGAGAGTAAAGCTGCGCGTCCACAGGTACGCATCGTACACGTGTCGGACGGACCGTACGAGAAACGGATTTTAGAATCATTGGTCTAGTAAGTTGTACGTACGCAGCGGATGAAACTGATCGAACGACTTTTCCGATCGTCCGCAAGCAACGAAAACGCGACCAAAAAAAATAACCGACCGTCGCATCGGCAGTCCGATTACTACGGATGCAGTGGACGCATCACCGCGAAACGATCCGTTCCGTACGATTCGTATAAATTCGTTCGATGTTGTTCGCCGGCGGACTGCCCGGGAACGTGTGTCGGTTCGCGCGCCGGTTGCAGGAAAACGCATGTCGTTCCGACGCGACACGACGTTCGACCGCACCGCGACCCTGGTCGTCCTGGGCTCCGTCTAACACGCGAGCAATCCCGTGTTTATCCGTAGATCGGTACGACGTGCGTGGGTGCACGCGAGCGTGCGTCGTCGTCATAGTCGTGGTCGTGCTGTACGCGATCGCCTCGCACCGTACACACGGTCTATACGGGGTATCTCGCGGCGGCGAGCGGGTGGAAGCCGCGAGCGCGAGACGGCAGAACAAAGTCCGTCTCCGGCGGCGCGTCAGCTCTTAATCAATCATCGCTGCCCCTCCACCGCCCGACACTAACCGCAGTCCGTACTTGTGTATGCATACATCGCGCTATATATACGTACATGTAAAATGACGTGTAACGACCGTCTGAAATATATTATGAATATATTTATATAAGCGAACGGCTGAGCGCGATGTGGCTGCTAGGAGAGGAATGAAGGAACACGAGGAATATTACCGTATACATTATGTATAGATATAAACATATACATATATTATGTACGAGCGGGTAGAAAACGTGAGAGGAGCAGCAGACGGAGCGGAGCGACGAAGAAGGCAGAAGGAAGAAATCGGAGCGCGCGTTTAGAGGCATCACGAAGACGGTGGCGGCGGTGGTTGGGTAATTTATCAGTTCGCCACCGCCACCAACGTCGGTGCCCTTTCCATCACTCTCGCCCGTGTATTCCGTATCATAATATTACGCGTATATACATTTTGTATCGCGTGTGTGTGTGTGTGTGTGTCTGATGTGCGCGTATACGATCAATACGACCACGGATCCAGGGGACGCTCTATCGTGGAAACGGTTTAGCGGAAAGAGGACGGGGTGGATCATGATGTGCTTGTGAATGAACATTATGTAGCCCTACGTTTAGGGCCAACAGGGTAGGAACAGTTCGTGAGACGACACTTTTTCCAAACACAATCTTACAGGCGACACGTTGACGATTACCGAAAAAAGATTTCTATTCGAACTTTATTGAGAATTATTTCATCAAAACTTCTAACAAATATAGCTACACACGATGGCCTGAAGGAGATTAAGATTGAAATGTAGCACTGTATTTGTTTATGTTCCGTTTGAATGACAAAGGTAAATAATATCATTTACTATCACAGCACTACTGTGAAAACCGAAACTATGAATATTTGTGTAGGTATTATTTTCATGGACTGGAAAATGTAGAACATTGATCTATACGTTTTTCGTCGATAGCTGGTATGATAGTTTTTTGATTAGTTTGATTTATTTTTTGACAGATTTGATTAGTTTTGAAGGACTTTCAGTATCACTTTACTACTAATGGATTCAATACAGTTTCAGACATGGAGTACAAGTTATGTAATAAATGATAAAGTTAACTCTAATTTGTATTTTAGTTGGAATTGGTTCCAAAGCATTCCTAGAAATCCGTTCCTGACGCGAACTTATAAAAATAATTGCATAATATGTTTTATCATGGCTATACAATAACGTTTGTGGAATAGAGATACGGAGTTAGGATACGGTATAATAATATCTATACAAATGGATATTATGTACACATTCAACCGACTTTTTTATTTTTATTTAATGGAATCTTTTTAATACAATTAGCTTCGATATTTAGTTTGAGTGTTTTTATATGTGTATACCTCAATTAATATATTATAGGGATATGGTAATTATACAAAGCTTAAACATAATGATGAAAGGACAAACAAAAACAATAAAAATAGAGTTAGCAAAAACGATGAATGATTGTAAATGAAAATCATTTCAAATTTTAAAGCCAAACTTTTGATTTGATTGTATTAAAAAGTAATGCGTACACGTTTGAGAAAAAAAAAAAAGTAATAAACAAAAACATATAGAAATAATGAAAACTGCGATAATTTTGTTAACGGACATGATATTTCATTAACATCTGCATCAACAGCAACATTCGGTCACAGCAGTAAAACTTAAGTTGAAAATAATTATTTTTCTTTCGTCCCGGCATAGACGAGCCTATACACTAAACAACGCGTATTAGTTACGTAAATAATAATAATAATAATTATTGTTATTATAATTATAAAGTGTATATTATATCGTTTGAGTCGAGCTAGAATTTACCAAATGCACTCGCATCGCTCTGTATATATACGCGAGTAGAGTATTCGTGTGTGTGTGTTAGCTGTGACGACCGAGTTCACTTTTCAAACTCCTTGCGCACGCACACATATACGCGTATAAGGCGAATGACACGGTGATTAATTAGTGCGCGTTGCCTAAGATATTCATCTTTCCCCCTCGGCTCTCACATTGCCGCGGCCGCAGCAACCGCCACAATGACGTCGACGTTACGCCGTGACGATGTACGTAGAGAGCAAATACCGCACCACCGATTTTACACGCGCACACGAATTCCACAACGCGCGTATATAATTTAATACGAGCAGAGATGAAGTGTTTTCCACGTCGTTGATGTTGACCCTCCCCACACGCACACACACACACACACAGGCGCACGCATTCGTGGTTACAATATTTTTCTGAGCTCGTGTACACACGCATATATATGCATACGCACGCTTGTACATGTGCGCACACACGCGCCCACTCGCGCGGAGAAATTCTCCCGCTGCACGCCGGTCCGCCCATTCATCCTCGCCAACCCTTTCGACTTGGTCGACGGACGGTCGTATCAATCGTGTTTAATGTGCGCATTTATCTAATCCGTTCGAAATGTCTTGTACACACACACGCCCACGCGTATGCGTACGAAGCAGCAGGTTGACTTTCATACCCTCTCTGTCATGTACCTCGTGTAAATAACACGAGCGCGCGCGCGTGTGTGCACAGGACTCTTTCTCTCCTTTTCTCACCGCCGTCGTGTTCGGCGACGAGTGCGAACGACACGCGCACGCACACCTCTTTGCGACGACTGATGAGTACCGACCAAGGGCAATACGCATATTGTACACTCGTGGCGCAAATATACGCTATGGTCGAAATGACGCGTGTCATCCGTTCGGTGTCGCAGACCCGTCGTACTCTGTAAATATAAAAATATTCCGAAATAGTAACGGAGTAACGCCGACCGGTGATCATAACGTGCTTTTTACAGTGCTTACTTAATTGACTTTATTTGACTTTGTTTTAAAGTGCTCTTTCCGGATAGTAATAGAAAACTATAACACGATACGTTTATCATACTCAGGCCTAACAATAACAATAAAACGAGTATATTTGTATGTTATCTTATAACGACGTTGACGAACAGTCGAATCACACAGTGTAAATCGTTAAAATAGCATATTAATTTTGACGTTCTTCTTAAGGTTTTAAACGTTAGTCAACGTCATACTCGCTCGTACGTATATTTTATACTGTATTTAGAGTTCATAGTATAGAGTTTAAACGATTATTATTCGCGCTGAACTAATCTTCCATCGGTTTATAAACTGATCCACACGATATCTTTCACTCAGAAGCGATTTTTGAGAGCAATAGAACATTGGTTTTAAATTTAAAAGACCAATTCAGTAACACTATTTACCCATTCCTGTATCTCATCCGTTCAAGGAGTTTCACTTTTTTTTTAATTTTATTTTACTTTAAGTATTTATCGTATAAGTAGGCTGTTCGAATTCAAACGCGATATTATTTAAATTAATTATTCTCAAACACATACGTATAACTTAAAATAATTAGAACGATAGCGGTGGCCAATGCGTATGCACATACACACACACACCCACACACACACACACACATACACACGTAATACATTACAATTACGTAAGGAAGACAATAATGTAGCGAATTTACTATATAATAAAACATATATTAGATTATATCAACGTAAATAGATACATGAGCGCACGTCGTAATTCACCGAGAAAGCGATTTGATTTTCAAAAAGGTTTAATAGCCATAAATAGAATTACGTGGGGCCATTGAATTAGGGCTGTGTATTTTTGAGATTTCATCAGATAAGTTGTACTTGTACAACTTATCAACTCGTCCCGCCGCCGAAGAGATTATTTTAAATGAGAGTCGCCCGCGCGTCGGTCTCTAATCCTCCGTGACACACGGCGTGCTTCAAAGGGATGGTAATTTTGTATGACGTGCCGTCAGGGTTCCAGCAGCGCACGCAGGGGACTCTAAATACATATATATCCGTGTACGAAACAAAATCATCGTATATATGAAAGTATCACTGTGGTGTGTGTGCGCAGTAGCTATAGCGTATGTGCATGTACACTGTACGCTATACAAAGCACGACTGTTGTATAATTGAAACGCAACTTATGTGGCAAACACCGTAATAAGGGATCGACACTGAAACCCTGAAACCCTTATTTGCGGTCGAAAAGCCGATCGTTTTTTATTTTCATTTTAACATCAGACGATGTCCACGATGTGCATGATACATTGCATCAGTTTATGTCTATACGATTGTATAAAACTAAAAGAACTTTTTCAAACTATTAATATTGTTTACGTGTTAATTTTCTTTTTTTTTTATTTTAAATCCCACCGTATAATTAAATAAAACTTTTAGTTCCATTGTTTTACAAAATCGTATCCAGAGAAGTTTATTATGAAAATTTGTTAGTTAAACTGTTTTCATTTTTTTTTTCATGTAAGAACAAAATAACAACATGACGACTTTCCAAATTTAGGATTTTACTTGAATAATATGTGGACCATTTCGATTCAGACGAATATATGACATTTGCACTCGATGAAAACATACTACACAAGCTTAGCTATGTAATGTTAGACATTATTTAGTGTTGGACGAAAAAATTATTTGGAGTATAACGAGTTTAGACTTATTAACAGTTGAATGAATATAATTACAGGTAATGAACCGTTTAAATAAGGGTATACATTTGAATTTTTAATTTGTGTCAGTTAGGGTTGCTACCCGTCCCGTATTTCAGGGGACAGTCCGGTTTTTATTCGATTTATCCCCCGTCCTGGTTACTTAATTTTGTATGACAAAAGTATTAATAATACATAATCATATAAAAAGCCATATTTACACTATTTTTTGAATTTTAATGATCTATAAAAATTGACAGTACTGTATTTTATTTCATTGGCGTCCTAATAAATCAAACTTAATTTGGTTATAAATAAACATGTATCTCGTATTTCTGACACTAAAAGATTGTAACCGTGATCATTGGTTTTTCCATACGTGTGCATCGAATAACACAGCACTTTTTTTAGCTTCTTATTTTTTTTTTAATACACTTAAAAACATTATAATCTATTGCAATTACATGAGTCGATTTATTGTAAATGCAGTAAAATTTACCATGTGTATTACACACTCAAATTAAACGTGTATGGACTTCACATAAATTCTAACGACTTCGTCCATTTATAAGTACTGCATGCCATTGATTTATGAAATTCGCTCCTTTCGCTTACATTATTCACCCGTTGTTTACGTGTTTGCTGGTGAAACATAAAAGCGTGTCCATCCGAAACATTAAGAGAAAAAAGCAATGAACATGTACCCTGATAAACATTACAACAAAGGTAAGACCTCGTTTTCATCCGTATTATACAATCACGGTAAATTTAATTATGTAATATTTCTCACTGATTATCGTCGAATCGGCGTTTGTATTTTCACAGTTTCGTGATCCAGAACAAAACACGAAATCGGTTTTCGCGTGGTCTGTCCCAGAACGCACGCATTCTTTAATCATAAATCCTAAGTCGAAAGACCACCGTGCATTCTCGTGTCCGTGGTTATACAAACATGCGCACTAATTAGGCTACTGTAACTCGTGTAAACCATGAGTTCGACGAGTCAATACCTCCCTCCCAACAACCACTAGTTAATTGGTGCGATAAACGTTTCGATCAACACATCCGTATCATACACTGCACAGTCGGAGCCAACGATAAAACGTATCTCATTGTTGTCCGGCCGTCAAGTATTCGAAAATAAAAACCAAAACATAATCACTGTATTCACCGATTCTAATTATTTCAATCTTCTCGTCCAACGGTAGACGTAAACAATCCGGTTAGTAATAGCTTCGTCATGAATATTGTTGTTGATACGTAATACTTAAGCCAACATTCTTGCATCAATCCATTTTACACTATCGGAACGGTAAATGATAAAATTCAATAGAACCTTCTAGTAATAATGCAGCGTAGGTTAACTACTCGAGCGTTACGCTATATGTGTGATGTAGTCAGCACGAATCGTGATTTTGCTTTCGATTTTCAGTATTTCTTAAGATGATTTTATCTGAAATGTTGGTTTCGTTCGTTTAATATTACATTTTTTGAATTGCATTAAATATAAATAAAACAGCATCTGTATAACAAACAAAAAGCTATACTGATTAAATGTTATAGGAGTATTACTATACCCGGTATATATATATATATGTACTAGTATGCATTTGATATTTATTTTAATTTTTAAATTTGTTTTGTAAATATGTCGACGCTTTCGTTGCACCCATTCGTGACGACATAATTAAAATGCATAAATATTAATAGACTTATACACGTTCATTGTTAAATTGACCGTTTATGCGAAATATAATACTATTAACCAATTATTCCAGATGTAGCTGAACAAAAGCGCACGCTCTCAATAAGTCATAGATAAAAATCAAATACATAGTACAAAATTTAGAATTATATATAGGAACTGGTATTTAAACAAACTGCAATGCTTTCATTGAACTGTTTAATATATAATAATAATAATAATAATAAAAATAATAATAATAAATGATAGCAGTGGAAATTATCATTAATACTAGTGGACCCTAAAATGAATTTTGAAGTCGCAAACAATGGCTTTTGTTAAACGTCCACAAAATAGGTTAGATTTCTATGCAATAACAATCGATCTGTTTACACGAACCATTATCGTGTTACGTATAGGTGAAGACAAATTGATGACATCATCGTGTTTTGAAATTAATTATTCTAATGTTGATAACAATACTAAAATAGTTTAAACGTACGAACGTCGTATAAAACGCATACGTTGCATGATTTATGATCCATTAGAAAATCCAAAAGTCGTAAAACATCAAAGTGGAACACGTCGCGTTAGGTATTTATAAACATTACAAGAACGCTATTGCTAGTTGAATTATTAATAACGTAGAAACAAATGCACGCACGTTCATAATATAATAATTCACATAATAAATTGCTATATTATTATAATATATACGAAGTAATAACCCCCGTCGGAAAATATAACTTACACGCGGCCGGCGTGCGTGTGATATTCTTTATAGGCGATGAATACGCTAACCAGGACTTATAAGTGAATTCCCTTATCCATAAGGATTTTTCAATGACACTCAAACAAAGAAGGTGACAGTACTATTGAAATATGCAGTCGGTATATACTGAAACTTAATGTTCCACTCATTTATTTGAAATGTCACATTTACGTGCTGAGTAATAATAATTTGTTTTTATGTCACACCCTCGCGTATATACGTATATACCGTGCACAGATATATATATATAAATGCATAATAACAATAATTATAATATAATACGGGAGACATTAAACGCGTCTTCAGACTCTCACCATCGCGTTCGGCTTCAAATTAAACAATTCAAAAGTTCGGCTCGTTTAAACGAGTTGAATTTCAATTTTCAACACGAATGCGCCAAAATATCACGGCGTACACGTTAACGCGTGCGATAATTACGATGAAGTCACGACGTATTGACGTGTTACAAATCGTTTTCCAAGACCGGGGTTATTCGGTTTCATTATGAACCGGCTCCACGCGATCATTACGTGTGCGCGTACGCGATCGGCGAAAAGTGTCCTCGGCTGCTGCGGGAAACTCCGGAAAACGATGGATTATAATGAACGTTACAAACGGTCCGCCTGGAAAACACCTCATTGCGTATGCAACGTCGGCGGTTGACTCGGAATCTCGTGCTGTTATTAATCGTTTTTCGATTTCACGTAATTTCTCACACCTCCCCCGACGCGCACGCTCGTTCAATATTTTGAATATCCGTTCGTGGACCTGTATCAGACAGGTCACCTACGGTTGGAAAAATAAAAAAAAATAAATAAAGTGTTAACACTTTGACCTTGCGCCATGTCCAATGCATTATAATGTTATTACATCATTGTGCCCGTGTGTACAAAGATATCATTTGAAAAAAATATCACCAGACCATAGCTGTTGATATTGAAGTTATTTTTCAACCACGGTGTTCGTGAATACAGATTTTCCGAACAGATAAACCTATAGTACGATAACGAATGAAAAACGTCAAGTGCTATTCAGACACACACACACACACACACTCGGTGCACACCGCCCGTAATAATATTACAATATATAAACAGTACATAATAACGTCCCCGCCGCCGCTTGGACCAGACGAATAAATTATTGTTACGACCATACGATAATAACCACGGTACGGCGATGGGGTTCGCGCAAGTGACGTACGAGAAACGCACACGAATAATCAGAATAATAGATACGTGCGACGCGCCATTGCATTAATATCATAAAGTCGTATCGATATTATAATGTTATTACATCTACGACGGTCACGCGATAAGGGATCGCGTTTCGTCCCGCGTGCGTGAAATCCTTCGGAGACGTGTCCGCCTGCGTATGTGCACCACCACGTACAGATAGATACCAGCTTTTATAACGTTTATATTCTATTGTACGATACGCGCGCAGCACCTTTTCCTGGTCGTTTGACGAGGGTCAGTAACAACAACAGCAACAACGGACGAGTATAATCGTCGCGGAGTCGTGTGTAGAGCAACGGTGTCGTCTTTTGTCTCCAGGATGACTCCGCGACGGGAGAGGACACGTTCGGCTGGTCGTACCGCGCGATGTGTAACATATTAAAATATACGGTATTGCATTCATCACGCGCTCGCAGCCAATACTGTCGTACGCGTACGCGTCACCGCGGGCTGGGCAATTAAATTATCATAATGTCCATCCGCCTACGACGTTTCCCTTACGACGACGTCCCTAGGTCCGCACGCGTTGTTCTCCGTCTCGCAAACGTACAGCGAACCCGCTGCGTCCGGCGGTAGAACCCTATTGTTCGCTGTGGTATTGCGGCAAGACGGCCTGCTGTCGAGCTTCACAACGCGATTGTCCGACCGTTCTCGACGATGTTCTCATTTCCCAACGAGTTTTGCGTGCTTTCAAATTGTAATAATTTGTGTACCTGTAACTGGAAAACCCGCGTAAAAACGTCGATGATAACGTTATTACAGGCGTGAGTGCAAGGGGAGGTTTAGGGGTTCACTTTCCTCCAAATATAAAAAAAAAAAAAAAAATGTTACGAAAAAAACCTAACCTGACCTACAAGTTTTAAAGTTCTTTCAAAGCTTCCCATAAGACTTGCAAATAGTACACGATGAGTAATACAGCACGCTATTTACCAAAATTTTACAAAACTTTTCAAAACCCACCGAAATGCTTTCTTGCGTTCGCCCCAAGGGTCATCGGTGTAACTTCAACGTTACGCCGGTCTGCTCCAATATCATTGCAAACAACGCGACAATGGAACTCCAATGAACGCTGATTTGCTGCGTTGTACGTCTGTATGACGGAGACAACGCTAGTCGTGAGTACGGCATCCTCTTGACAGTGACCGCGCGATAAAACGTCCGATGCAGAGGAAGCGGACGAATCGTACATAAATCGTAATTACTGTAATCTACGCGTTCGTCGTCAGAACTCGTCTGCGATTTCAAAAACAATCGTCCCATTTCCGATTATTTTCGTCCACTGTGGTTGTCGCTTTACGACTTGATCGCCATAACAATGGCTATGCACGTAAATATTTCATATCACGGCTGTTTGGTTTGCGGTCGACTAGCGAAAAACAACATATGCAACCAGTAATACTATAACTACTACTGTACTAACCATACAACGTGCGTCTCGAAGTTTCTATAAAATCGGGATATTTTTATATGCTGCTATTATTTTCATCACTACTTAATTTTTTTCACCGAGTCCTTCCAATGCAGGCGTATAAACATATTCGTCCTGTTCGATCGTCGCAGCAGATGCTGTCCCAGAGTACCATCGTCTGTACTTTCGGACCGGAAGAGTAAAAATGCGTTACGCATCTCGACGAAAGTTGCAGGCGCGATCGGAATTTAACCGTGCACAGTGTTTTACATAATTTACCCGCGTTTTGACGGAACAACGAAATTGATTTTATAATGACACTCTATACACACAGCACCGAATGCTCTATGTATGCGTTCACTTTACGCGTCGCGCCGTACAGCCGTTCCTGCGTATAATATTATACGCTTTAACTTCGAATAAATTATTCCAGGCACGCGCTTTTTTAATATTATTTAAATTAAAACTTTACCGCTGGCAATCATTTACCGTATAAAATCAAACAAATTTCAAGTGCTCATCGACGTCGTAGTGTACACACCATAACCCGTCGAAAATAGCTCTATATATACATTTTTTATATTATCGTAAGTGCGTCGACTCGGGTTTCCATCGCACAGATATAATTTATTATTGTGCTGAAACGTTTCGACTCCAATCGCGCGGTGTACTAACACGTCATACGTTAAATCGTTATAGTTCGGTCTGCGTGTGTGTGTGTGTTTACGTATTACGATTTTATGTCATTGTAAAACAGTTTACGGGGCTCACTCTTTCTAAAACAGTATACGATATTGACAATAATAATGATAATAATAATAATATTCGATCTATATTTGCGATTAACGGTGTACCGCGCATTATGTAATATTATATAGAACAAACTGTAGAGAACACACACTATGGGCGTGTGTTCCATAGCGTCGTATTATATAAAATACAATAATGCTTTGCTCTGTGAATGGGGGGATAATCGAATCTCGGCCGTCTAACGTTTAGGCAATACCACACTCATTTGTATTGCACAATTAACGAAAAAAAATAAAAAGGAAAAGCAGTAGGCATATCGTGTTCTATATCGAGCACACACATTATATGTATATATAATAATCACGTAGATGAGTAATTCGACCTTTCCCCGCGAGCAGGCAGAAAACGCTCGTGTATGTATAATATAATATTATTATTATTTACGAAACGCGCCGCGGCATTGGTGGGCGGGTGTGCGGTGTACTGCGGCACACGTACTCGCGCGTACGTACGAATGGGAAGAAGTAGAAGAAGAAGGAAAGGAAAAAATATAAAGTAAAAAAATAATCGTGGGATAAAAAACTATTAGATCTCCGAGGCGTGTCCGTTTTTTTCTTTTTTTTTTTTTTTATATCTTGCTCTCTACTCGAGGCACATCGTGAGCGCTCTCAGCGCGGTAGCGGTTACGGCGAAGTACGCGTCATGGCGAAATCCGAAAATCGTGGCTTAGCTATCCGACGGCGGCGGTTCGGCCCCGAGAGTCCTTGCTGCTGCGGTTGCCGTCCCCTCACCCTACGCGTGTTTCCATTGCGACCGTCTTAATACGTTTTCGGTTTTTTTTTATTCGTTGTCGCTTGTCATTTCCCAATATAGCAGTCATCGTGCTGCCAAGTATGTGCGTTAGTGTGCATATATACGGACGCATACAAGCACACACCCAAGCATTATATTAATATATATATATAGATAGTAGTCTGTCCTTAATCCTTTGCGCTTATTACACGCGACCACCGCAGGAGGGGGTCCCGGAAACCCATCGTCGTCGACGCGCCGCCACCGCCGTCACCACCGCCTCCGGTCTCTCTAAATTAAATCGTCAAAAGCCGTGTTAAATCTTTTCGATCAATACGGATCCGTGTATGTATAGTACGTCGGCGACGACGCACACACATAGACACACGAACCATGATGCCGCAGCGGTGGCGGCGGAGCGTAGGAGGTTTATATGTACGCGTATAATGTTTTATAACGATGTATGTATATACGACGCTAATGCGCTTTGACGACGACGTTAATTATTTACGTTATACCTATACGTTATCATAATGTTGTGAGGCGTACAGGTATAATATTATAATGTTTCTCCCGTGCACTTGTTCGCCCACGCCTAGATAGGGATTTTCGCGTATCTTTTAAACATCATAACTATACTATCCGCGATGTAAATTTGATTCCGAAGAAAACCGCAAAACACGGATAATGGACGAGGCGTGGTTTTGGCGAATCAAATATTTATACGGTAAGCCCGAAAGTGTATAATATGTATTTAATATATTATTTCTTACGGTCCGACAATATAGTTTCGTCCATTACGTAGCAACAGCGTATTTCTCGCCTAAGTGTTGCTGCTTGATATCTGGATAAATAATGTAGCCTACAGCTAATAATGCTTAATATTTATTAATTTTTAAAAAAAAGTGCTATAATATGACTTATACACACGAGAAGTATTATAATAAAATGTGCCCTACGAGCGTGTACATGTTTTAAACAATTATTTATGAATAAATATACCTATCTATACGTATGCAGCGGAAATCGAAAAAATTTTCTATTCCAGCCACTACGGTTTTTTCTAAAAATCAAATGATCGCCTATGGAAGTAGAAGAGTACCGAAAAAACTTGATGAGTAGCACACTGTACATTTAGGTAAAGAGAAGGTGGAAAAATATACAGTATAAAGTTTTCGGTTGGAATCCTTGTTAGGTACGTATTAAAAATGTATATCTCACTCTGCTATTTTGACCAGTGTTATACATAGTAATGATTAACGAAATCCGAGACAGGCGTATTATAAATATTGTATTACCCGCCATTCGATCTGAGCTGCAAGCACGCAAACGCATTCGCGTGTTTCTACGTTTCAACGAGCGATACGTCGCGGCGTGTGCAGACGTATTATGTATAAAGGTGCCTGCGACGAAACTCTATTGTGCTATTGCGCGGGCCACACTTGCTTAAAAAAAAAAAAAAAAAAACAACACATGGTCTATAAACAACAATTTTTTTAATGTCAGAAGTACCCATATTATATGTACTCGCACTCAGGGGTTTTTTCCGTGTTCACTTCCCCTCGCTGTCCATTGAAACCGTTGGAAAACGGATCCGGTTCGTTCACGTACTAGCTACGGTCCCATTCAACAAGTGGTCTGCTCCGAGGGGATCGCAGAGAGTTGGAGAACGTACACGCGAACAATACGGCGCACACCAGTTCGAAAACAGTGGGAACCACTTGGAAAAATTATACGTCTATACGTAGCCGGCAACGGGGAGAATGTAATTATACATTCGCAATCAATATATACTTAAGCGCGGTTTAATATGATTTCAAGAACACCGCTGTAGCAGGATCATGTATATGACTGAACTAGTAGGTATACGTGCATTAATGCCATATGTGTGTGTGTGTGTGTGTGTGTATGTGTGTGTGTGTGTGTGCGTGTGCGCGTAATATAAGTTAATACATACATACATATATATATATATATATATATATATATATATATATCATGTGGTATGACAAGGGTGGAAACCGACTCGGAACTATTGTTCGCCGCGTAAAAATTAATGGTTTTCGATTATTATTATCATTGTAATTTTTTATTTTTTTCGCACTTAAGTTATAATAATTTATTGATATAAGGACGAAGTCGGTTTTAATTTTATAAAAGCGAACCGCATCCGAAGATATCGCATAGTATAGAAAAGGGTATACATAATGTATTTATTATTAATTTTGAGAGTTTCGCTGAAACAGTGTATTTCCATTTAAATAACAATGTTAATAAATTATACATTACCATAATAACAAATGACCGACATTATCGTGACTAAATTATTACTTTTACAAATATAAAATGTATTATATTCCTTAAAAGTGGTCGATAACCCTTACATAATGTGCAGTAGTCTCGAGTCTCAACGAGTGTAACTTTGAAAATTCTGTCCTAAAGTTTTACTGCAGTTTTCAGCGAACTATTAGCAAAGAAAATTATTAGTTCGACAATGAGGTCCGTAGGGAGATACTGTCTCTTCACTCAGAAAAAAAAAATTACTCGGAAGTTCAGGAAAGATCCATAACTACTGTTGGATAGAAGTAATCACAAAACTTTATGATTTTCGTATGGAGGACATTGCAGTAGCGTCGAGATAAAAACGCCAGTGCGAAGATCAAGAAAACCGGACACAATTTATTTATTTTGTTTGCATCATTTATTTGTAATTGGAAAATATTTGATGTTAGAGTGAAATTGTACCGGTATTGATAGCAATGTTGATTTGCATAACTGCTATCAACTGAAGCATAATAATTTTCAACTACTCGAATGAAAACACAAACAAAACGACCTTCATCATCACAATTTGATGATGATATTACATATTGAAGTAATACTGGATAAAACTAAAGGCACTTCCTTAAACATTTCCACTGAAAAAGATACTGCAACGGAAATTCCCTCGAGAAGATCACTTTTCTCCGTCACGTCACCTACCCATTTCCGTAAAGCTGGCAAAGCGTAACCCGTTTCCATACGCAGTATCATGTCAAATCTCTTTACAGCTGATCGTCGACGGGATGCCGTTTCACCGATATAAACACGGTGAAAACACGCTTTCGTCAGGACAGTTTTTCATCGCAGCCGCGTCGACACGAGATTGCGTTTTTGCACGGATCCCCGGACATGTTGACGGCGACCACCGTGGAACCCCGTGCAAGCACTGAGCCACGCGGCTATCGTGAAGCCACCCCGCGGCTCGGCGGGGCGCACGCGGGCGTTTGCAACTGTTTCGGACCCATCGGTTCGCGGCATCGCCCACACGCGACACCGGCTCACTAAATTATAAACGGGTCGCCGTCGAAACAAATCAATTACGCCCGGGCTGCACGCTACCCTTTGTTTGACAACATCACGCCGTCTCATCGCGAAGGGGACCGACGATGCCGCGCACCGCCGATTGCATATTAAATCTGTACAGTACGTATGTGTTTACCACGCCGCCGTACATAATCAATTGCGCACAAACACGTTCGCATGCAAATCTCGTGCCGTCGACCCGTACGGCCGCTATACGTTCATAATTAAATATAATGTGTACGCCGACGCGTACACTAAGTCGATAATGCGACGTCGACGCCACTATATTATCATGTCCGGAACAACTCGTAACATGTACGAATGCGTGTCACTGCAACTGCGTGCATTTCAGTTTAGGAACGACCGACACTCTGCGAACGCGCTGAATCCCCGGCTTCTGAACGTAATACTCGTATTTTATAACATTTTAAACAATAAACTGTTATCCCATATCTTTTTATCTTAGTCTGTACTCATACTTTTTTTATCACTATCTATCTGTTTAATCGTATTATCACCGTGTACTATTGGATCCGTTAAATATATATATGTAAATAAATATGAGCTAGTTTTGTAATATATAAAAGGAAAGTATGTGATATACTAATCAATATTTTTTCCATGTTTGTTTATTGATGAAACTATTATATAATATCTCAACGAAAATAAAAACAACTCTATTAATCTGTAATTATTATCAAATACTCTACATTATTCGATCTGATAATGATTTGCTAACTTAAGTATATATTCATTTACACCGAATCCTAAATACATTAAGTATCTTAATTTATCAGTAAACACTTGTTTCAGATTTTGTAATAAACGTAATAGATTTATTATCAAGAGCGTTTTGTATTTTTTTGTCCGTGCACACGATTTCGAATAATTTGTTTGTTAAATCTTAATATTGATAAGAAACCATAACAAATATTTATCGTGTTTCGATATTTTTATTGTATTGAATAGGTTACTCGTATGTACATAATACAATATCATAACACCAATAAACGTAACAACTATATGTGCTGGTAATTAACGGATAGGTGGACACAACGCGGATATATATGCACTGTTCCAAACCCATGTCTCGTAACGTAAGACCGATAACGCAGAAAAGCCTTGACATCGTATTATTAATAATACCGTTAATTGCCGTTTTAAAAGCACAAGGTTTTGGATATTTACCGTTTACGTGCAATCTAAGTGAAACCATTTTGTTTTTCGAAATCGGAGTGTTGCTAAGAAAATGTCCCTTAAACATAGTTCCATTCGATTTCGTATCGTGACGATCGCTGAAACGGTGACACATCGAGTCTCACCACTAATAAAGTCTTCCGTGTTACGTTTACTCGTAAACGCTATTTACAACGCAGCGACTGTATCTAAATGTACAATAGTATCGGGGTGGTTTGTCGCGAAGGGAAACAGGCGTATACCACTTTTTTTCTCTGCTCCTCTCCCCTGATCGTCGCAGTCGGTACGACGATTACACCGGTCGCCCGATCAACACGTACACTCACGACAATATTATAATGTGTACGAATCGTCTCCGCCTCCCGTCGGGCTTTCGAGCCACAGGCGTGCGCGCGCATTGACAATAGGTTTTTAAAACTGATTTGCGCGCCTACCACCGCCCGATCCCCGACCGTGGCCACTGTTGGCAAACAGTCGAAATTAAATCACACGAAACACAAGAGGGTCCATTAAGAAGTCAAAGGCGCGTATGTGATGTGTGTTCTCTCTCTCTCTCTCTCTCAGTCAGTGTCAGAATTCCGCTCCCATAATGCGCGCTTGTTTCTATACATGTGCACGCGTGTGTGCTCGCGCATAACTCTGTACGGGTAGTCGTTGCGCCGTGTACGCGAACGGACGTTTGATGACGGGGCCCCCGAGAGAAATGCACGCAAAGGACCTGCGCGACGGACGACGCCGTGTGCTCGGCCAACAATCGTCGACCGTGATGCTTTACGAGTCGTGTGGTACGAGCTGTTTAACCGTCCGAGTACGGCGATCATATTTACTCGTCGAGTCCACTCGTCGTGTCTCCCCTCGGTGACGGATACGACCCGAGTGACTCGTGCTGACGAGAAATCGGACCTAGGATTTTTCCTTGAAATTATTTCTATAGGAGCGTACAACGTTTGACGATTACAATACGATACGGGCCACGTAATTACAAACGTCGTACAATCCCGGCAAGTGCACTCGCCGAGCGTGCGCTCGCAAATGTACACGAGTCACGCCACGAGGTTTTCTAACCGAGCCCGTGTCACCGGCCGATACCGTCTCGCGATCGTCGATGATGTCGCGCAACGTCGTACGCGTTTGATCCTACACCGGTCGCATGTCCCGTCGGCACATAGGCACCGCAGGACACGGATCGTAGGCGAAGTGAACGCGTGACGGACATACGGTTTGGCCGTACCTTCGTCGGCGTACAGACTGAACATTTATGACGCGTATCCGAAGAGTTCGCCCGAACGATCACGGAGTCTACATTGAACATTTATAATTACCAAAGAGTCTTCGAGAAATTTGTCCCGAAGTGAGGTCGGCCGTAGCCGGTAGTCCCGGAGTAACTGTTGCAAACATCAACCGACTGACGTAAACGATATTAAACTGATAAATATTTTCGTTGTTGTTATTCCGCTGACACGTATTACTCTTAAAGAGTTTTCTACCGCCAAGTTGTAATATTTTTAATATTAGTCGGTCGTTGCACATCAAATGTACACACGTACAACTGCTAATCATTCAAATCATACGAAAATGCGTGTGAAACGCTCAAAACGGTGTTGGGATGGTAATGATCGCCCTGCAATGTTTTACCGTTCGATTCCGGACTGTTATCAATTGATTCGCGTTTACCATAACTTGCATAAAATATTGTACTGTCTGTGGACGACTGTGTCGCCCGTACCCTGTACCTGCGCAAACTCGTATAATTGACGCATATATTGTAATTCGCTCGTCTCGTACATAAAACCGACTACGGATTGGTAACTTTTGAGTTCGTACTGGCGGTCGGAGTTCAGTAATATTCGATGTTTTTTGTGCGCTACGCACAGCCGTTTACGGCCAACGTTTCGGACATTAATAATATCGTGTACGTAATAACAATTACGACCAATGTAATCAGAGGCGGATTTTGCCACATTCGGCACCGAAGGCTGCTGTCTAGGACGGCAAAACTTGAGGACGGCAAATTTTGTAGTGTTTTATTAAAAACATTAAACGTACCGAAAATTGGAAAATTAATTATATTCAAATGGATGTCCACTACTCTTGTCTATATATTTCATAATTAGAGTAGATATTTTAGAGGGGTATTGTAACTTGTTCACCTATTGTAGGGGCGGCAAATTGTTAGTGCCTATAGCCGTAAAAAAGATAAATCGGCTTCCGAATGTAATAATAAAATACTTACGCTACTTATACTTCAGTACTAATAACACGTTTATAATAACGCGTAAATATTCGTGTATAATATTATGTGATAATAATAATACCTTTTAAATAAAAATCCTGGCTTGGTAATTTTTTTTTTTTCATACTTCATTCTTTCAAATTATACACGAGAGAATAATAATATAAAAAAAATTCTTATATGTATGTATACATACTTTTTTCGTCACAGATGGAACATATTACTCACACACATAAAACCGTTTTATAATGGTTGAGTTAACAACACACAAGTAAATAAATACATATATACATTTAAACCTTGAAAATTTCTCTGAAAAGTGACTTGTAATTTAATACTGTCAATATAAGTTTATAAAAGACACGATGGAAATGTCTCCATTAGTATTTCAATGTAATACAGTAATCGGATTTGTTCCGATTAATTGAACGCAATAAAAAGGAAGATATTTTTTATTCATTATTTTTTTTAAATATTTAAAATGACTTTTTACGATGTTTGTCGTGCCGCATTGTCTCACAAGACACTTGGTTGCAAAAATAAGATCCTAAGATTTTTTTTTTTTTATATATTCAAAGGCTATTAAAAATTATCCAACGTCCAAAGATGAATGCGAATGAATTACGAACGACAAAAATCTCGTAAAAGATTGAGTCCAAGCAAAATGTTATTACTCTTAACGTCATCGTTGATTTTAATTCTCTTTACATAATAATTTACGATATTATTATTATTTGGGGTTTCTCGTCGAAACGCACGTTATTATTAAGGAGTTTTGTAAGAAAATTATTTACGATTCTTTCAAAGTCTACAAAGAACACCAAACAGAGTGTGTGTATTCATCGCATTCGGATGGGCGAGTGTGCTTTTATGGCAAATTCGAACTTAATTAAAATTCTGGTTCTATACCGATTTCAATACATAACCATAAAGTTTCTGACAAAGTTCCGACGCGTTATGCTCTTGTAATCAAATGTGTTACCGTCACAGACGTACTTAAGTCGAATCCGTAACAAACGCGTGGTTTCCACGAAACGTTCACGAAAATAAAGTCGTATACGTAAAATGATATTGTAATGCGTAACCTCGAAAACAACGCGTGGCCACGTGCACATTATTCCCGTGCAAATATCGATAAACGTTTGAAGCATAGAATTATTGTAAATATTGATATTACGTGACGCGTCGCAAGCTCGGGGGGTCGCAAGACTTTCCGTTTTCCACGTACAGTAGTATAGAATAATAGAATAAAATAATAAAAGTAGAGACATTTCTCACGAGTCGCGCAGTCGACGATTTGCGGAGGGAGAAAAAGATTCTCGACGCATTTGTGCGAATCATCGACTTCTAGTTTTCAATCGCGAAACATCGTTGTATATAAATAAGCTTGTACGCACACGCGTCTTTATGTATGTAACGTAATACGATATAGACTATGGAGCGCAGAGAGATCTTTTCGATGTTGGGGTGGGAAAAGGAAAAAATAAAAAAAAAACCGAGAGAAAACCATTCGTTCTTGTAGATTCGGCGGCGTAGTGGCGACAGTCGTCTAGAAAATATATTACTGTGACATTTTTTTCTTTTTTCCCTCTTTCTCCGGTTCTCTCTCTCTCTCTCTCTCTCTCTCTTTTAGTTGATGACAAATTGCAATACAGTGGATTAACAGCTGCTGGCACGGTCTATAATACGCGCCAAGTTGTATCGATACGTATCATACGACGGCGGAAATGGAGTTTTTGCAATTTGTTCGGCTCGAGGATCCTTCGGTTTTTTTTTTTCTTTTTTTTTACTTTTTCGTTATACTACTAAGCTCCTACGTCGCGATGGAACTGTGCTGCCTGTGTGTGCGCTGTACACCTTCACAGATTATCCTCAAAGTAATTTCCCGGACCCTTTTGAAAAGCCCAAAAGGTTTCTTTTTCCCATATATTTTTTTCCTTTCTCACCACTCCACCGCCCAGCTACTCCCCCCCCACCACGCTCAACCGATACTCGCAGTATAGCCCTACCGTGAAAAAGTACAGAAATAATTATAACGTTTTACGCACGATGCCCGAGTACACGTTATCTACATACGTATTCTATGCATTCACGTGCGTGTTGTTTTTATACCGAGCGTGTACGCACGATGCAAGTTTCAAAGTTGTGTACGGCAAAACGATAGTATTCAGTCATCCGGAGGCACATATTTTCACAGACACCCGAAGTAAAGCCGACCGGCTCTTTTGACAAGTCCCCACGCGGTTGTATTGCGCTTAGATCTTATAGTCTCTCAGACGTGTACCAGAAGTAGAACACGCACTGTTGTGCGTTAAGGCGACCCTTAAAGATAAAAAACGATCTAGTGCGAACCGTCGAAAATGCCGAGAGATGATTGCTATTCCGTTCGGTGGTCGCGTGCATTGTGATCGGACAAACGTCGGGGAAAAGCGTACAGCACGTACCTACTCCGGTAGACCGAGTGGAATAACCTGCTGCGGCTGTAGAGTAGTGCGACGCGAACGCGTAACAATCGCGCCCAGCTTGCGACGACGTTATCATAATCGCACGCAGTGTAGAGGCGTGCGTGTACATGTTCGTAACAGGAGGCACTCGTCTGGGCGCGGGGGATGATACGCGCGGCAGCAAAGAGCACCGCCGCGACCGGAATACGGATATCGGGCCGGAACGGGACGACCGCACACTCAGGTAAGGTACGCGTCTCGCAGCGATGTTGTCGTTCGATTCCGTTTTACTTCCGGCGTTACCATTGTTTATCCATCGCAGCGGATATCGTACGCGTCGGTCCACCGCGGCGCCGGGAACGAACGGAGTGGAAACGCTTTTGTCATTATCGAATTTAACGGCTAATTAGATATCGTTCGGTCGCGGCGCGAAACGTCTTGGGGCGCTTCCAAGCGATAATGCGCGCCTTATGGACCGTGAACACGCATTCTATTATAAACCTCTTTGAAACATATTTCGTACGCCGGCTAACCTGTTAACGGGAGACACCTACACTCGGCTCCGGCGGTTCCGTACGCTGCACGCACACACTCGCGCGCGTAAGATGCGCGCGTCAAAGTATAGATCATTTGTTCACGTGCGCATACGTGTATGCATTATGTACGGGTTCGATATTAACCACAGCGACTTTCACACCCCATCGGGTAACAATACGCCGCTAATAATATTCCTCTTCCTCCGTCGCTACTACTACTACTACTGGTGCCCGTCGGTATGCGTATATCAGGTACGCGCAGCACTTTTACTTCGACAGCGAGTTATTGCTCCGACGATTTATAAACCGTGTGCGTGCGTGCGTGTTTATACTCATACGAGTGCGCTCGAGTGATTTTTCACCTCGCGCACCACGCCCTCCCCCCCCCCCCCGTACTTCGTATGAAATATATTTACGGCGCTGAAGAGCTAACGAGTACGATGCACGTTCTACACCGCTTTATAGCGCGGCCGTCTCGAACGTTACGACGAGATGATTCCAAACCGCATGCGTGCACCGTGTGAAACTAATGTTACGTGTACGCGCGTCGTCCGTGACGCACGGTTACACATTCGGACGTTCGCGGGGTCTGGTTCCAACGCGTTTCCCGTTCACGTGCGGCACCGGCTGAAGGGAACGTGTATAATCGGACGTTAAACGTTTCTCGGCGGAACGAGAACAACAAATGCGGACGATTGTCGGCCGACCGTCTCGCGCGCGGAACTCGACGTTTGTCGACCGGCGGCGGTAAAAATCGAGAGCGTCCGAGCTCAGGGTGGTTCTTAACAGTTCGCGGGGACAATGCGCGCGAATAGCGGTCGAGTGTCTTTTCCGCGCACCTCGTCTCCGCCAACGTCGCCTCGGCGTTGTTCGCGGAAAACCGGAGCGAAAGAAATCGACTGTTTTACCACGAAACGTATACGTTCGCGATCTCTTATTCATCACGTGGCACGCCCTCTTACCGCTCGAGCTTCGGATGTGATTGTAATACGGCTATTGTACTCCGACACCGTGCGTTTTATTACCGCTGGGCGTGCGTGTACAACCTCCGTAGACGTAGTGATATTGTTCCGTTGCGGCGCGTGGAAAATATTTAAATAATTTATTTGTTTCACGTTTACCAAAAAAAGAGTTATTCCATTTCCCCCCCCCCCCTCTTTCTCGCTCTCGCGCTCGCGCGCACGCGCGTTACAGAAAGGGTTGAAACCCTTTTGAACTTTGACGTCGTGTTTTCACTTTTGGGGTTTCGAAACCTTTTTCGGCGAACCGTACACATCTACGCTCTGCATATATATGTATAAATAATATGCATGTACACACATATAGGGTTTCACGAACGTTGTCGTAAAGCGTCTATATATATATATATATATATATATATATAATTGTGCGCGCGAGGAAACCATTTATTACAATTTGTTCACACAAGCACGCGCGCAAACGACAGTTACCACCGCCTCCGAATCCGCGGCGTCCTATCTCACTCTCCCTCCCTGCGCTCCGCACAAGTTTTTTCTTTATTCGTTTTTATACACGTACATATATATAAATATATATATATATTATTATTCCTCTACCTGGACGATTTTCCACGGACCTCGGTATAATTACTCTTATTTCTGACACACATCTGGCCCTTCCCGCCGTCCGAGCCCCTTTTATTCCAATGGCATTTTGTTGATCGTGAAACCATATATATATATATATATGGACATCGCACGTACATATATATTTACGGACCTACTCGCCGCCGAGAGAGCCCGGACCGTGTGAGACTATTATAATATATACACACGCTTATGCATTATATTATTATACACGTCTATACCTATGTGTAATATATATTATACTATATACGACAAGTTAACCCTCGAGAATTCATTCACGTCGATGCGGCGTGGCGTGTCAAAATCTGACGAAGGACACGCGGTGGCATCGCGGGTTGAAATATACTTTCACACACATCCATGTACACACGTGGAAGGCTTGTACATTTACACATATCATCATATTATTCTACATACGTATGTCATAGTGCGGTGTTACACTGTTGAAATGTTTCATACGAACGTTTTATAATTGTGATGTGGCAAACGGTATTAATAATATAATACGTATTATGCGTATATTCTAACCCCGTCCACGTGGCCGACCGGTATTCAAAACGTATCATTATTTGACAATTTATAAACATATATCACGAGCATGAGTTTGACCTGGTGCGTCGCAGATGTATTACAATATACGTGTTAGGATTTACAGTGTTTAAGTTCGTGCACATTTAAAACAACGTTCGAACGGTATTCGGCTGAACGATCTGAGAACATTTCGGAACGGTTTACATTGATCGTTTTTCTTTCACCGATCAATTTCATGAAAAATACGAAATTTAAATTTTGCCATGGTATATGGCCATCTTAACCGCGAACCGGGTCTGTTCGACCATGTTTTGGTATTAGACCGTAGGAAGGGTTTATCGATCATGGTTTTTGTAAGTATGATGCGAAGAAAAATGTGCTAAGCGTTATCGAATTGCGTGACTTGTTACCAAGACAATGCACGTGATGATCGCACGATGTTGAGCAGCACTCTGTATGACTATGCTGATCCGAGGTTTAATATTACAATGACCATAACTACAGTTATTGAGCATCGATGTCGTCTATTTGCGATAGCCTCTTGTTCGGACAATGTCACGCCAAACGGATACGAACTTTAACAACTGTCACAGTAGGCGGATAACGTGCAATCGTCTGCACCAGAGCGCAGTTGTGGTTTGAAATATTTTCATAAAAAAATAATCGAAAACAATGGACTTGTCGATTATGAACCCTGCGGCAGACTTTCGTACTGAATGTGCCTCTCGTGTCTCCTCATCGAGTCTTACCACTTGTTGATGATTTATTATTACTATTATATCTTTGACTATAATTTTATTTATGATACCCGAAGTGCACTTTTTTTTTTTTTCATTATTTGCCGTCATAATACACTACGCATAAAGAGTTTTGAATATTTTATCGTGCACAATACCGGACTAAATGTTTTCAACTCTGGGGTGAACAAACACGCGTTGTGTATTATTACTATTGTGTACGTAATAATGTTGTATTATTATATTAAATCATATCATCATAACATTAAATAATTTACCGGCGTTAAAGTGTAAACCGTAATAAAATCGTAAACGGCGAACAATGTGCATTGTGTGTAATCAATGCAACGATACCATGATACTATGACATAATATTGTACCTTTTTTGTTTTTTTTTTTGTTTGAACATTTTCGGTTTGACGATAAGAATGGGTGGTTCATTAGCACTTTAACGTGTTGAAGTTTTTTTTCCGGCAATTTGCCTTCTAAAATCGTATAAATAAAATAAAAAACTATCTGCCCAGGGTAAAGTAATTAATTATAAATTATTATTATTATTATTTTTTTATAATTATAGTTATCACGTTTCACATACAAACAATGTATGCACTTTTTCGTTTATAAAAATATTTTCTTGATACTTGGTTAACAAGAGTTTGCTCACAAATTACTACAACAATAAAAATAAATGAATAAGAGTTAACTGCCGACATTTGAAGTATTCATACTTATATATATATATAAACTTAATCATTCGGTTTTAATTAAAAATATGCTATACTAAAACTTTGCTTCAGAAAACTGATGGGAAAAATATTATAGAAGTACAAACGTAAAGTTAATTAAAAACAAATCTTCTTAGTAAGTAAACAATTGCCTTATTATCTTCTTTAGATTTCTCAGACAAATGAATACATAATATGATGTATAAATCGTACAATGTTTTAATGTAAGCATTTAGTTCGAGTATGATTACTTCGAAATTAAATCCTGCGCACAATATTGTTCATAAGTCATAGTCTTGTAATTTATTTGCGATGAAATTCAAAATATTTTAATGGGAATTAAATATGATATAATCAAACTCTAAATATTATAATATACACCACACTTTTATCCGATTACTAAAAATAATTGCAGATATTATAATACGAGTATAAGTAAATGCTTGTGTCAATGAAGAAATAGTAAATATGATAACGTTATCATCAATGGTACCTATGGTGTTTTGAATAATTGACTGAAGGTTAATTAATAATCGAGTACTAATGTTATTAATTATTTTGAACGTAATAATTTAGCAAAGGGTCGACAGTTTTTATCATAAAAACAAATTCAAATAAAGTATATTATTTATAATATCGTTTACGAAAAGTAGGGAAAAAATAAAAATAGCTATTTTTTTTATAAAATACTCGAGAATGCGTATTATAATACGAGTGTAATAACTGTTTATTAAGAGGACGTGATACTCAAAAGTTTGCCCCCAGCTTAATGCGCCAAAGGTAGACGACGATAGGAGCTTTAGTACGAGCGCATAAATGCGAGTACGGGACGTGTGATCGTGATAGTTTCCATGGATCTATAAATTAAATAATCATTTTTTTCTAATATTTTTTTTTTTTTTTTTGCCAAAAAAACGATATTCCGCAGGACAAGATTAATCTGTGAAAATTATTAATGGAGACTTTATTATTTTGATTTTCGTTTGTTATGTTTAAATGAAAAGAACCTTATTTATTTTGTAGCGTTCTTATTTTTTTGACATATTTTTTCAATAATTTTTATATGAATAAAAAACATTAAAGTTTAAAAATTTTAAAATATATTTATATATAACTTTAAGTCAATTTTTGCGAATGAAGAATAAAAACGATACACTACAAATAGTATTTTTTTTTTTTTTTGGAAACAAATTGAACCTCTACTATGAATTTATACTAGATGTTTTGTCCCGTGTAAAATTGATTTTTACGCTTAAATTACCGATGTACCACGTTCTCTTAAGGGATCTTTGCATCCAAAACTTTTACAAAACAATAGTATACAATCGGGAGTGTATAGTAAAGTATTTCGTGGAAAAAAAAAACAAACGAATATCAAAGCAAATATAAGACGAGACAACCGAAGTTATCTCTGCGGCACAAAAATGTAATTTCATAGAGTACGGTTTTTAATAAATTGTTATTATAATTCCACGTGGAAGTGTAGCATATAGATGTACGCAATATAATCATACAAGTTACCAGCTGGTTCATACGGGATATTTTAATTTTTTTTCTTCTCTTTCTCCATTCTTTTCATTAGAATATTAATTTACACGCGCTGTTCGATCATCAAACGCCCGACCCTGTTTTCGACGGATCAATACTTGCCGAGGTAGCCTTTTCAGCCGAATTCAATAAATTAGTTCAAATTCGGCCACTCACTATATATACCGCCCGACCGTCCAATTGAACACTTGCGCAGACATTTGACCCGCGTATCCGGACAACCTTTTCGCCCACACGTGACTCCGGCCTACGAATTATCACTTTCCGCATCACCAGTGACTTAGATGTATCTTATTAGATGTATGGATTTTGTATACACATACAAGTGTATTATTGCAAACCGTCGTTTAATAGATTAAAAATACGACCATGTGGAGATCACCAAATTCGAATAATATTATTATATGTACGTGTACGTGGATGTATGAAGCTGTTTTCGTTTAACCCGAAGTAACTGCATACTGGTGCGTTGGGTGAACCGTAGATTTAGGTCGACGGTTTGTCGGTGGAAGGTCGTGGGTTTTCGTTACTTACCTAATCTGGACGACCGTAGTTTTTGCTGCGACGGACCAGCAAGACGCGTCGTCTAGATGTTTTGCGATTCTCGTCACAATCTAAAACGTCGAGTCATTCGGATGGTTCTGATCGGTCTCATTCGTGCATGCATACATCAGTGTTGGACCCAGTTACGTATTGTGCGTTTTCAGAAAAAAAAAAAAAAATAGTATATTTAGTAAAAGGATAAAATCGATACAGATGTTTTGAAAACTATTTCAATGGAGGAGGAAGACGATGATGAGGGTTTGTTTTGGTGTTTATAAAGAGAAAAATTAAAGTGCATGATCCATTATTTACAAATAGAAGTATCGAAGGTCATCATGAAATATTCATTGATGGCCATTAGAAAAATAATTAAATGATGTTCAGGAAGTATTTTTAGAATAAACCGTGATCGGTACGATTTTATTTAGAATGTAATAAAACACGATTTAACCTTAACCAGTTTGTCGTATTCGACCTTGTTAAACTTGGTCATTGTAATGTTTGAGTTGTCGCTCATAAATGAATATCATAGTATAAACATCAAGTCGATCGCGGATCTAACGCGATTTGACCGCTCGTCGCGCGTTCGCGTCGTAGACAAATCTCGATCGCCTCATGAGGTGAAACCAAATAATCGAATTCGCGTTGTATCAGCAGTCGCGCTTACCGGGGCTCACCGGCGCACGATCATAGATCACGTTTCGCGTTCGCAGCAAATAGAAGAGACAGAGAGACTTTGGACGGAAAAACGGCCTACAACGGTATGTCGAGCAACACGTGCCGAGTGCACGATGTACTTTTGTCGCCCCGGACGCCGAGGACCTCATGGCCGGTAGTGTCCGGAACCCCGAGCGCGCGTTCGAGTGTCGCATCGGAATTATAGTTAACGTTGTCAAGAACGCAAAACATCGATACACACAACGTTTACACGTGCGTTGGATAATCGTATTACGAGTTTTACACCGCGAAGTCGATCTCGGCAGCTATTGGTTTTCGATCGAATACATCGGAACGGAGAGTTTAAAATATTTTTCAAAAACCACTAATCAACTGCCGAGGAACGGAAATCGGTATATGAATATTTAGTTATCGGAACAGAAGCACGCACGTGTGCGTTATTCGACGTTATCGATCGACGGCGCCCGGTATGTGTGCGCTCGACCGCCTCTACGACACATGTACGTAGGCGTAGTCGTGTAATGACATGCGAGTACGCGCAAGTAATCTGCCGCCGTAGCAGTCGTAGTAATTAGTCGTTTGCGGGGCGTGGTGCGTGCGTTGCGCGTTACGCACACGACGATTTAATAGTAACGCGCGCGCGTCCGATGCGGTTTCGTTTGTGTAAAATATAACGATAATAGTAATAATAATAATAATAAGTGAGTGTATAGATATACAAGTGGTGAATTTCGTTGCCATTTCTTCTTTTTTTTTTTTTTCTCTTTTTCCCCCGTTGGCCGTCGCCCTCGTGTCCGCAGCAGCCCTTGAAAAGCGCTCGCCGCGTGCAGTGTCTGCGCCAGGCCGCGGAGTGATTTCTAGTGGCTTCTTAACAGCCCCCCGACCCCCGCCGTCACTTGCGAGCACTCGTGTAAAACCGCTACCACTAATACCGCACTTGTACCACCGCTTTTACAATATACGGTGTGTGTATATACATTGCACTACTACTACCGTAACAGCACTCGTTGTTTATCCGGAGGTCCGGATACACGAACTCGTATGATGTATAATATATTATTACGCAGACAGGACGAATCAGCGGGTTGAAATGTAAGGACGAGATCTAAAGCCGTTCTTTTATTTCACTGTCACCGTGAACAACTCGCGGTTCTTACGAATTACGCAATATCGCTCGTCGATTTTGATTTTCTTTCTATCAACACCCGATTATTGATCGAATATCCAATGTCCTAGTTCAAAGTTTGTTTGGGTATGGTTACCGAAAAGTTACATCTGAAATACGATACTTGATATGACTTATTAGTTAAAACTAATAATTATTTTATCGAATGCTTATTTGAATGTAACAGGACAGTACTACGTTACTACAGTACGACAGGACTATAGACGATGAGGAGCAGTACCTAAATAATAGATTGCATTGCGATGTGATAAACGAATTTACGTTTTCCGAAATGGTTAACCACGAAAATGAAAATTATTTTTAGCGCACCATCTCAGAGCTTCTGTGTAGTATAAAATTATTCACGAAAACGGCGTTATTTACACGTCATTTAACACCGAAACACACCCCAAACGATCACGCGATACGCCGAAATAAAACGTAGCGTTAAAAACACAAGGCCGATGTGCACTGTTCATAAACTGTTTTGGAAGTTGCGCAATTTAAGTATAACCGAAAAAAACAATAAGGAAACAGTGCGCACAGTATTAAACGATTTAACGATTCCCATGGTTCGTATAAGCCATTGTATTGCAAGTACTATCCCCGTCAGACGTTAAAAAGTCGCAAAACTTACCAAAGCCATTCATATTTATATATTCGATAACACTCGAAACATTTCACGCTTCCCAACGGATTTCCAACGGATGCGTTAACGGAACTGTAGAACCATGCCCGCCCCAGGCCTATGTTTTTCTCCGGCAACCCGTGTGCGTGCGTCGGATTGGAAGAGAAAAAAAAAATTACGAGTGACTCTCACCCGATAACGACGTACGTATTCACAAATTAAACACGTGCAATACTCTCCATAGAGATTGTTCGAAGTCCAATTTTCCCCTATTGAATGGATATGCACTCTGTGTCCGCGACCGTATTTTACCATCTGAACGTGTGTACGTGCGGATAGACCCTTCGGAAGAGAGTACGTAAAAGCGGGTGACTTTTTTTCAGGCCTATCATTTGCTCCGCGCTCCCAGCAGATTCGGAAAATCTGTGCAATACATCGTTGCGTGGTGTGCCGAACGGTTCGCAGAAAAGAAAAATAAGAGTAAAAAAAAAATCAAAAAAAAATCGAATATCTCCTACTGCGACTTGAAGCGACGAATGTTGTACTATACGTAGGGGTGCGTATGTCGACGTACATGGAACACTCGACGGTCGTATGCGTTCCTTCACGACAAAACCGTTTTCTGCTCGTCTATTATCGCACCAATATTTTGCAGGTAAAATATTATAATACGAGTATAACCACCGTGCACGCGACGAGGCGTGACGAACGCAGCGAGTTCTTAATGCGACTTTGGACGAAATAAGTTCTATTCTATTTTTTTTTTTTTTTATTCCGAGCAGGTAACGTTCCCGTCGAGTGTTGTGATTTTTAAGCCGTAAAAAAGTTTTTTCGAGTTTTTCACGCGAAAATTATTTTTATTGTACCGCACGATCGATTGTCCGACATTCAATGTGAACGAGTTTCCAACGAATTTCTCGAATAAAAACAAATTGCAAACTTTACCCGGCTCCGCACCGCTGAGTGAGAATTTAATGTCGCGTCGAAACAAAGTGGCACTATTACGTTATGATTATAAAGTTTTGAATGGGTACCACTCAGAAATATATCGTTCGCACGGACCACGGATCGCGTTCCGCGTTAGCGATTTGTTGTAATATAATAGTGAAAAACCACGTAACCGACCGTAATGAGCCGTCCATACGATCCAAATCAAAGCCACCCCGTGTACACGTTTATAGTACAGGGATGTAAGAATAGAGTTTGAAATACGTCAACGTTGATCGTTCTCAGCAATGAAATCAAGTAGTTCATAAACAATGTTTGTGGACCAATCGCATGGTACGGTCTCGCGATACGTAACATTGTACACAGATTTTGAATCGTTTTTTTTTTTTTAATGCAATTATTTAAAGTGCGCAAGAACAATACGAGCGACCGCCCCGCGTAACCGATATCATCTTGCCCGCATTTTATCTATTCCTTTGTGAACACAATAGTTTGTGTAACAGTTCTTGGGAAAGAGGGAAGAGAGAAAAAAATTACGGGACGTTACTCGGTAAGACCGCATGACGGTCCACGGCAATCGCGATGCGTTTAACCGAGTCGTTGATGTAACGATTGTTACATCGTCATTGGTCTACACACGTAATATGTATATTTTCTGAGTAGACACTACGTTCCCACTTGGGCTTTCATCACCGTTGTGAGGCCAACGGCCAAAAACGAATATGTAAAAGACGATAGCCTATCGCGAGTACCAGTGAGGCACCTGAACTCCGTCTTATCGCGACATGGCCAACTTCAAATCCAACGTCCGTGTCGTTTATATTAAAATATTAATAACCAAACCAAAGCAATTTACATTTATTCGTAATATTTAGATTCCAAAATCATGAACTACCAAAATCATAATCTACGGTTAATGTACTCAAAATGACCAGAGAATCTTCCCCGAATATCACATCACTGACTGATCGAATCCGACCACGTTACATTGGTGTTCTCCGAAACGAACTATAGACAATGTAATAATATTATTGTGTTGTGTTAGCCGAACACTGAAAATAATGCCGATTTCTAACGTATTAGGTGTATCACGTGAACCCCGAGACTTCGGAGACCGAAACGTCTTCAAATGCTAGCCCGTACTTTCTATGTACGTAGCAACATCGTCGCACGTTTTAGCCCGCTTGAAAAAATATTGGCGCCTATAGCGCCAATTGAAATTATCCGAATGACGCGTGTGACTGTAGGCAGGGGCGTATTTAAGGCACTGCGAACTATGCGGCCGCATAGGGCGACAAAATTATGTTGAAAATTTATTTTGATTTTGTAAAATTAGGTACATAATTTTTAAAATTGTAATTATCACTTCAGAATCTTGAAATTGTGGATTTTGTATTTTTTTATTTTTAGCAAAATAATATTTATATTTTCCAAGGAACTCGTCTACGACAGCGACGATAGTATTGTATTATAGCTTTTCTTATTGTTTAAGAAATGTCTCGTAATACCATAATAAGCAAAAATTGCATATTAGGTAGGTATTGAAAAAATTAATTTATTTGAGGATATTTTACTAAAGGGGTTGTAAGTTTTTTTTAGATGGAGGCGGCAAATTTAATTTGGCATAGGGGCGGAAAATTGGTAAATCCGCCCCTGACTGTAGGGCACGTGCGAACAACAAACAGCGGCATACGAAAAACATAGACAGTTGCGTGCGGCCAACAATTGTTCGTACCGAGGAACGAAAAAATATCCTTCGCGGCACGACGATTTCAGATTTTTCCTACAAGTTGACGGTACAGAGTATTGTATCGACGTTATGTCGTAGGGTCGTTACGGCAACGCGAGGTAATCGATGTTCGTTGATATTGATCGTTTCGCGTTACGTTTCCCGACGGATGTGCGGCGGATCAATTGAATTTTTTCCAACTCGTGTTCGACGCGTTACAGCGGGGCCGGTCGACGATAGATCGCGATTTGGATTTCACGTAGTCGGCCGCCGTTGACGCATATGCACATATATATATATATATATGTATTTATTTGAACGATCGAAGAACGGAATGGAACGCATATGCACATATATATATATATATATATGTATTTATTTGAACGATCGAAGAACGGAACGCGCGCGCGTACGACCCACGAACGTCGGATACGCGCCTCCCCGTCGTACGGACGCCGCGACGTATCGACGCGATGAGATTGCCGATGCGCGATAACCCCGTCGTCACCGGTCCGCACAACTACGCGAGCGCTCGGAGACCGTGTGCGCGCGCGGCGTTTTATCAGCATCGCTCATCGCGCGCGACGGTCGTTTCCATTGCGCGCGTTGCATTGTTGTGTACAGCAGTCGGTCGTGAGTCGGCACGAGGGCTGTTTGAAATTCCGATCTGAAGGGGTTCGATTTTGACGGGTGGATGACAAGAGCCCGCGTTCGTATGTATCTTACCGGATCTGTGTACCTTATGTATACGTATATACATGCACTGTATTCTACGCCGCCATCATGAGTCATTCACCATATACATATATATACACACGCGTATAGATACGCATCCGACTGGTTTTTTTTTTTCCTCTCCTCGTTTTCACGCAATATCTCTCCCTGCCTCTCTCGCTCGTCGCCGCACAGTCTTTCCCGCACCGTGCGGTACGCGCTCGCGTCTTCCGGCCCACAGCTTACCGTTCGCTTCTCGGCCGACCCATTGTTTCGGTCTGGCCTTTTGACGTCTGGCTCGGACGCTCAGGACGTTGTCTTTTTCAAGACAATCCCGGTTCTTCCCCGTTCTACTACAACGGCAACATGACTGTCCGCTTCCATCGTCTCACTCCGTCACGCGATCCGTGTTTCCCGGACCCGCGCGGTTATGGGCACGCACTGTTTGTCCTCGTGCGCACGTAGCTGACTGTTGTGTTTTGCCGAGCAACGGAGCTTTTCGTTTTTCCCCTAAGCGCCTGTCTGCTGATATTTTAAATTCATAACGTATGCAGACGCTCGCTTGGCTACCCGAACCGGTTTGCGTTGCAAAATGTACCTCAGGTGCAACACGTCCCTGTAACGAGGCGTTGTCAAAACATGTTCGCGTCCATCGTGACCGAAACCACTTGATCCCAACCGTACGGATTAGGTAAGCACGCGTTCCCCGTCATCAGCGGGCCCATCCACTAAAACTGAATCACGAACCATCAAAAAGAACTGGAGCAAGATGCCTATGCATCATCACTTTAAACGTCGTTGACGTTCACCCTGAAAATACACGTGCAGCTGCTATCGAACAAATTTGAAAGTTATCCCAATTTTCTGACCGCAGACGAACTTTTTCGCTACCAAGCACGATCGTCGTGCTGTAGTCGGTCCGTGTCGATTACGGAACGAAATATTATCCGTGTACAATATCCGTCATCCTTAAAAGTATTCCATCGGCGATTTTTATTCAACGTGGCTATATCAGGTGATCCTTTACATTATAATACATAAATATTTAATAATATGGACGTCATCGGACGGGTATGTATATTTATTATAATGGTTGGGGTGACATTGCGAACCGTCAATTTGAAATTCGATTCGAATAATCTTCGGAGGTGTCGTGAACATAATAATGAAACCGTTTACCGATCGTACGACGCGCGTTCAACTATCCATACGATATAACGATAAAAGTTTATCTTCACACGCGTAAACATAAATGCAATACCACGTCGAAGGAATAAAATGCGCTTTACATTAATGTTTTTCGATTGAAGTGTTGTCAAATGAACAGCAAATAATTAATTACAAGTATAGCCGCCATTGCACGTATACATACAAGTAAGAATCGCAGTACAAAATGAAAAATTTAAATTTATTACGCATAATTATCGCACTGGCGTTATGCACCGCGAGCAAAATATTTCGCAGTAGGCAGTGAAAACCATTGTTGCGAATTGAGCGGTGACTGGAAAAAAAAAAAAAGAAAAAAAACGTTTAACAAAAACTATTTACGACCCATGTGTCGATGCGCATGAGTATACGAGTACAGAAAGAATATTAGATTTAAAAGGAACTGTACACACTCGGAAACGGACAAACAAGCGGTACCATTTCAATATTATTTTTATGTTATGGTATGCGTTTGCGTGTTATTCGATTTTTGTTGTAAGTTTTTACTGTGCGCGTTTGTACGGTAATACTACACGTTTGTGTTGCGCTAAAGTTTTGATGACCGAAAACGCTGAAACGTACGCGTGTTGCAAATATTTTTTGTAAACTTATTTCATTTGCGTACAAAAATGTTCGACTTTTCCCCGAAAACATGTTACCGTCCACACGTTCGCGGGTCACTTACGAAGTTCGGTTAATAAACCTAACACAACGACACAGTAATGAGACGCGTGGCTATATTCTAGGTGAATTTTTCGTATTGGCAATCGTAATGGAAAGTAAGCCTTTTAAAGAATCTGTTTTCGACTATCCTATTAAGCAGTGCTTCTTTGTCACTTAATAAGGTAGTCGTCCAGGCCAATTATTAGATTTTTCTTCACGTGCTTGTTTGACGGTTAGAGTGTCCAACAACCGACAAATACTTTGTTTTAGTGTTGTTATACGTCAAGCTTTTGCGTGGCGTATACGACACTGCAAAGGTTATCGACGAAATCGATTAAGACAAAAACGAAAATATCGTTTTAGATTATCGATTCCGATTTGTCGGGTGTAAAATAATATCCGTACTCCGGTATTAACGGAATTCGTTTTGCATATAGTTTCATGCTATCAATCACCATACGTGCATGTAGTTTTGGACGGGTCTCACTATGTGGTCATTGTTCGCGATGAAAAAAAAAAAAAAAAAAAATGCGCGATTGTAATACGATATTATCATACAATATTTGTATTATTGTCCGTCGCTCGTCCGTCCGGATGTATTCCCGCGTTCGATTCGCCACGCCCGGGAACGGAGTGAAAAATAATAAAAAATAATAATACTCGCGAATAAACAGTAATACACAGTAAACCGCGACGAGTATCACTACGTATATCAATATACACCCGTGACGCGTATATTGTAATGTGTGTACATACGACATGACCCAGCTCGTTGGCGCACACACTCGCCGACGAACCCCCATCGCGGTCCTCGAAAATTATGCTCTGTCGCCTTTTGTTCGAGTACAAATTGAAAAATCCCAAGCTCGGAGAGGTTTTTTTTTTACCCGTTCTCTTTTTGACCGACCAGACTACGAGACGCCCTATTAGTTAATAGAAAATCTGAAACCCACTCGTCGTCATTTATACGTGCACACTGTACATACAACATATCTACCTATATATATACATGTGTGTGTGTGTGTGTTTGTACGTTGCTCGGTAGGGACAGAGACCGCGAATTCGGAGAGAAAGGGATAGAGAGCGGTAAAGTGGGCACAGCAGCGGGTATAGCGCACAGAGAAGAGCGGGTCGAAAGGGATAGGAGGTGAGATACGAGCAGGGGACTGGCATACAAGCGCACGTATGATGTGTGTGTGCGTGTGTGTGTGCGTGTACGGACTATGATGACAACGGGACTGAGGAGGAGGGTCGATGGCAGTAGCACGGAGGGGAGGAAAACCAAACCTAGGGGCGGCGAGTGAATACACGGGCGCGGGATGGAAACCCCAGCTGCAGCTCAAACAAATGAATCGTAACCAAAAAGGGGTCTGGCACCGCTACTGCTGCTTCTGCTACTGCTGCTGCTGCTGCTGCCGCTGTGACTATATGACTGGTGCTGACATTAATTAAACCAAACATACACGCGAGGAATTTCGCGAGAACGGTTCAACGACGATGGTGGTGCGGAGCGCCCACAGCGATCCGCCACACTATATGCTACAGCAAACACACACACACACACAGATTATGCAGCCACGCTCGGCCGAGCCAGGGTTTTTAAACATAAATTAAAAAAATATATAGAAAGATAAAACGAACGAGTTACGGGGGTGGAATACACTGTACTGGAAAGCGCCGTATGTCGTCGTCGTGATTTTAATAATCTAGTCTTATATATTATCGTTTCACTCTCGCGTTCGCGTCTTTTTGATTTTATCGCGTGTCCGCGACGGTCTGGGCACATCTCAAGTATGGGTTTGTACGGTGAACACGTAAATGGCGATTACGGGCACGTACAGAGCCCGAAAGGTTTTGGCGACGTAAGATATTCTTACTCTTTGCGTTTATGAGTCGAAACCGGAGGCTGTGTCCGAATATTTTCCACTAAATGTTCATAAACGTCGCAGAAACTTATGTGGTCTATAAAATTTATTTTCAAATATGCATATAATATACCCGTTGTACAGGAGTTCGATGGCCGGGCGTTACGTTGATTTTATGTATAACGATTTTTTTCCCTGTTAACCGCGAGAGTGATTTATTCACAACGAAATATAATAACTTAGGTTATTAGAGGTGGGGTGGAAAGTCCACTCTGGACCCCACCTACAGCCCCTATAAATTCTGTTTATGATCGTACTCAAGGGGATTGTCAATGAGGGACTGTGATTTCACCCCGCACTCACCAGAAAAACGGTTCGGTTGTCAACCCACACTTATATATACCTGTTTGTTATTACTTATAAACTTATTAAAGTGAAAATCTAGTTTAATATATAATTTTAATATTACAAACGAAACCTGTTGTTTGTATTTTTGTCTCTCTCTTGCTCTTTATTTTGTTCAAAAAACGTCAACCCTCCCTCGAATGTATTAACAAATGGGTGCCTGGACTTATTTTATTCTCGCGAATCGGATTATGAGTAGGTGTAAGTATAATATTGCGAGTATGCATTACCTATATGTATATTATAATACGATACTAAATAGCTTTTATGTTTCGTGCAATTTGTACAAAAAATTACTGAGCAGATCCCAAAGTTGAGCGTCGAGACGATGATAAATAGCGATTATATTTTATTTACTTTCGCTCGCAAAGCAATATGTTACTTTGATTATCTAACCAAACACGCAACTTTTCAGCATATCTCACAAAATAATAAAAAGTTCAGCACGAAAAATCGATTAGAAAAAAAAATAAAAATTAATTTTATCGAACTACCCTATTTGTTGTGAGGTTCGTAAGTCGAAACGATTTCTACCAGAACACGGTGTTCTAAGTGATTTTTCGAGTAAATGTTTGAGTAAATAGACCGTCGTTGGTTGTACAGAGGATAATCTCGGGAAGGATGCAAAAAGTTGCACGTCGATCATAGACTTCTGTATTGTATATATTATATTGTATCACGGATGATGTATAATGAATATAGTATTTACTAAAAATCGATATCGCGTCGATATTAAGAATTTATTTGGAAATGTATTCATGACAGAATAACTGACGTCAGGATTCAAACGAATTATTGAATTGTACTATATAATTTATTTTAATTTTAATGATTTGATTCGCAATATAAAGTAATACAAATAGAAAAATGAAAAATGATTGAACCAAAACGGTCGTCATACTTACATATGTTTGAATGTTTTTTCGAACAAATTTTATGCAAACATACGAATGATGATTTACTCGTCGTTATGTTACAATTTGTTAACGATGCTTTGAAGTAAAACCTGATCATATGGATGAATTATATTAACGTACGCCGTCGATGGAAACGCGAGTTGAGGAATAAGTTGTACATTTCGAAATGCAATTTTGTCGAATCCATTTTATAAACTTTGCAATGTGCGGTGCACACCAAATACATGCACTTGTCTGAATTATATTTTAATACGTTTGAAACGCGCAGAAACTACAGCGAATAATAAATATTGATAAAAGACACACACACGTACACATAAATATATATACATATATACATAAATAGTACACCCCTCGTTGTAATGTCATTAATTTGTTACGCGTGTTAGTGCGCGTGAAAGGAATTGTGTTCAGAAATCGAATTGACCTCCACCACTCAACGGAGTTATATAATAATATATACATACATCAAAACAGGACTGTACGAATTGTACGTGCGTTTATTTGAAACCATTAAATTAATATACGTCTGAAGGACGGTTTATTTTCAAAACTTTTCAATCACTGCCGTAATATAATGACGTTATTTACTATTATCATTATTCCAAAAGGTAATTTGTGTTTTCGCCTCGAATTTTGTTTCACTGCATGGATAAACGAATGTCGATGTTAGACGGGAAATTTATTATTTATAAGTATCGATAGATTATTACAGGCATTTGTAGTGCACGCAGTAAGAACGTGCATGAGTTATAAAACGATTTTCTACCAAGCACTTCTAACCACTGAACTTAAGCGTCTTACAAAGTTTAATAGTAAACCATTGTCGACCAGAGTTTTACGCATACAAACGTCGAAATAACTAGAAAATGCCTGCGTTTTGGCACTTGAAATCATTCGAATTTACCTTGAAATCTTCACTGGTGTGTTCGCTGGAAAGTTTGTTTAAGCCGTCGCTAATGTTCACGTAATATCACTAGCACTGACCATCATTCTTATGTGTTACAGACTGTGGAAATCACAATAAAAATGTAGAAAAAGAGTTGTACGAAACGTTTGCACGATGAAGGAGTGTGTAACGTGGTCGGGGGTGACCAGTTATATATATATATATATATATATAGTGTGTTATTCAGGGAATGTTTTCTGATCCTTTTGAACATATTTAACCGTAGCTTTGAGAACATAAAGGAAGGATGTTAGTATTTCAAATAAATGTAGATTGGTTCGGATTATTATTAAGATTTAATACGTAAATTACGGAGTTCAGCTACATCGGATTGACGTCGTTGCCGAACTGCCGCGTCCTAAACATTCGGCATTGATTGTCGGATTTACAACACTCGTATATGACATATGCCCCAGTCGGAACGTAATGTCCACTCAGCAATGTGCACACTATATGAGTAGACTAACGATTATGTAACAATCGTTACAAGCGTTAATCATTTGGTACATCGTGTCGGTTCTAAGTCATCGTTGCACTTATAACTATTATTATTGTTTTTATTATTCGCATGATTTATAGACAGATAATACACTAGATAACATTTTAATATTTTCACACGGAACTGCTTTCTATGCATTTAAAGCGGTTCCAGTAAAACTTTTAGTACCAATAGCGTTTGACCGACAAAGGTAAAAATACTTTTGCACCGCTGTGTCATCGCACGTAGTTGAAAATTGTTCGTATGTGCCAAAATTCGGTTATTTTCCCGACCGAATCAGCAACAAACAATCAAGACCGCCAAAACGATTCCACTCTCAGCCCTACATTATACACAAACACACACATATATACATATATATTTATATATGTATTATTATGAATTATTGTTGTGTAAAAGCCCATTCGGATAATAGTTTTGATTGCGCGCGGTGGGGGTGATTAAAATAATGAAGCCAAGTTAAATTGACATAAAAAATAATAAATAAACGAAGTATTTAGATAATGGGTTTTGGAAAACCCGTCTCCCTTCTCACGGTTATCTACAAATATATTGTATGCTTCCCGTAGCCGTTAAAAGCAATCACACGATGCCTTATAAAAAATATTAAATATGTCATATTATTACACTGTAAAATACTGTACCGAAACGATGTCATACCCCTGCTGTACTTCTGTGTAATACTGTACGACAAAGTAATTAATCTACGGTAATTGTATATTGTTTTTCTAAGACACGATAACTGCGAAATAAATATTACACCTACTGTAAAAAAAATTATTTTTCGATCTAATTTTGCACATTTAATATTGTAAGTATACGTATATGTAAACATAACACGTTCAAACGAAATATAAGATATACAGCCTCTGCGATATGTTTCCGCGACGATATTGTTTGACTTTAAGTTTTTATAATATATACATGTACAATATCCATTCTTTAGAGACACGATGTATTCATAAAAATGGTAACATAACGATAATACGTTTTGAACTTATCACTTTCACCGTGTACAGTTAGTTTGTAGTTAGTATATATTATTGTTAGTACCTATAAGAGTTGCATTTAGTTTGTTTTATTAAATAATAGAATTTTATTTTTTTCTCAGCAACACAAGAAGTAACGACTAAGATTTCTAGGAGTGCAACCTTGGATTGAATGTTGTATCAACAGCGAGTTTGTATGAGGTGTGATTCGAAACCTTAACCTTGTACGCAGTCATCGGAACAAAACTAATTAACAGCGTTGCTTAAAATCAGCTCATTGCTGGGTATTTCTTTAGCGAAGAAATTTTACGTATATTTTTAGTTTCGTTTGGATAACGAAACGAACCGTGCAAGAGTGCCTGCGTAATGTAGGTACACCCCCGATGCGCTGTACACCTATTGCACGGCTATTACATTATCGTTACGTGTTTGTACGTTCCGTCGTGCCCGCAGTGTTCCCAAACTTCGATTGCACACTTACCCCCTTCGGTCGGCCACGCGTTGGACCAGCATTGGTTTGCGGACAAATTAAGTCCGTTACAAAGTTACAAGACAAATCAATGGCAACCGTTTTCGCCCGGGTACGAGATCGCGTGTCGTGTAGGCATAAGCGCAGCGACTGCAAAATGTAAAATGATTCGAATCCGATAAGTAATCGTCGTCCGTTCGTATTCACTGTTCCGTGCCTCCAACGCTACGGGAGCGGATGAAAACACCACGTACTGCTGGCTGGAAAAAGTACGTCGATACGGGAACGGTAGATTTAGGCAAGGTGCACATTGAGACGCAGCGCAGCGTAGGGCAGTGCCACATGGTTTTCTGTAATCTGTTAGTTAGAATGTACTAACGCATATTGATAGGCAGGGCAGGGCAGAGCAGAACTTTTACTGTGGGTCGGTCTGCGTCACGCAATGTCCGCTACACAGTTTACTGTACACGTGCCAAGCAATTTTACTTAAAATATATCAAAATAGTCGTGTAGTTCGACCATATTTGTATGTTCTACAGACCGATTATGTACAAAGATGGCAAGAAACTGCGTCACAATGTGCGGTCATGTGAGTAGAGCAGTTCTGCTCTGCCTAACCTAACCTACCCTGCGTTGCACTGCGTCCGTTACCTGGTTCCTGGTTACCTTGCACTCGGGTGGAAAACGTGCGATATCCGTATGTTTCCGATAAGCCTAACGACGTCTTACCGTCGTTACCTGGAGGAGACGATGAGTGGAGCCGGAAGACGTAGCGTGCTCTGTTGCCCTGTGCCTCCGATCACCAAAAAAATGCACAAAAGTTTATCCGATACACTGTCGTACTGATTCGAACAATCGACCGTCGAGAACCTTCGGCTAAGATTTTCACATTAGGCAACACGTGTGAACGGGAGTAGGAACAACGTTGAAAATAAGTGCATCGAACTGTTCACCCGTAGAACGCGTGTAAAACGTTCTCCCAGGACAGGTTAAAAGTAGCGCATTAAACGGGAAATCGTATTTCGTAGCAAAAAAAAATGTTATGTTGCGTTACGATTATACCCGCGCATACCTAGTGATGTGCCGTTGGGTATTTACCCATGGGTAGGTAAATATTTTGGGTATTGATTGGGTATTTACCCATGGTTTTATTTACCTATCCAAAATTTAGGTAAATATGTATTTTATTTTATCAATGGAATCTTTATCATTATTTATCTCCTAGTATAGTACAATTTTTTTTTATTAACTTTTAATTTAAAAAAAGAATTTAAAGTATTACTATTTTTTATTCATAAGACTGAATTGCCATGTTTTTATTTCAAGCTTATAATATGTATTTAACTACTTTACATTTTAATAATGTTTAATTTATATTTAAAATTTTATTTTTGTTATTGTGTTTTCATAAAAACATAACAGTATTTTTTGTTCTTACTGAAAATGTAAAAAAAAACATTGTACCTATTTTAGATATTTTATAGTAAAAAACTATTCATTAATTTTTAATAAGAAACAAAGATACATATTTTTACCAAATTTACCTAATTTACCGGGTAAAAACCCGGTAAATATCGGGTATTTACCCAAAAGCGAGTGACTTGGCGAGTAAAAACGATCGTCATACTAAACGATATTAATACCTAACCTTATACGAATCGTAAAGCATTAGTCATGTGGGACGGCAAAAAGTCGAACTATACACTCCCTAGAAGAAAACGTGATGATCTCCTTAGGACGTGTATCATATTCGTTTTATCCGTCTGAACACGCACGGTTACAACGGCATTGATAATAATCTTATCCAGATAACGTTAACATTAATAGAAAGTTCTAGATAGCCAACAGATATACTACCGAATAGAAGAAGTTTCCTAGTATGGGAATGGTGTAGACACTTTGTGATGTTAATAATATAAAAAAAAAAAAAAAAAACAAGAAAAAACGACAAGAAAAAAATCTATTTTCATTACAGTGTGAGTTGGTTGTTCATCTTCAAGCTGTTTGTCGATCGTTTGACAAATCGATATCGCAGTATTTTTTTTGGAAAACCGTGAAAAATACAAAATTATCAATTAGAAAACTACGATAATAGCATAGCGAGAAACACGCTGTCTATTTAAAAATAGACAGCGTGTCTTTGAAGCATAGTTTGAATTCGCACGTTTCGGATGCGTTAGAAGACTAATGAAAAATTCTGTACCCGTGTGAACTTGCGAAACTTATGTTTTTTCTCAACATGGCCCCGCGTTTTCGTCTACCGTCGTGCGAACCGGTCGTGTGTTGCATACGTTCGATCGGCACAGAGATCGAAAATCGCACGTGAAACGTTTTCCGAGATAATTTCTCCTGGAAGAGATCTCGGTTTTGAGAAAACCGTCGTTCGGCACACCCTTCCGAACAAGCACGTGTACATGATTTATACGCAGTGTTAAACGCATACTCGTACGCAAAAGGGAAAGAGGGCTCAAAACCGAGCGGTGGTAGCAGGGGAACGCAGAGACGAAAGAAAGAGGAGAAAAAAATCGTGCGTCACTTTTAATAATAATTGCTCGGCAATTGAAAACCAGTCCTCGAGCTGGACGACGAAGACCGTGTAATGTGTATCGCCCGCCGCAATTAAATATTTATTATAACCATACGACGTGTCGACGCGGTGACGGCGGAGGACGTCATCGTTGTCGTCACCACGCACTCCACGGCGCACAACCCCTTCGTCGCGGCGTTTCACTCTTGTGGGGGAGGCGTGTTCCACACCCGTCACCGCGGTGCGCTCTTGTTCACACACACACGCACGTACGTACGTACATTATAATTTATTATTTTCCCTCCACCAATAATTATTATTATATTTATGGCCACCGCAACGCACGCTACAACATTATTATTAAACGTACGCGAATCGATATCCACGACGCGCCCCACTGAACCACCCGAATCGAAAATCACTAATCGTGCCCACCACGCACTCCTATACTCCTACCGGATCGGGCATCGAGTCCGGGGTGCGTATGTATGCGTTGGGCCCAAGTACGTTAACAATCGGACAACTGTTCGATAAAAATAAAAATAAAATGAAATTGTGTAGATCAGTAAACACGTGTTGACCGTCAGATCCCGAGCAAAAGGCGAATCAATAATATTCATTCGTTCAACGTCGCAATAATTGATTTAGATCTTCGTTTGTACAAATATGAGCATTATGTTCGTCTAATCGTAATTGTCAAGTTTGAACTTTTTCGTTATTACTACTTCTATACCTCTATAAGTGATCCATTGTTAGCACATGGTTAGCTTCAAAAGTTCATTAGTGCGTTCGGATATTCGATTAGAATAAATAAGTTCGCTACATTTTTTTTAATTTTTTTTTTTTTTTTTATATAATAATAATCACTTAGAATTAATGAGAAATATGAAGAAATAACTTAAAGTCTAATCCAGTAGACACCGCTTATAAGAATCACTTTAGGGCCATCATAAAGTTACTTTTATAATTGATTGAATCCTATAGGCGAAATGGAAAAAAATAAACAAAAATTGAAATTAAATTTAACTTTTATTTCGTCTTTTTGTTATTGCTACATATTTATTAAATCAATTAAATACACACATTTATATTATTATAATTTAATATAATTTAAATTATTTATTAAAGAAAAAATGCGATTTCAGTTTTTTTTTTATTATTTTCAGCGGTTTCTCGCTCTCATATTGTATATTAAAATTAATACCTTGGTGATGAACAGCTCTCTTGCATACATCCAGAGCCTCTAGAATGTCTTTGTTTGATAATGGTTCAACTACGACGTCAACCTCTTCGTCACTTTTGTCATACTCATATGCGATATAATTTGTTGTACATACAACCTGGTATACAGTCATGGAATGATTAGAAATCAGTAATAAATAAAAATCAACACAAAAGTTTATTTTTTACAAATTTTTTTTATTATTTTAATACGCCCAGACCGATTCAGATTATAGTTGAATCCAATAAGCGACTGAACCTTAGATCCGTGACTCGTGTCCGCAACGTCTGCTGTATAAATAAGTTATATTTTTAAAATATTACTTAGGAAAATAGATATTTTGGTAGAGAACAAACATGAGGAAGACATCTAATTTGAATATCAATATTCAGAAAGATATTCATATTAGGCATAAAGAATTCAGTATTAGGAAAAAACTGTTAGCTGATTAATTGCAACAGATTCTAATTAAAATACGCTTTTGATCACTGTATTTATTTAAAAAATATTTTTATGTGATTTATACATAAAAGTTTATTAAATTATTTTATTTTCTAACTGACCACTCAAGCTCCTAATTAAATGGGCCTTTTTAAATTACAATTTAGCATAACAACTTAGATAATAATGATAAGCAAGAGCAATTAAAAAATTAAAATTTATATTTAATTTCAATAATTGTATGATAAATCCAATTAAAATGTAATATTGTGATCACTCAGTATAAATCAAACTTGAGCTTAATAACATAATAACTTTGCTTTGAACTGGGCGTATTTATACAAACGTATATACTAAATAATTTAAAATCGTTCACCCCATCGAATTAAAATATATTTTCTTTCTTTGTAGAGCTACTCATTTTGTCTTTTAAGATTTTTAAAAGTATATATATAATATTTCTATTGGAAAAAAAAACTCAAATTTCCAAAAGTTTATTATGTTATGCATTATTATTATTATTATTATTATATACTCGTAAATTGCAAATTAAATCATGCGTTTATAATATATAAATCAAATTAAAACTGTATGTATTTATAGAATTAATGTCAACCACAAAATGCGTTGTTTAAAGAAATAATAATAATAATTATTTATTTACGAAAATAGTTCATATTACAATAAAAATAAATTGACAGTCGTATATATATTATAAGTAACGAGTTAGACATCTTTGTTTAAAAAACAAAAAAATCAATATTAATATTTAATACAAAAGTGATCATAAAAAAATATGAATAGGTATGAGTAGAACGAGCGATTTAGTTACATTGTTGAATTAAAATGCAATATAATAAATAATATTGGTTGTAAAAAAAAAGAAAAGAAGAAAGGAATTAATTAGATAAATATATATTAATAAATTAAGTAAGGTCGTATTAAATAAATATGTCTTTAACTGAATTGCTTACGGACATAAGCACGTTTGCAGGACTATACAGTATATATTTTGAATAAATAAGAGAAAGAGAAAATTTTGTAGTACTTCTGGAATTAAACTAGTTAATTCTAAAATTTAAAAGCTCAAGGATTTTAGGACAATCGATAATATTATAAAATAATTTATACAAAAATGTACAGATGTTTTTTATACATAACTTTATGTATCAGAATTTGATAGTTTTAAAATGTTTCAGAATGAGATATTTTGTATTTAATATAGATAACAAATATTATTTGACTCACGTGGAATAGTGTGTATAATTTATCTCACAAATTTTTGTTTATTTAAATAACAAGCGAAACAAATAAAAACACTACGATTTTCAGTTTAATTAAAATTATATTAATAAGAAGGAAATAAATACATAATTTAAGTAGACGGCAGACTTGGTATAGACAGAATTAAAGATGCGAATCATATTTATTCGGGTCAGAATTAAATGGAAGTTTAATCGGATTTAGTCAAGAAGTATTTTAACGAGAAAAAAAAGATTTACTAAGTATTTAGCACAAGCTACAAGAAAATGTACAAAAATGACGGCGTGTGTATTTAGTCATGGCAAGTGTTGGGGGGAAGGGGATAAGATATATTAAGAGTGAGGCAATTTTCTTAGAGTTCTTTCAGTCGTAGAATTAGCGGAACCAGTGAAAAGTTTATAGAAGATGTTTCTCGAACTTTCTAGTGGAGCCGAGAACTGCTGTGGTAATAGAGTATCGCGATGTAGATCGCACGAAAAATACGATGTGAAAGGCTAGAACTTTAAATGCATTTCCATAAAACACGTTTTAACGTTATCATCGTGGACTTACACGTGACGGATGGAAGAGTTTGTAGTTATAGAAATGCACAAACTATCAGAATACCGCACGAGTGCATATTGTACGAGAACTGTACGTAACGAGAAAAATATTTTAATTTGGCAGTAAAGACAAATAATGTTATAAGTGGCTCGAGAAACTATGCGATGGAAGGAAATGGAACGTCATAAGTTTGTCGATAAAACCGAAAAATCGTTACGGTATGTGTTTGTGAATATGGTAGATTAATTCTCACAAATTCAATATGTTTTCATGCTCTAGAAATCGTAGTGATTTTGTACTTTTTGAACACATAAAGTATTATTCTAAATGGCCTTTCACCCGATCGTCAGATGAAATGTCGTGTTAGAGGTCCGAAACTTTTTTTTGTTATCTAATCAAATCTTTTTTTACATTATTCGGATCAACCATTCAAACCTCTAGTTTAGGGTGACGAAAGATTTCCGAAATGCATTACCACGAAACGTATGAACGTGGTGATTCGGGAACGAGAGCTAGGTAAAAATATCTTGTCTTCTCGGCATGACGTCGCAAACGCGTTATTCCGATATTGTTGCGTATATAATACTGTAAGAGCACATCCTGATCGAATAGCCTACGCGAAATTTCCAAAATCATCCGGTCGTACCCGTATAACTTCGCCGTGATGGACACAATGACCTGGACGGTGCTGCGTATGGCAAACTATTTGTCCCTTTCGTGCCCATTCCGTATGTCCTGTACGAAGAGACGAGCATTGTTCCGAGGAAGAGAGAGAGAGAGTGGAGAAAAAGAGACGAAACGGATCGTATTTCAGAATCACGCGTCAGCGTTCCTGCAGAGTTTTCGGGGTAAGTTTTTCGAATACGGCGAACGCACGGTTACGACGTTTCAATTGTTTACGACAAGAAAAGGAAAAAAAAAAAAATAAGGTCTAACAAAAAAAATTAAAAGAACAGTGGTTGGTACCCAATCCGATCGTATTTTCGTACACGACATTTGATCTGAATATCATTTCGTTCGGACAACAACAATAGTAATCACAATATAATATGCAAAACGCACGTATGCGGTCGTTTGTCGGGACCGCGTTTCTTTGTACCGAGAGTTTTTGAATAAATTATCATTTCTTACGCGATACCCGCGGAAACATTCTTGTTTTCACGGGTACCCATGACGCTGAAATAGTAGTCATCGCACCACGATCGCGCGGTTTCGGTCGCCGAACGAATGATTGTCTTATTGTTCCCGACGTATGTCTACCGGACTACAATTGGGGAAAAAATCACAGGGAAGATAATGATCTTTATAGCACTTCGAGCGTTCCTATATATCCATACAATTAATTCCTAATTATGAACGTATGGATAATGTGTAATTAATATTTTATTCGAATTATCATTTGTAAAACACCGTTTCTCGTAAGCATCAGCTACGGTCAACCAACGACAAGACAAAATATTAAAAACTATAAAATATTACTGATACTCTTAATACTATTGTAGATCTATAACTAATTTATAATTTTTGATACTGTCGATTATTTCAATCTCAAAGTCCATGATTTCGGTGAACTTTTTGAGAGAAATGTTACAGAGAACGCTTTTTAAACGTTATGAGAGTTAAGTCCTTTGCACGCCCTCTCGTTCATAAGCGTTATTACGGGTGTTGTTTGTTAGTCTATAACAATACCCGATTATTCATTTTTGATTATTAGTTATAAAGGTTAGTTTCATCAATTTAGAGGTACCTTGGTTTAAAATATAAAACAATTGGAATTATATTTTATTTCGTGATAGATGTTATGTAATAACGACGTTCTTAGTTGATAGTAACAAATATTACCCTCACTACCGTTGACTAACATTGACACTGTGGCATGTATAATGTGTACCACGTAAATACAGGTCGTTGTAGACCACGGTTGTCTACGTTTGTGGAATACACCTTTTGACCTAAACAAGGCGGATGAGAAATTTTGAGGGTCCTGGGGCTGATCGGCTCTAGGCCCTCCTACACTTGTGTGGCCAAAATATACATTTTATTTGTACGTATTACGGTATAATATTAAAATTTGCACCCGATGTTACGGCGAATGAGAATACAAAATAAAAAGCTGAGAGAGGACAGCCTTTGCGAATCACGTGCAACGTGTGCAAAGTTAATACAAGATAATACGAAGTACGATAGGACGATGGCGCGATCGCACGAACTGCGATTAATTTCGGTGCACGGACGATTTAGTGCCAGTCACGGAAACCATGCGATAGTGCTAATCCGCGTGTTCGGTAATCATACGGACGCGCATGAAATAATTTATAACACAATATTTTGACCACGTCGACCATATGCGCGTTGGTAATTTTCGCAAATTGTTCAAACCGACTACGGCCCATGCGCGCCCGCGGCACACGCCAGTGACGGTGCGGTAATAGTCATCGTCCGGTGTTCCGATGTTCACGAAGAGCATTGGAGCCCCAATGCTTTCAATCACAATTGCTCGAGTCTTTGGGAACGGAAAGCGAGGCGACAACACGTTAAGACAACCGCCGTTGTACCTGCCCGCCATAATAATCGGACGTGAAACAATCGATCGATTGCGTAGCGGCTATACGTACAATTTTCGTTCGTAAACGATTCGAGTCACTGTACCCGTATGCACACGCGGGTGTTTGAATTCCATGACGTTGTGATCGGAGAAAAAATATTACTTAACACGAGGCGAGTATCGTGTGGCCTTCGGTAAAAGTCAGAGAAAATGTAACGTTTTTGATCAACAGGCGCGGCCGTGTCGATACACTATGTTACAACAACTTATCACGTAGTCTGAAGTGTATTAGTAAAAAACCATAAGCTACCGCCCGACTGCGTGCTGCACGTTCACGCGCTGGTCGAGAGCCAAAACGCCGCGCTTCGGTGGACAACACGTGGGACTACTGTTATGCGTGGAAGTAGTTAATAAAATAATATTTTGATGTGCCGTCGCCGAGGTTGGGTTGTTTTTAGAAATCGCGTTCTCTTCGGGACTAACCGTGGTCGCGGTCATCGTGACCACTCGTTCGTGGTTATCCCGCTTCCGAACACGCCATAACGCGCGCACGGTGCCGGATCTAGGATATTCGACACCAGGTGCAAATAAAAATACAGCATCCTTAGGCGGAATAAGGATGTCAACACAAAACAAAATGCTTCATCACAGACCAAATTATATGATACTACGAATATTTTCATTGAACCCATTGTTTCGCATACCATTTACACAAGCTGACCCGGCGAACTTCGTGCCGTCTGACGGTCATTGATACCTTTTGGCTAACCGTAATTTACGATTTTATTCAACGCAATAAAACGAACACCAAAACTGTATTCATTTCAATACTTCATTAGGACGAAACGTACAAAGAAAGTAAAGATTTCATAGAGCTACGAAAATCAAGCATTTCGGGTCGGCAAGACGTTTCCTTTGACGAAGCCAATGCATTTCGATGTTTTATGTACGCACCGAGCCGTTTCGAGGGCTGTCTCTCTTCGCGCTTTTGTGTTTGAGAAGCACGAAGTATTAACGCGGCGCTCTTTCCGTGCGGTTTCTCGTCCTTCTTCGGCGGACTGATTCGCAATGTTACGAAGCCTGATTGCATTACGGCTTTGTTGGGAAACATAAGATCTTTCGGTTCGCAGCGTTTTTAATAATATTCTTATTCTATCTACATAATTGAAAGTCGTCGCGATAGGAACGCGAACTCGCTGCCGCGGCGATTGTGACGGTTATGCGTGCTTTTCGGGTCGGGCGAACGGGAAGTGCAGAAAGTACTAATTTTTTTTTTCAAAATAATATTATTAAGTACGGGATGTAATGTACTCGACGACGGACGATGATGACGACGTTCGCACGATTCAAAAATAATTTTCAAATAACGAGACGAACTCGGATTATAATTTATCGCGATAATGTACACCCGTCGTTCAGGTTCGTTTCTTACAGGGAATCCCGTCGCTATCCGCTGTCGCCGAAGCGTTTTTCGAAGATTACACGGCGACTCGTGCTGCTCGGTGAACGGGAAAAATATTATTTTTACGTAACATAATACGATTTTAATGCGATTATATAAACGGTTCAAATAATATCATTCTAGATTAATTTTTTTTTTTTTTACGTAAAACTTTCCGGTATATTTTAATAGTTATTCTGCCATCCGGGACGGAGACAAATCCATAAAATCAGAAATTATCAAATCGGTCCAGCCATTCTTGAGTTATAAATTATGTACTTAACCCAACTCTATTTTATTTGTGTAGATAGTACAGAATATTTCAACATTATACAAAAAAGTAATAAAAACATACATTTAAATCTCTTAGTTATTTTAACTTTGAAAAGCGTAATTCTGAAATTTGTAAATTTAAAAATCAATTTTTGTAGCCTTTTTTTCAACGAAATCATTAATTATGTATTCATAATTTTTTTTTGTCCAGCAATTCAATAGTCTTGCTTACTCTATAGTAGATCATAAGTATACTTTTATTAATTTTATTTTCTAAAGCTTCATAAACGCGAAACTGAAATAATTGGCATTTTAAGATATGTTTGATAAACAACTGATATATTTGAATATAGATCTTCAAGTTTATTTTTATAAATAAAATTCAACGTTTTAAAAAAGCTTGTTTTTTTAAAAAATTTTTCAAATCTTCATTTAAGTTGTAAAAATGCTATTTAAAGTTTAGTGGTTCTGATAATAATTCTATATTTATAGATAAAATAATCTATATTATTTTCATATTTATTGCATAAATCGACTCCGGATTTGTTCAAGATTTTCGTAGGCCAATAATAATTTATTCATGGATATAAAAATTAAAAAAAAAAAAAAAAACATTTTCGTATATTTGAATCTTTCGCGTAGTTCTGTTAAGATATTGTCAGAAAAATTTGTAATCATTCATTAATGCAGTTTTTTCTTCACTTATGTTATAAGACTTATTTCTGCAATCATCTTCCGTTGGTAAAATTGGTAAATCTTACGACTGAAATGAATGACAGATCATATTCATTATGTGAATTTCATATGTGTTCTGCATATACTCGTACAACAAATTATTGTATTTACCTATATTTTTTCTTGGAAATATGTTATATTTTATGTTCATGATTATAATTTTTTATTTTTCATGAACTTAGAGCAACGTTGAACCAACATGGAGTAAACATACCCATTGACCCCCACCCCTATATATTGCACTGCGTGTAATGACCGTAGTTTTCCGTTTACTGTAGGGTGTACGTGTGCAACTCGTTAACATTCAAATCCCTCTAGGTGGCAAATAACAACCGACAATCATGGTACGCGAATCGGACGACCGGTAGGTACAGCGGAAATATTTTAATTGTTCAACAATATAATTTCAGGTATAATATTCAACACCGCGGACATAATAATGTTTTCGTTACTCGATCAAACGTTCATTTTACACGCACACGGACCGTTTAGTGTCGTATCGATCGTTCCATTTGCTCGGGATCGATTGCGATGTACGTTCTATCCGGCTGTCGTCGTCCATTTCATTTCGAATCACTTCGTGAAAACTGTCTGATTCCCGTATTCATTATGCGCGAACATAATAATATACAATATAATGCACCGTAGACGGTGCTACGCGTCGAACAAAACGACAAGAATTGTTTGCTCGGACGGACTTGCACCGTTGTAAACATCGCGTTAAAACTTGCATGCATACAACTTGTCATTATAATATATTGTAATATATGTCTACGGCTATTATATAATATATATAGTAACACCCGTCGTGTGCTCATAACAATAATAATGTCATTGCACTCGGCGCACTCGTTATTAGATTTCGCGAGCATAATATTATAATGATCCAGCCACCATCCGGTCGCGTGACCGGGTTACGAACTCTTCTTTTGTTTTTCTTATCCTCTCCGCTCACTCCCTACTGGCCCGCCGGTTTCGCGTACGCGCGTGTCTCGATAACAATACGATATGTGTATCATAATGCAATAACGGTAATAATAATACGCTCAAACGTGTTTAATAATGTGTTTTAGTGTAGATCAGGGGTCTCCAACCTACGTCCCGCGGGCCGGTTCCAACCAATCAACGTTTTTCAAATCGGCCCGCCAAATTGACCGATATCTTGTCAATATTATCCAAATTTGGAAAAACGTGCACGTGAAATCATTTCATTATTGAGTTCCATTTGCTCACGCGAACAGGGGTTTTCGAAAACGAAATACGTTAACACTAAGCATGGAATTAGCTTAAGCGACAAACATTAACAAGCGACGCTTGATGAAAATCATCAAGAAATTTTAAAATTAAACTCAAACTTCTCGTTGAGTCACTCACTCGTATGCCGATAAAACGAGTTTTGAGCTGTAGCGATGAAAAATAAATATGAATTTATTTTTCGAAAAAATCGTAATAAACCTAATGCATTATGATCTACTACGGATTTCGTAGCATCTGTACGACTCTTAAAACGGTCCGAGACCTCCGGGACAGATGAGACGCAGCGGTGCCAATAGTCATACGCGTTGGACGGTGTTCGACAGACCGGCCGTGCGGGGTAAACTTGAAAGAAAAAGTAAACTCAGCCGTTTTCGCGACTCGCAGCCGTGTGGCGCGGTTAGGTGCTGTTCGCTTTGCGCACGCCACTGGTCACGAGCGAAACGTTAGACCTTTGGAGTGGTGAGAGGAAGAACCGTGGCGCGGTGGCGAAGAAAAACCGAACGAAAAAAACGATGAACAATGATTGCCCGGCAGCAGGTGCGGCTAGTGACGTGATATCGTAAGAAAAGTATCGATAATTCTACTTTGGAATCGAATCGAATTCAAATACTGATATGAGTAAAATATCGAAACAAAAGGATCGATACGAGTAAGTATCGGTACTTTACTGGTATCGGTAGTATCACAACGTCCCTATATGGCGGTAAATACATGATTCGATACCATTCATTCGATATTAGTGCGTTTTTACCGATACGAGTGAAGTGTCGAAACCATGGAATCGATACAAGAAGTACTTGTATCGAAAGAAAAGTATCGATGCTTTACTGGTATCGGCAGTATCGCAACGTCCCTTCCGGTTCGAACGCCCGGGCCGGGCAGTCGACGGGCACTTTTCGATTGGGCGTCGAACAAACGTTGCGTGTGCACGGGAAGCGATTGGAAACCGGCGGCGGTGCAGATCATCGTGCTTGTAATAGGCTTGCGTACGAGATCATCGTGCTTGTAATAGGCTTGCGTACGGTAACATCGTGCTCGCTAGTCGGCGGCGGTTGCCGGCCCTCGGGCATCCCTGTGCCCCGCCGCCCGACGGACCGAAAGCGTTTTCCGCCCCCGCGACGAGACGATGACGAAGACGGCTTGAAGTTCGTACGGAGGACGCGTGCGCGTACGCAGCGTGTGTCCGCGGGGCGACGACGGCGGAACCTTGACCGACGCATTGTTCCCGTGGGAAGAGGGGCATATGCGGACGAGCCGCCGCCGCCGCGCGTTACGCGTCCCCGACCGGATGGAGACGAAGGAAGCAATTCGGGAAAATGAATCGTTTCCTAAGTGCACCCCGACCGGACAAACGTACGTGTATGTAAGCGTACACGAGAACGTCGGTGCGCGGATACGACGGACGCGTGTGCGTGTGTGTGAACGCGTATACGTTGTGTGTCCGCCACGCGCCATCCGATATGTGTCGTCCCGTCCCTCGGCCAAAGGTCACTTAAAAAATATCACCCGGCCGATACGCGCAGGGTCGCGAGTCGTCGTCGTCGCCGTTCCTTCGCCCTCCGACATCTAACCCTCCCGACCCCTTCTCCGTACTTCGTAGCTAACCGCGGTTTCGAGACGACTGGTGATTTTTTCTTCACCACTCCTATGAGTTACACGTGTAGTTCGCAACGCGACACACAAAACCGTGCACTGCGACTCATAACCCGTGAGCGTGGAGCTAATTAAAAACGTAAAGCCAAAGTTTTTTTTCTCGAATTTTGTTTTCAATTTTTCTACGTCTACCATTTAGCCTAATTTTTTACGCTTTCGAAGTGAACACGTACAGTGTATCTGCTGCAAATAGTTTAAATCCATTACTTCAATACGTTATAATTAGAAATTATATTACTGGTTCGATTTGTATACCGATGAAATCGGTATAAAGTATTATAAAGGTATAAAGGTATAAAGGTATTTAAAGTAATAACTTTAATATATTAAATGAGATGTTGAGAATTGTAACGCACGCCTTAGCATTGAATGAAATAATCGTGCAATGACGAGAGTTCGGATTGTCGGAAAATTGGTACGGTCGTTAAACACCAGGGTTTCTTGAACTATAAAAATAATCATGAAGCATCTACACATAAGATGAGTGCTGCATGACTTTGTAGGGAAGTATTAATCTAATCTGCAACGAAAAATGACAATGTCGGTAACGATGAATAAAAATATTGTATGGGTTGAATGCGACCTAGTGTAAACGTGGCCAGCTGTAACGTTCAACGTGTTGCCACGTGCACATAATTTCCAATTTTGTAAATTTTGTTATTACTTATAAATTATAATGGAAAGTTTTAAAACTGAAAAGGGAAATGAACTAATGCTTTACAATAATTATTCGTATGCTATTTTGAGAAAAAAAATAATAATACAATTAGATGGAAATGTACACCGAATACTGCAATTAAATGTCCGGAGAAAATTACGACAAATTGAATTAACCCCGTAAGTTTTAAATCAGTAATAATTTATATTATTGTACATATTTTAATGTATAATGTAAGGTTAATTCATTAATTTTATTTCAGTATATAAACTATTCAAACAATATTTGAAAATAATATAATATTATTTTCAAATATTATTATAGTGTTACATAATCACACTTCAAATAGTAAAATTTTAGTACCAATTTTCCGTTTACCGAGAATTCGAATTGTGGTCATACTAAAATAATAGTATTAATACGTGATACACACATACAAGTTAGATTATAGTCTCTTGATGCATGTCTCAAATGAAATACGACATTTTTCAAACTATTTATATCTTGAATACAAAAATTGGTTTTATGATAATCTATAAAAATATTTTGTTATTCAAAGTTATTATTTCTAAATATATATGTATACAAACAAAAACGTTTATTTCGATTTGTATGTTAATATTCTTCCATTTAAAAATGTTTATTATTAAGTATCTATATTTTATATTTCAACTGTATTATATTCTAATGGGTGATGTGACACTTTTTAACTTTTGATTGTATTCTTTATACTTCTAAAAACACATTAACATGTCTATTTGTTTATTTTTTCTTTTCTAGCTTATTATTATTATTTAATTTTCATCTTACTATAAATTATAATTTTTGTATGAATTTTTGCTCTACAAGAAGTATTATATCAGTATAAGTGCAGTTAGTAATTTACATTCTATATATACATATATATACATTCATGTATCTATTTTATTTTTTGAATACATTTCTACCTACAACAAATATACATTACAATATACATTTACTCATATTTAGGTTTATACAATCTTACACTACTAGTAATCAATATTGATTATTTTGATGTTTTTACTGCTCTTTTTCATTTTTTCAATTCGAATCAAGTACATACATGCAAATATTAAATACATGCAAATATTAAATACATACAATGCATTAAACTATATAAGATTTAGTCTGTGGTATAGTAAATAATGTTTATTTTTTTCAATACCTTAATAAGTTTACATTCGTATTTTTTTATTCATAATGACTGAATAATCAAATATAATTTAAAAATGATCTTGGAATCACAGCACTTCTACGAATATATTTATATATATATAAATATACTAGATTTGCTATTGAGCCGCTAAGAATATATTACTTTTTACAACGTTCGTTGAATATTACATTTTCTAATCGATAAATTTGTATTGGTAAAATAAAAATATAAGTTTAAAATAACAAGAATGTTTATTTTATAAATTTTTACTAATATGTTTTTTCTATTTTTACTTGTTCGTCTAGATCTTAAAAAGTACCTTGAAGAATATCAACAAGCCCATCGAAAATTATCGTGTCTAAAATTTATCTTTTAGTTGTTTTTTCTTTTAAAAATTAATTTTCGTTGTTTATTACGAACACATTTATATTTTAACTCGTTCTTGTCGATCGGAAGTTGTTTTTTCTCTAAATATTATGTTGTGAAACCGAAAATACTTAACGGAACAATAATAATATATATTATGATGAAAAATGAATGGAATAACCTTTTTCTTTTCCAGACGAAAATTATGAAAACAACCTTAGATGATTAATCAAAAACATTTTTATTCTTCACTTCTGTTCCGTACACAACCTTCGTCACTGTTCTGCCCGTTCCACGTCAATCTCTCCGGCCTACCTCTTGACCCTTTTACCACTCGTACCCGTCAGTTGTACCGAGTGCGTCTTCAAAACTGACGTTGTAATCACATGCACGCACGGCACAATCACACATACTCGGTCGTTTCCCAATTAAACCGTACATGCAATTGATTAATAGTAGACGGTTTAGAATCAACACGACTGCGCGGCAACGGTGGTTACGACATTTTTCAAGAGAGTGCATGAATATCTTATTCCTTTTTATTCCTCTCCCAGAACACGAGTTACACACGAGTGCGAGTGTTGTAAAAGTGAAAAGTAAAAAAATAAAAATAAAAATGTTGTACAGTGTTCAAAAGTAAATAAACGGTCTGTAAAAGCGATTCCCAGTTGGATCGAAGTTGACCCGCATGTTCTTGAGCGAAACATCAAAATCAGATGAATCATTACGTTGACATACGCATATGAACAAGGCATGATGACATGATAAATTAATCGCGAATCGAAACCGCAAACGCTCCGTCATCAAAACCTGCGTACACCCGCGTCGTTCAGCTATAATAGTTTACCACGCGGTGTGTCCCACGAGAGCTTACTAGTCTTATCATTCTCTTGAATCGCATGAAATTAGTAAGTCCTCGCGGAACGTTCTGTGTACAGATTATCGGTTTGCGATGTGTTTTATGCAATGTAACATTGACGACCGTCGGCGATTATAGCACAGTGAGTTCCGCTTAATGTGATCACCGCAGGCCATTTTGATCCTATTGCAATATATAACAATTTTATTTATTTTATCATTCTATATTTGCACGTTTGCTCGGAATTAAATTAAAATTCAATAGAAAAAATAATTTCGAATAGTTTAAAGGAAATTCATTAAATATAAATTTAAAAAAAAATAAAACTATCAATTTTGATTGCACCTGAGATTCATTACACTTGAATTCAATTTCATGAAAAGCACTCATAATATCATATCGACTTGTTTTTACTAAATTGGCTTCGATTATTCTTTGGAATATACAACTTCGAATGTATCCACAATTATAATTCGGGTAAATACAAAAAAATCGGTTTATTCGAGAGCACCCTCTCCTTCTTTACAACTCTAACACGACCATTGTTCTCAAGCGTCAGGTAAATACTTCCGGACAATTGACAAGTCGCACTTCGACGAAACGCTGTACGCACTTAACCTACTTGTAGTCGCATGACCGCGAGAGTTTAATATTTTACACATTTTTGTCGATCCACAGCGCGAAACCAACTGCTCTCTGGTATACTACAGAGACGGGATCGCGTCCGTCGGGCCAGATTTTCATTCTGTTTGGGGCATAGTTTTTGCGTTGCAATATCGCGCTAACCTATACTAATATTATATTTTAGCTTTCTCCACACCGGTGCAACCCATCCCAACCTGATGCTACTACCAGATGCTGCTCGTTTTTTATCTTGACTAGTGTAGATCCAGCCAAGGTTTTCCTCATTACTGATTCTAGAGATGTGTTAAAATTATTTTGTGATGTGACATATCCCTGTCATAAGCCAATATCTACCTTAAATACTTACCACGCTGTAATGGTGAACACTATAAACAATAAAAACCAAAGAAATGATTTCATTGCATATGCATATTTTAAGTAGTTTTTTTAGTTTTATGAGAACTTAAATGTATTTCGATAGTCGAATTAGAATTTTTTCTATTACAATAAAAGCAATTATTTATTAAATTTTAGTGCAATTTTGGTAGTGTTCCATAAATTTCGTATAATTTTACGCGTGTTCAAATGTATAGTTATATTGAAAAATTAAAATTAAATTAACCTAATGTGTACACACTGCTAACGGACACACTTCACACTGTATTAATATTTATTATACACCTAATAGTTCAAATGTTTTTCATAACAACTTATGTCATCCGATAAACTATATTAACGACCATAATCAATACACTGTTTAAAACACTCATGTATGGCTGTATCGTAAAAGTCCGTCTCATTTAGCAATTCGCAATACTTTCTCAAGTCTATTAGAAAATTACTAAAAATCAAACCAATTAAATAAATGGTTATAAAAAATTGTCGTCTGACATTCGAATTCGGATATAAATAAAAAAAATCTATTGGTTGAGCAATACAAGCACTATAATTTAATTTTTTGCAGACAATTATTTTAATAATGTTGAAGCGATTTCAATATTGATTTATTATATTTTTTATGCAATAACTTCACTTCCTAAGTAATAACAATATAACACTCTTATAGTGTTTGCGTTTTCGTACGTTGTCTAGATGATATGTTCCGAGTTTTACCGGACAGCAGGTACTTTTAGATTTTTATTCTAAAATTTTTATTCTTTACTTTTATTTTATTTTGAAGGGGTAATTTTGTAGGCCATCAGTGAGAATGATCTGGGAATGTTATGGGGAAAATCATCGACATTACCGCAGTATCTATAAATAGGTATAAGTTAATAGTACTGATACATTGTGCTGACGGGGTGGCCGCGTGGAGATCGGTTTCGCGGATAATACGAATATGTATATGAATAGAATATAATAGAATATGTATCATAGGAAATCAATTAGTAATCAGTCGACCGAGAGGGGTTGCGCACTGAACCCACCCGTTGAACCCAGGAAAATAAAAATGTTCAAAAAAAAAATAAAAAAAATAATAAAACCAAACAAACAACCGCGCTACATATTTCCGTAATGACGATGATTAATATAAATGTCAAACATTTATGTAACGGACTTTTACTAAACGAAACTCTAAACTGAATACTTTTTTTATGTGACCATGAAATGTTCATTAAAAAAAAAAAAATATTTTTACTATACAAATGTATAAAATTTAATACTATATTCTACGTAGCTATGTAGTTGTAAAATAATATTTGCATGTTGGAACTCATAAAAGAATGGCGAAATCGAGTTTCAGATATTATACAAGAGAATTGAACAGTTTTTCGACTAAGAAAAAAAACGTATAAGGTACGTAATACACGTAATATAATAAGTGGTATACATCATAATGTACGATGTAACTGTGCTGTTTTTAATATTTTTTCGTTACCGTTTCGTATTATTATTATTATTATTATTATTATTATTTTTATACGATATTATTAAACATGCATTGCGCATAACTATTATGTTTCTTAAAGTAAAAACTAGTTAGAAAAGAAAAATTATATTTATTTTTAATCAAATTTCTATTTTTAATGGGTTTTTATTCAAAGAACCGGCGAGTTCGTTAAACAGAGGTACGACTGCATGGGCACACACGTCATCCATGTACGGAAACGACCTCGCGATATCATCAACGGAACCGCGTATTCCAATCTCGACTGAGGGAAGGAAAACATATGCGCACGTATATGTTCTTAGTTCTGGTGCAATACACACGACTACGTAATTACAATTTATATACGTATATTAATAATATAATGCATAATACGCTCGTCTATGTGTAAGATACGTGTACGCAAGTAGTGTGTATGTACGTACTGGGAACATTTTTCCTACCCTTTTTTTTTTTCCTTTTTCCTTTTTTTTTATTTTATTTTTTTTTTTTTTTTTGATGCTTCTGTATAGAATTCTCCGCTCCTGCCATCACTGCAGGAGAGTACCGGCGAGCGAAATATTCTCTCTCTCGCGTGCGCTGTCCATTAGCTGATGAATTCAGATCGGATCACTCGCCCGCAATCGTCGCCGGACGATCTAACAATGCGTACATTAATCAGAGCGCTGGCGTGTTACACACACACACACACACACGTGCATATATATATATATGACCTATATTAGTATATATGTATAAATGGTTTTTCGTTTTACCCTCTGCACCTCTAATTGCGTACTCTGCACAGGTCCAGGTCGGAACACGGTCGCGCATTTATTCACGATATACATACAAGCCAGTCGTAATTAAATTACCGCCGGCCGTCGTGGTAATTAAATAATATATCCTGTAAATACGTATTACGTAAAACGTATTCCGTAAAATAATGGTAGTGTTTATCAACGATTATTGTATTTACATACATTTATCGAGACCGATTTATAATAATAATCAAATAATAAAAAAACGTTGAAACGTATTATACGTATTAGTGATACATATTATGCGAAAACAGCTTGTGATTGCCGACAAAAGCGTAAACACTGGTACAGTAACATGTTTTCGGATGGGGTTCCCGAGTCTCCACCCCCCCTTAAGAAAATAAAAATTGTTTAAACGCCATAAATGACTTGCTACGAATATACGAAGAAAGAGAACATTAATTTTATCATGTGATTGTAAATAACTCTTCTTTTGTATTTATAATAATAATAGAATAATATAATTATTAATTCATACCTTATATCTACTTTTTAAAATATTATAAGATAACTTATTTTTAGAAAAATTTAAACTTCCCCGCTCCCACAAGAAAATTTAAAATACTCCACTGTAAACGACATATTTAACCGTATTAGTTCATTACATTCGATCGCAGTTAGTGGTCTCTAAGTCACGCATATCTAAAAACACAAACGTCCGTATTTTTATGGAAATGGTGTTAAAGTTAAAATGCACGTGCACACGTGTGTTATATGTCCATGTATCCGTGTAACATGTATTTAAAATACATACACCATGTTCAGGTGGCACAAGGGCACGTGGTCCTCTCTATTGTCGTTTAAAGGAAATCAATACATGATATTAACATGGTATTATTAATTTTTTATTTTTATTAGTTATATTTTTATTTTATACAGGTGCATGAAAATTGGCATGTTTGATAAACTTAATTTAACCGTAAAATAAAAATTTGAATAAACTAATCATGAATAATCTACACTTAAAACAAAATACATTTTTCGAAAAATACGTCAAAACCAAAACAATTAAAACTTTAAGTATTAATTTAAAATGTTGACTACCGTGCCGCATGAATTCACCTAAATCTATAAATGTCAATTTTCGAGCGACAAAAAAAAAAGAAAAACCATGAATATTTTATATTTTATAGAGGTCAAAATTTCACGAGGATGTTATAAATTCTTAAAAGCAAATTCTATAAAAAATTCAGTACCTTAAATGCACGTGTGGTTATAATACACGGGTAGATTGATTTTTTATACACCTACGTATTTTTAACACTCATGCGTACGAACTCCTAAATATATAAGTATTAATATACTTTAGGAACGGACTACGTGTATATATACAATACATGTACCAAAACGTGAGTCCTAATCGCAATGCACTTCGGTTCGGTAGGATTCCGATGTCATGGTCCAATACAGAACGGTGATTGCGTGAAAAAAACGATATGGAAAAAAAATGGACGTGGTGAGTTGATGTTTCAAAACTTCGGATGAATACGAGACGTGCTTGAATCGGAAAAATAAAAGCTTATTCCGAAGACGTGATTACACTTTAGCAAAAAAAAGTGTAAATGGCATTTTTTTTACGAAAAAAAAAAAATAATAATAATAATAATAATAAAAACAAGTGGACACTAATATTATAATCCCGCATCCTTCCCATCCGAATTCACGCGACAGATTCGAAAAGCCGGAGCAATCACACAATGACGTTATAAAACGATTGATAGATGACAAATACCAGCTGCAATCGGGTAAACATTCCAAGACGAACACTCGTACAACATCGGAAGAAAACCCGTGATCGGGATCCGGGCAACCGCTAGCGGACCTTAACCCTCGACAGATAACCGAAAGACCGATCGAGAAATCATAACGGAGCCAGGACAATGACGTATGGTTCGGTGAAAATGTTTTGCGCACACTCGTTCAGCACGTGTTCGTGACGGAACCGGAAATCTTCGGACCTTGCGGAAGGACTGCGGAAGGACTGCGGAGCGGAAGCACAGCGTCGGACGCGACGGGATCGGCGTGTCCGGAAAACCACGGTCAAGCGCTGAGCCTCGTCGGCGGACGGGAAAGATTCGGAACGATCGGTTGCACGAACCGATGGGTAAGCAGTACCGGGGCGGTGGGTGGGTGGAGGGGCGAAGGGAGATGGAGGAACGGCAGGCGTTTGAAAATCGTCGGCACGCGTGACACACACGGATGTCGGTCACGCCGTGCGCGGAGGCGCTCGACTCGGATTCGAGACCGTGGACGTCGTCAAATCGGAGAGAGATTGAGCACCGCGTTCGGCCGTGCGCGACACCGTTCCGACGCTGTTGGACACGCGGGTGCGTAAACGCGTCAAGAGACGGGCACCGAAAAACAAGTAGCCGCAAAGGTCCAACGGCTTCGATCGCGTAGCCGCGGCAAAACGCGCACCGCTTGCGTTCTGACGGTGGCGCATTCGACGGCCTTCGCGCCGGAACCAAAGACCGTGACGTCCAGCGCATTTTTTTCGGGCTCTGAAAACGAACGTGCAACGTGTTCGGTTTTCGGCAGGCGGGGCTCGAGGCTTTTGGGGTCGCGTAACGGGACAGTCGGTACGATCGACGTTGCGGATCGACGCGTGCCGACGTCGAATTTCCCGTACGGCGCGGCGTTCGTCAACATGGTACGGACCGTCGAAAACGTCCGCTGGCGTGTTGTTTTCCGGTCGCCCGGCGGTCAAGCTCGCGCGCGCGTGCCTGTACGTGTTACGACCGACCGGACGAGCCGTGCACCCGGTGTCCGCTTCGAACTGAAAACGTTCGCGACCCTATTGCGCGGCGAACCTCGCTGCGTTCGGGGTACGTGTCCGACGCCCGATGCGCGGGGCTGCAGGTGACGCGCGGATGGAGTTGTTGCCTGTGTTCGGTGTTGAGTACACTTCGTGCGACGTGAAACAATCGTCGAACTTCGATTCAAGTACGAGTTTAAATTATTACCCGGTGCACTTGTCGTCCCTGTCGTCCGTTTCAAAAGCCGTGTATTATAACCAAATTGTCGAGAACGAAAATAAAAAAAAACACCCAAGCAATCCCTATGCTTACAATAATAATAATAATAATAATAAGACGTAAATGAAACATCTAAGTAAGAAACCAGTTTGACTGTTTACCAACAGTGAACTGGTTTGATTGTATCCTCGAGAGTTTTTGTATCCCACATAGTTTGTTTGGAAAAAATCTAATCTCAAAATCGCTTTTGAAATAAATGTGTAACGCGCAAATTTATTTGCTTATTTTATTTTTAATGTAAACAATGAATGCTACGATAATGTAACTGTTACGTTAAAAATGTTCGATTAATTCAGTTGTTTACGTACATCATACCTACCCCACTTCTTAACACATCTTACACATTCCAATTAACCGTAAATGTGATTTCGGAATTTTTAAATCGCCCAAAGAATTGGACGACAAAAAAATGAACATAATATTCTTATTTTTGGCAACATTTAAGTTGAAGGATTACAATTTAAGGGTGTAGCGAGACCATTCGTCTTTAATTGCGTGTGTTGACCGTGATCCGAAACACGATGATTTATTATGTACACCGAAAAAATTCTGCTTCAGTTGTTCATTTACACCTTTAAGCTCTGAGCTCAGTGACTTCCTAACGTTGAAAAATAAGACGCCAGAACATTATAAACATATCTATACCACCAATGACATTCCGATTGAATAAATCACATAGCAACGTTTTTCGATGACTTTCTATAAATATATTTTATTTTTATTTTTTATATATATATATAATAAATACACGATGAACGAGACCACCTTAATATAAATCGTTGCTTTTCATAATCAAGCATATCAAAATAATAAGACAAGAAACTTAAGAATATTCCTATGAAAAGATTTTACTAGAAAATCAATTACAATTCTTAATTGAAAAATAATAGAAAATAATAAAATGTTACTGATCCATGGACCTTACGATAGTATTACATTCAGTCTTAATCTTAGAATGTAAACGTTATATTAAAAAAAAAAAAAGAACGTAAAAACATCAGTCGCCGTGCGTACCCGGCCGTTTCGAACGGATTACCGGAAACAAATGCGTATATATATATATATATATATATATATATATACATATTTGTGTATTTAGTTAATACCGCAGTGGTTTACGTGTGCGAGTGTGAGCCCGCTTTCGAGTGTGAGTTTAATAAGAGCCGGACTGGAGCCGAACATATATATAATTTTACGCTTTTGTCATTCAATTGAACGCGTATAGACGGCGGCGGTCACTGCTAAGCCACTAGAACTCGTTTAGGTCTCGTCGACGGGATAAATAAAATAACAATTCCTTGCACACAATGCGGAGAGACCGTCGTCATAACAGTTTTCTCCTACTTCGCTACATATAACACTCATATGAATTGTTTGTGTGTGTGTGTGTAGTAATAACATCAAATAAGTAACGTTTGTAATATACGCTAAATTATATGGATCCGCCGCAGAGTACCCGTGTGAAAATAACAATAATATTATCGTTCGTCAATATTAAACAGCTGCTCGGTATTATTACCGCTGCTGCTTCTGCTGCTGTTGTTTTATTATTATTATTATTAATAAGTGCATAATGTTGTAACAAAACAGTTTCTATACACTATTGAATAACTGCGACGTTATCAAAACGATTATTTATAATTTTATAACTATACTTAACAATCAAAAGCTTATGGTCCAATCAAAATATATTAGATAGATAAAGGTAACTAATACGAATTTTCTGTCGTTGTTTGTTATTCTGTATATCTTGATGGTATATTTTTGCTATCGTAGCCCTTGAAATCATTAACTGTTACTACTACCCTCTTCAAAATATAGTTTTCTATACGAAACTGCCAATGCGTGTCGATTAGGTGGGCGTATAGAGAGAAAGCTTGCTAATGCTGAACCGTCGAGCCCAGAGAAAAAGATGAGATATACATTACAATATATGCTAATAAGCGATGAAAGATGTAGCGCGTAACACTACACGTCCAGTCATCGCAACTAAATGCGATGAATAGTAGTCCTACGTAAAATCGACGCGAAAGTCGTGTCATCGTCACGAAGATGTCATCGGTGTCGACTTTTCGCTGAAACGATTACTCCACCAGCTGTGCCACACAATTTTTCCACAATTCGAGTAGACATGTTGCTCGGAAAATGGATAAAACGGAGAAAATGTGTGGACATTTTATTCAGTCGCTTCACAAAAATTAATTGCAAATCAACCCGTTTTTAACGCTCCGACCAAAAACTGTACGAGACGGAATGTCTTTTTTCGGATTTCATCTTCAACCATTACTAATGTTTGGATTCGTCATTGCAACCAAAGCACGATGCATTTTTGAGAGCAAACGTTCAGGCGTATTCCGGTTTTGTACGTCTGTGTATGAAGTGTGTTTATAATAGTTTTTCTTTATTTCTACAGCACAAATATTACTCACGATTTTTATAATCATAATTATTTATTATTATTTAATTATTATTATCATGTCGTTCAAACATTTTTTCAACGCGAATATTTAAAATGTAAATTATGATACCAGTCGGTTTCGTGAACTACGATGATTTATTTCGCAATAAAACGTGTGATTGTAGGTTTTAAGATTTGAAATATTTGCTTAACATGTACATTTTTTATCTTACGTAATATTATGATGGTATAGAAAATATTTCGAAATTTACAATAAACAATTTTTTAATAAATATTTCGGTCTTAAATCATAGTACCTTATAAAAAAAAAAAAAGAAAAAAAAAACACGCAGTCTTAGTAAATTCAATTTAACGTTTAAAAGACAGATTCATATATAATACTTTAGATTAGAAGACACTGGCTTATTTTTTCTATTATAATATGAAATTGTTTAAAATATCCGTTCCATATCTTTTTTCTAATAAGACAATGACATCCATTCTGTATCACAGTAATTTACTATTTTAATGGAAATACTGTTCAGTGTAAATTCATTATAGAGATTCCTTTTTTTGAAGTAGAACTTCTTAACGCGCACTAGAAGATTAGTTTTTTGTTTTAAAGAAAATAATAATATCTGCGATGTAGCGTATTAGTTTTTTTACTAACGAAAATCGATTCAAATAAATGTATGTGTAAAAATCTGTAAGAATTATATTTCTTTATTTAGCTTTGTAAAATTATTGAATCGATCTATCCTAAAATAAAAATACTTTATCAAAGATCATTTTCACTTCCTTATTACCCAAAAAAAAATTAATAATAATAATAATAATAATAAATACGAACTTGTACTAGAGAATTTATAACAAATATTTTTGTCTTAAGTAATACGGTTTTCCTGCCTAAAAATGGTGGACATATGATTATTTAATTTACATCTAAAGTCACGATCACAAACGCATATCGTACAATTACATGTATGCAGCCGTACTGTAACCCCAATCGTCGTCGATTCATAGAGCGTTAAACCTGGGCACATTTTTAAGGATCACGTCCTCTCAACTCGCGTGTTGTTATACACTCGTATTGCATTTAACTCGTTATTTTAAATAACTGACCGAAACGATTATACGAAAAGAACAAAACTGTGTCTTTCTTTGATTCAGTCAATAATAGCTTGCTATTTCAATTTGAAAAATACGTTATTCCCGAATTTCACGTACAACGTAGAATAACAATAATTGGGCCTAATGATTTTCATTATTTGTCTTTGTTTGTGAACTCCAACTATTGAACGGTGTCAACGTGTATTTTATAACTAAGCGTACGTACTCTCATTATGAGAACGCGATCAGGCAAAAAGCCATAAATGCGTAATGCGTGTTAATATAAGGATATTAAAATTCCATTGACAGTTGTTGACGTAAGACGTTTTCTCCGACGGTCGATCAACGGTTTCAGCTGAGAAATTTCATCAAATTATGAGGATGTACTAACGAGTGTTATGGGATTTGATTTAGGGTTAAAAAAATCGAAAACCGTGGGAAACGGCACATTTCATTGTTTCATTGTTACGGCTGGAGTATGATGATAATAAGAAATAACATTATTTAAGTTGCGATTTGTTAAGCATTGTTTTTTTGTTTTTTTTTATTATTTTTACTAATAAATAAATCGTATCTATAGTTTGAGGGATTTTCATTACGGACACGTTCGCGTAGCACGATATTATGAAATGCTATTTTATTCAACAGAAAGCGTATTACATTTGTAATCGTAACTGTGACATTACATAGCTACGTTATGTTATGTACGTTCGTTGTACCGTAATGCATTAGTAATAAAAACCTAAGTGCAGGTGCCTGTTTACATTACTACAAGAGAACATATTATTATTTTCGTAACCAGCAATACTACTGCTACTATTAGCGCTACGTTTTAATACAACAATATCACGTGCTGTTTCGTATCTATACACTGTAATATAATATATGCATGCAAAACGTTGACTTGGGATTGTCGTGAAAATTCGCTTTATATCTTTAACCCGCCGTTATCCCTTAACACGTTTTCTGCTAACAAACTTTTTTCAATCAACCCGCTGTTATACCTTAACACGTTATATATCATTAACCCGCTTTTCTCAATTAACCCGCTGTTATACCTTAACACGCTATATATCGTTAACCCGCTTTTCTCAACTAACCCGCTGTTATACCTTAACACGCTTTATATAATAAACCCGTTTTTCTCAACTAACCCGTTGTTATACCTTAACACGCTATATATCTTTAACCCGCTGTTATACCTTAACACGCTATATATCATTGACCCGCTTTTCTCGACTAACTCACTCTTATACTACACTAAAAAGACATTATTTGACAGCGATAAAAATGCCTAACAACCCGCAAGAATAATCGTATTGTTTTCATCCCGTCTGAAACGGAAGTTTGTAAGTTTTATTTTAATTTCTTTAGTAGTACACAAATGTCTACGTCGAACGGCATATTATAATATATCACAGCTGGTGTAACTCAGTGCATTATAATAACCAGGGCTCATAACTTCTAGCATTTGCATATTTTTTTTGAGAGGTCCTAGAGGTACCTATGTGAGCTATAAATTTATTTCAGATAAGTAAGAAGCTACATACGAAATTTTATGTTGCATATTTTTGCATATTTCGGAGTATAAGTGCTATTTTGCTTTTTTCGCTTATTTTTGGAATTTTGCATGATTTTTTTTTTTGTACCTAGCCTAAAACATTTTTTCTTAAAAATAACAAGTAATTATAGTCATATTAATTGTTCATATTAGTAATTAATTCGTATTAATTAATTTTTCTTCTTATATAACTTATATAATAATATCAGAAGAAACTATATATACCTATACGAATTTAGGCGACGCGCGTCGTAGCGAAAGTGTGCGCCCGAAACTTCATAATCTCCTCGATAAGGAAACCATTATAATTGTATATAATTGTGGCTTGTACTGTAGTATTTTATTTTTATAGTTTTTAGGTATTCGGGTATATTTTTTTTTTAACAGAACAATCGCAGAATAAATGAGTACCACATGATACAATTAAGTACAATGATTCCAATGTAATATTATTCAATTTTTTTTTTAATAGTCGAAGCTAAAATAATAAAATAATATAATAAATAATAATAATAAAATAATAATTTTTGTATACAAACGTTTTTTTTTGCATATTTTAGTATTTTTAGGACATATTTAAGCGCTTATATGAATACTTTTTAGAGCATATTTAAGCTCTTATAACAACTTTTTTTAGAGCTATAAGTTATGAGCCCTGATAACAACATTACGTTGTTGCTCCGCACTCTTCGAAGGTTCTACATAATCGAGTAAAATAACATTATACAACGACTAAAAGAAAGGAAAAAAAATTTCAAATCTATTATGAAAATGATTACACAAAGCCATTGCTATTATAATTATACATAATACAATGTGCGCATTAATAAGATTTCGGTTAGGTTAGCGAAAATCTTGTTTGATTTTTATTATTTTTCCTTGTGTACGTTTCGACACCATTCGGTATACTATGGAGTACCGGACGATGTAGTCCGACACTACATTCATTCTTTATTAAATACACTTATCGGGTTCTAAGTTGCTCTATTTATTTGTCCGTCAACAATGTGGATGAATACCACGAGTGTGTGTCGTACAAAAAAATCGGCCGGGTTCATTTTCCTCCTAAAACGAGTTAACGTTTTCCTCCACAGTCCATTTTCCTCAAAAAAATAAAATAATAAAATCGTTATTCGTTGTCGAATGATAAATTAGAAACTAAAGATCAAATTAATTATTTTAAGTATAATTATAATATAATAATATACCGTAGGCGTCGAAATTTGCAAGAGGCTAAAAAAGAATGAATATAGTAAACAAGTACGCACGTCGATAAAGATGCATCAATCAATAAATAAAATAATAATAAAAAATTATATAATAATAAGTGGTTGGTGTCAACGCAACCACACAATAAGTAATGTATAAGATATAAAATATTAATATATTAAAATCACTACAGTTTAAATATTATATTTTTTTATAATTATAGGACATTTCAGCAACAAATGAATACCTGTTTAAAGAAAATGAATATAACAAAATATTGGAGGATAATAGACATAATTTTAGTCAAAAATAATGTGGAGGAAAATGAAAACGGTATCTCGTTTTTGGAGGAAGATGGCTACGGCCAAAAAATTAGTCGTTTGGGATCCAGTTTCAGAGATGCATACAGCCGTAGTACACGATTCACCTGTATATATAGAAATCTACTCGTAAGCATGTTTTACAATAATGATCAATACTGATCGGCTGAAATACCACATCGATTGTCTTACAACTTACGAACACACACCAATCAGCTTTCAAATCGTTACAGTCCACGGTTATATGATTGCATCGTGACTACTGTATTTTTAGTCTGTACAGCAGGTATACTCGTCAACCGGTTTAAAAAATAACTATTGAATATTTTAATAATTTACAAGATTGCAACATAATGATTTACGAAACTATCTGTTATAAACATATTTTAAAGTACCACGATTTAAAAATTCGAAAATCGGTTTGACAAATTATAGCTTATAAAAGTTTTAATAACACGGAAAACGTATATTATTATAAGATATTACCATTATTGTATTTCCATCGGGAAACGCATACTGGATAACCCTTTTATAATACGGCAAAATTCAGAGCCATCCTTAGAATATTTACCTGTAATCGTATAAGAACATCAATATATTTTTATCACACAAAAAAGTTGGTAAGTACCTCACGCATTACAGTTTAAAATTGTAGGGGTTTTTTATAATTTATTATAATCAAGGAAAAAAATAATTTTACAGTAGACTTATAATAGCATGTTATTTTATATTTTCATCATTAATTTGTTAACCGTCACTTAACTAACTAACACTAACTTTTGTAAATATCACTATACTTACAAAAGTTTTCTTTAGTACAATAAAATAAAAATTAATAGACAAATGCTAAAAAATACAATAAAAATTCATTTTTCTGGCCGTTAATCATCTGTTGGTAATTGCACGTTTTCATTTACATGACTATCATGTGACTATCTTGAATAACTGAATCGAACTTTGATTTTTTCAGAATTATCACTGTAACTATCACTAAATTGAAAATTCACATTTATTTAACTATAAACTTGACCAATCTTATCAATCTGTTCGATATTTTTCAAGTAATTGGTCATTAATTTTAATATTGTTGTATTAACCACATCCGATGTGAACAGCAAACAAATATGTACTAAATACTAGCGATACCTTGAAATAGCTGTAACAGCGATTGTTTCACTATAATAATTGTGAACAACACAACAATAGTATTATTAGCATCATATATGTATTGTTATAATGACAGTGTTATTATTGGATGATATTTTATGATTATTATTCTATGAAAATAAAACAATTTTTCAAACCAACCTTACAACTTTTTTCAAACGCGAGGCCTCCGTATTTAAACAAAAAGCATGAGGCATAGGGACTAGGCCCTGTTCGTCCCCCTCTAAGGATGGCCCTGAGCAAAACATATAATTCCTACACGATCGAGGCTGTTCGGATGTAACAAAGACCGGCAAACAGATTAAAATGGGATTCGATGTGCGAAAATCGCATACAACAAACCGTGAAATATTGTCGTAGCTCACTGGTGGAGGGGAATGAGATCAACGATATTTGGAGGCGACTGCGATCGTTTCACGGACACTTCTGTGAGAGGCGCGGCTCAGGCGACTTTATACATATATATATATATATATATATATATATATATATATATATATATTCATATTTTTCGTCATAAAAGACAATACATCAAGATGACAACAAACGGTAGATCATGAAAACTTGTGGCGCAATGGGCAAAAGAAAAACGTCGATGACAAAGATAATTGCACACGACTTCGGTTTCGTTGACAGTTGTTGAACCGCAGATGAAGCGCATTTCAGGAATTTAACACGTTTTTCACGCCAACTTAATTTTAGCGATATTCTCAGCCTTTGGTCGATTACCTAATATTGCAAATGTAATGTGGTTGCCGATTTCAATAAAAACAAAACAAAAAAAAATGACGTACACACATTATGTTTACTTTAACGAGAGTTATCTCGGACTTGACACCCGTGTTGCTCTGCAATCATTCTTGTCCATCATCAGTTCTCGGACGTGGTAGCCGAAGCCAACGGTTTGCTGTGCGAACAAACTGTGCGTACACATATGCTTAACGATCGCAGCACGCAACGCGTCACCGTACGTGTGTACGCGCGTCCCGCCGAAAAGTCTGTCGGTCACGTTCGTCACGTATTTGCACGTATTCTCCGGGGAGAGAGAAGATGACGACGACGATGATGAGAGATCTATTTCTACCACACTCGTGATGAGGTGCTAGCGATTTCCTCGGTTTTTTTTTTAAATTTTTTTTTTACCACGCGTAATTAGTATAATATTCGTCGGGAATAAAAATAAAAAAAAAACCCGTTTTGCACTCGTTGAGCGACGAGCCGAGGCGGAAAGAAATAAAAACGAATAAAATACGAATTTATGATGGGGGGGGAAAAAAAAAAAAAAAACTAACAAATAAATAGTACACACGAGAGCAACGATTACGTTTACGTACACCAACCTAATGCATAATGTATGCATATTATGCGTAATGTTGTATAATATTATAAACTACGACCGTGCGGCCGGAATACGTCCACAGCAGTACATACGTACGTCTAGCGGCGAGAACGGAACGATGCGAACGATGGCCGTCGTCGGATCACGTTTTATTTTTTCTCCTCCCATAATGGCATTATGTTCGCAACGCGCGTACACAACAAACATGTAATAAACAAATAATTCCATGCGCACTCGCGCACGTAGAACCTACCGTCCGTCACGCGGTGACGTGAGTACGCGTACGGGGCGATTTTCAAAACATACTCGCGCCTCACTTTTGAAAGTGTACAAATCGTACGTTTATTCGAATTCCGATTCGTGCGCGACGAGCACTGTAAGTTTGACATGCCCAGTACAAAGTTTTCCCGTAACACTCGATGAGTACGTCCTGCGGCAACATCACATTTTCGTTTTCGGACGCCATTGTTTTTATTTATTTATTTCATACGCGAACAATTCGCGTTCGGTTAATTTGTTAACCGGAATCGTTGACGTGTTGTAACGTCATCGGAATCCGGGACCAGCACTTTCGGAATGCTATACAGGTGTACGCGCGTACGTCGCTGTACGTGCGCCGAACGCGGACCACGACGCACACGCGCGAAAATCATTCATTTCGGTTGTCACCCACGAGTCCGCGGGTACAATGAGCGATATGTTTACCATTCGCGTATACTCACTGCTCTCGCGTACAGCGGTGGTTGTCGACGAAAATTTATCATCGCCCCGCGAGCGGAGGATGTTCGGAAACGCGTCATGTGTGTACGGATAAATCCGCTTTCACCGCACTCTGTCCCGGGGCTACGGGGTGAGGGGAACGGTCACGAAGTACGCGATTTCGTTTGGAAAATTCCCTTTCTCCGCAGCGATTTTGCCATCCCACAAAAATAATAATAATATACGTACGCTAGACAGTAAGACTACGGAAATCCGCAAAAACTTTCCGCAGTCCAGCGAATACGATGATTTTTTCCTCCGTTTTTTTTCCATCTTTTTCTCGCAAATATTTTCTACGTGTTATTACACGATATTGTTGTATGCGCGTGAATCGCAATATATATATATATACGCGGGGGTTATACGACCATATACGAGTTCGAATAGAAAGCGTTCGATTTGCAGCATTGGAAACACCGGATCCTCGTTGGGTGATGCCGATGACATGGTTTTTACAACCGCGTTTTATCATCATTATTTTCGTTACAATAATACAACTTGCATACACTTGTACACTTTAGCATTATATGGTTGCAAGTCGTTGGCTTTCGGTAAAATTTCAATTTTTTTTTTCTCTCGCGATACACAATACTGTGTACGGTGTTGATGTTTTTTCACCGACTCCAGTGCACTGCTGTATACGATTTACGGTCGCGTTCGGAGCTGCTACCGTCCGAAAAGTCTCCAGGCGTCTTTCTACGCTCACAAATTATGTGTTCAATACGGTTTCTTTTTTCCGGAGACGACCCAATTCGAGTTTTCCGGTTATTCGCACGAAAATGAGTTCCGAAGTGGTCCGTTCTTAGTACACATATATATTACCTGTACATACGGACATTTTGAATTGTCTCTTATCGGCGGTGCACATCAATCGAGTACTGAATGGATTTTGCGAGCGACGCTTTCGGAAGTCATGAAAGTACGTTATTTGGTAATGAACTCCCGGAGTAGTGTTTGATGATCTTATATTATTGTAAGCCACTCGGTATGTACCGAGACAATAATAAATTAGAACTTAAAAGAAAAAAAAAAAATGATAATAATAATAGTAATAATAATAATGACGCCGCGTGTGTGTATGTGGCAAGTTTCGACCAGAATATTATTATTATTATTTTTATTATTATTATTACTATTATTATTACTTCGCGGTCGTATCGTATAATATTTGGACGAATATCGTGGCCGCGGGGCCGGAGCGTAAAATATACATTATAATATTATATTGTGCGGCGTTCGCGCGATAGACGGGTCGCGGTGGCGGCAACGAGTAGATCGAATCATTTTTGATTGGATCGCGCGTGTGTTAGTGTACGTGTTTACGTGTGTGTGTGTGTGTACGTCAAAAAGCTTGAGCCATAGAAAATACGTCGTTGACAACCGCGTCCAATTTCTCGTATTTTTTATTTTTTTTTCTACTCCGAAACACGCACACACACACGATTTATGCAGGTACGTGTGTGTTTCTCTAGGACCTGATTTATTATTATTATTATTATTATTATCATTATTATCTTATGGTCCTCTGTCCGTCAGGTTATTAGCTACGACGTTATACCATTATTATGTCGTTTTTTCTCTCCTTTTCTCTGTCTCCTAACATTTTCCTCTTCTCGTCCCTGTCCGCATAATACATCGACGTACACGCGTATAACATATACGTGTATACACATATAACATGTATATATATATATATATATATATACATACATATAATACGCATTATACGCGTGATATCTACTATACGTATACTAATTATTATTAATATCACATGTGCCGGGAGAACACGTATACCATAATATGTGTGTATTTATATAGGTCTACATGCGTACGAGAAAATGATGGAATGACTGCGACGAGAGGCGCTGACCGCGTGCGACTCCGGCGGGCGGACACGATACGTGATTGTACGCGTGGAAATTCCGTGTCGCGCGCGTCGGGAATTCGAAAACACGTTATTATATTTATATTTTATGCTCACACTTTCCCTCCCCCCCGCCCTCTCCATTACCAACCACGTCGATAATTAACAATCACCCGAGATTTTCCCGGGGCCGAACATTGAACACAATTAACAAAAACGAACATGATGCCGTTCGGTGAAATAACGATCTAATACAGTACAGTATCGTTAGGAATCATGACAAATAGTTACGGTTTCCATACCGTTGGTAAAATATGCAATGGTGCGATGCGCATCTACTACGGAGCATTATTATATTACAGTCAAATGAATATTCTACGGTTGATAAATTATTTTTAAAATAAAATATTATATAAGTACGTGAATATATGTAATAATAAAAATATAAAAAATTATTTTTAAAAGCTCCCGGTCGAGTCATCGAATTACGTGAATTACCTACTTCTACAGCTCCAATTAGTATTGAGTAAATACAGTTGTACTCAGTCTTTCAATTTTGATTCAACATAGTCTTGTCATACTAGGACGATTAGCAGAATCTATTAAAAAATTGAAAGAATTATTTGAAGAGCAACATTTTAATAACGATACAGTTAACTACAATTTTATTTTAAATTTATATTTAAAAGTTAGAAAAAAAAAACACTAACTCTTGTTCATGGCCGAACAATTATTTTCAAACTTAAATATTAACTGTATGAATGTAACGAGAGAATAGAAGAATTGGTAAAAACCAAAATACATTTAACACTAAAGAAGAATATGGAATTAAAAACATTTTTAAAATGTTTTTTAAAAAGTGATATAAATGGTAAATATGAAACAAAAAATATTAATGTTAATATAACTCCAGGACAAATAGTTTCATTTGAATATGCTCAAGGAAGATTACGTGAAACATAAAAAAGTAAAAATCCTTGCTCTAGTTAGCGTTTGAGCCTTTTCTACTTCCAGATGAGTTAATCAAAACCTTCCCAGAACAAGATTATTTTCATATTTCATTATCTAGATACACGTATACCGTATTAGGTATATTTTGTTCACTAGGGATTATTTGAAATAAAAATCAGTGTATCTATTTATACATATTTAAAATTAAAATTTTATTTTTTCTTTATACTAGTGGTAATGTGTTTCGAATGAAACATTAAAAGTAATAGGTACTTCATAAGTGAACAAAATTTTGCAAATTTTCAATTATATTTTTAACATTTTCTACGCGATATTCTATGTGTAAGTTATAGTTAAAGTGTTGGATTACAATATTTTATGAAGAACTATGTACTTCTTGAATTACCAGAGAATGTGAGCTTATGTATGAAATAATATATGAAAATTATACTTCAACTAGTTTTTTCGTAGACCAACTAGTTAATCTATACAATTTTAGTTTTATCTCCGTAAAAGTATAGAAAACATTTTAATTAAAAACGTATTATGATATTCTATTTATTTTCAGCTAAGCTTATTATAGTTAAACTATTAATTTGTATTTGTTAATGCAAGGCTTTTGTAGCATTTAGAGTTACACAATATCTTTTATTTTCTGTAAATACAACCTTGTATCATATTTTTTGGTACAAGTGTACTTGAAAAAATCCTGAGCGATTTCTACGTAGTTATCGCAGATCTTAATATAATACTTTCATTTAGAACAAGTAAAATAACGATATTGTAAATATTTTATACACGAAGTGAGCCCTGATGATACACAAAATAATTAATTAAAAGTGTAAACTATATACATTACTTGCACCTTTTAGTTATTCGATATGCCAATTAGCTCAACAATTTAACTGTAACATATATAACAACACAATGAGTAAATGCAATAACTAAATATATGATAAATGCTGACAATACTGATTTATAGAAAAACACTAAGAAGTCCGTAGAATTTAGAGCAGATACGTTGGTTCGTTTATTATAAAAACTATTTTTTTCCCTCGAAGATGTTGAACGAATTGTAATACGCAAACGAATACGGTCTGCATCGGACATATGTCGAATGAAATCGTTCAGGAAAATAATATTATACTAAAATATTCACCGAAAAAACGGATTTGAAAAACGGAAATCGTTTTTCGACTAATGAAAAATGATGTCCACCGGTACATGTATAATGTATACGCTGTATAAAATATTCCATACTTAATTGTTCTGACTCGTTTCTTGTATTATATTATAGGGATTGCGCGTTTTGTTTATAATCGTCATAGGAATACTATGTTTAATCTATTTTGGAACACATTGATCACATTGCTGAAAGAATTGTTTTCGAATCGAATCGTTTTCTTCGACGCGTTGTGGACAATAAAAGAATAAATAAATCCAGGTTCTAATTTAAAACCTTAATCGGTAGGTACTCTACATCGATATGCGAGTACAAGATTAAAATTATATTTTTATCGCATATTTCATAAAATCATAACCGTATAAGTTATATACGAAACATACACACTCATATATATATATATAATAATGTGAGGTTGTATTATACAGTGGTATAAAGCTGTATTATACAAGGTATTATACAAATGGTAAAAAATTATTTTATACAGACGGTATAGAAAAAAAGAATTAAGGCATTATTTTTAGTTATTGCCACGATTAAAAATGTTTAGATATAAAATTATTATTTATTATTATCATATCATATGTTCCGAATGAGTAGGGAAAGTACTCATTCTAAAATTATCATTTAAAATTATTAAATTAAATCTTGTATTATATGTTTTCTGACCTTCTAGTCATTTTTTAAATTATTCCTTTTTTAAATGATTCGTATTTCATAATTAATAATAGGTTTATAACCTCTGTTAAATTTCCAATAATTTGAGGTACTGGAAGGTTCTGTACGGTACAATACAGGTATAATATCGGTATTATACGGTATTATACAACAACAAAATAAAATACGGTATTTTAACATCTATATATATATATATATATATGTATGTATTAGTAAATGCAGATATACGCGTATTTATCACACTTATATTTATACATATTTATACGTTTTCATAACCATATGGCTTTATGAGTTAATTTATAATGAAATGAATTTATTTGTGTTTTATTTAGGTAAACATAAACATAAATAGTATGATTTTTACCTAATTTATAAATTTACTATAAAACTGTGGTGTGAATAAATTACAACTTTAATTTATTTTTTAATTTGCATATATATTTTTTAGAGATCCGGCTATTTTAAACGAATTGAAACTGCTGATAGTTATGTGGGTAGTTCGTAAATGGTACACACAATTATTTTGAATAATAATTTATTAATTACTATTTATACAATTACAACACTCGCAAAGAAGGAAAAACTAAAAGTAAAAATTTATAATACGTGTATTAGAAATAGTAACGAAATCAATGTTGATACAAAAAGAAATAATAATAATACATTAAATATTAAATGATCGTTTCGGCGGCGGTTATAATACAATTAGCGATAACGCGGCGAGTACGGCGATAACGTATGTGTGTGACCGCGGCGTCGGATACTGAACGACTGTTGTTGTTGTCGGCTATCTCTCCCGTATATAATTAGGCGATAGCTTTCTTGATTATTCCGGAACATTCTCGATATGATATGTGATTAATATATTTAGTCTCGAATATTCTCGAAATATATAGATAATTCGATAGCGTCGCGCGTTATTGATTGTCGCCACATCACTCCCCTACCAGTGACGGAGTCAAACAAAACCTACTTGGAGACGGTCTGGAAAACGAACTCTTCTTCCGGAACGTGTCCTTTGGTCCTCCTTTGTAATGGTATTCGGTGTAGGTGTCTGCATTTCTCTCGAAATATCTTCCTTAGAATGGTCGTCTACTATGATGTAGGCCGGTTTAAGTCTATCTATAGTTACTCTAACTTTTTTTGTCTTTATATCAATGACAAAAGTTTTTATATTTCGACTTATGACTCGATAGGGACCATCATAGGGCATTTGTATTCCATTTTTGGGTCCGTCATGTCGAATGAATACGTACTCTGTGGTTGCAAGATCCTTGAAAACAAAGTTCTTCTTATCGCCATGTCGCGTACCATTGACAGGTCGGATCTGCTGAATGTGATGTCGAAGATCTTTGATAAACTCAGCTGCGTCGTCGAACTTGGCGGCATTATCTTTTGACGTTAGGAATTCGCCTGGGAGTCTAAGTGGCTCTCCATAGACTAATTCTGCCGAGGTGGATTTAAGATCGTCGCGCCAAGCTGCTCGGATACCCAATAAGACTGTCGGAAGAGTTTCTGTCCATCGATTATTTTGATGACATTTAATGGCGGCTTTAAGCTGCCGATGGCTTCGTTCCACCATGCCATTTGCTGAAGGATGATAGGCCGTGGTCCTAAGATGGTTCGTGCCAGTCAAGTCATTAAGTTGCTTGAAAAGGCATGACTCAAATTGTCTTCCCTGGTCTGTTGTGATACGAAGAGGGGTACCAAATCTCGCGATCCAATGCGTATAGAAGGCTCGTGCTACGGTTTCCGCTTCTTGATCTTCCAATGGAATTACCTCAGGCCATCGAGTAAATCTATCGATACACGTGAGGCAATAGCGAAATCCTTCGGAATAAGGCATAATGATTAGATCTAAATGAACATGTTCAAATCTTTGAGATGGTAAAGAAAATGAACCAAGAGGTGCTGTGACATGGCGCGTGATTTTGGCTCGTTGACATTCTACACATGCCCTCGCCCAATGTCTGCAGTCTGCGTCAATGGCTGGCCACACGAATCGCTGTTTAACAAGCTTCGTCGTGGCCTTAACACCTGGATGTGCAAGTCGATGTATATTATTGAAAACTTTACGTCTGAATGGCTTTGTGACAAAGGGCCTGGCGGTTGAAGTTGATAGGTCACAGAACACTAAGACATTCGTACCTGGTAATTGAACTTGCTTGAGTTGTAGTCCAGTGTTTTCTTTTTCGTATTTCTTTAATTCCTCGTCTCCCTGTTGTGATATCGCTAATGCAGTGTAGTCTATTGTCTCTGACAAGGCGTCAACGCGAGATAAAGTATCAGCCACGATATTCTGCTTACCTGGAACATACCTAATATCCGTGGTGAATTGTGAGATAAAGTCTAGGTGTCTGAATTGTCGTGGTGAGCATTTATCCGATTTCTGCTGAAATGCAAAATTGATGGGTTTGTGGTCGGTGAATATAACAAAATCGCGTCCTTCCACCATATACCGAAAATGCTTGACAGCAAGGTATATCGCGAGAAGTTCTCGATCGTAAGCTCCGTATTTCGTCTCGGTCGCTGTGAGCTTCTTGGAAAAGAAAGCAAGAGGTTGCCACACATCATTGACGAACTGTTGGAGAGTTGCGCCAACCCCGGTGTTTGAAGCATCACTTACAATAGCCAGTCGAGCGTTGTCACATGGATGTGCGAGAAGTGTGGCTGTAGCGAGTTTCTCTTTGCATTTTTCAAAAGCCAAAATAGCCTCTGGTGTCCAGTTAATAGGTGACTTACCTTTTAAATTGGGTACCAAAAGGTCACTTAGTGGTGCTTGTGCGTCTGAAGCTCCAGGTATAAAACGACGATAGAAGTTTAACATACCCAAGAACTGTCGTAGACCCTTAGCGGACGATGGCCTCTTGTAGCTTAAAATGTCAGTGACTCTGTCAGGTAGAGGACGTGTTCCTTCTCTAGTAATCATGTAGCCCAAAAACTTTACTTCTGACTGTCCAAAAACGCACTTTTTTGGATTGACAACCAGAGAGTATTCACGTAAACGCTCAAAAATGATCTGTAAATGTTTGATGTGCTCTTCCTCAGAAACAGATGCCACCAAGATGTCGTCAATGTAGCTGTAACAGAAATCAAGCCCAAAAAGTACTTCGTCAATAAATCGTTGAAACGATTGTGCTGCATTTCGAAGCCCAAAAGACATAAAGAGGAATTCGAAAAGTCCAAATGGTGTCACGATTGCGGTTTTAGGAATATCTTCTTCAGCTACAGGAATTTGATTATATGCTCGGACTAGGTCGATTGTTGAAAAAATCGTTTTACCGTGGAGAAAGTGTGCAAAGTCCTGAATATGACGAACCGGGTACCGATCTGGAACAGTCCGAGCATTTAGAGCACGGTAATCCCCACAAGGACGCCAGGCATCAGTTGTGTTCCTTGATACCAAGTGTAATGGTGATGCCCAAGGTCCCTGGGACGGTCGAATAATGCCCAATTGGATCATAGCTTCAAACTCCTTTTTTGCTGCCTTGAGTTTATCAGGTGCTAAGCGTCGTGGTTTACAAGATACTGGGGGTCCTGGTGTCGTTTGAATATAGTGTTTGGTGCTATGCCTAATGTCTTTAGGCGCTCCATACGGTCGAGTGATCTCGGGAAATTTCCGTAGTAAGCCGTCGTATTTCGTTTCTCCCACGACGATCTTTATGGATGGTATGGAGGATTCAGCAGCGTGACCATGAGCGGTAAGTCGTGTAACACCATCTAAAAGACATTGATTACGCACGTCTACCAAAAGATTGTAATGACTTAAGAAGTCCACACCAATGATGGGTTTGGATACTTCCGCTATCACAAATCTCCAAATGAAATCTCGACGAAGTCCGAAGTTGAGACTGAGCGTGATAGTACCGTAGGTGTTAATGGGCGTGCCATTGGCTGCTGATAGGACGTAATCGGATTTTACTCGTCGGTCTGGAACAGCACTACGTGGATAAACACATAAGTCGGCACCCGTGTCGACGAGAAATTGAGTTTGAGAAGTTCGATCAGTAATGAATAGACGGCGTGGGGACGGACTGGGCTCACTGGCCGTCATCAGTGATGACCCGTCACGTTTCCCGAATTATAGGTACAAGGTTCCTTACATTTTCGTGACTGAGATCCATAACGCCAATGATACCAGCATAATCCATCTGCGCCATGGAGAGTACGGCTCCGAGATCGAGATCTTGAGCGGTAAGTACTTGGTCTTGAGTCCGGGTTACGCGAGGGACGAGTATTGATCGCTGACACTTCACTTCTCAACGCCGCAATTTCCTGATTTATACTCAAGGTAAGTTGAGACATTTTAAGATTGAACATGGCTTCAAGAGTGTCACTTCTCGTTGTCTCGGCTATTTGAGGTAGCAAAGGACCAGATGCATCCGCGATGTTGTCTGCATGGACAGCGAGTTCTTCAAGCTTACTATCTTTAACTATTGCTAACGCCACTTGTATACTTTTTGGTAGGCGGCCCATCCAAAGTGTCTTTAATAATGTTTCCGGGACGGAAGAGTCAGCCAGGCTTTGGAGGTGGCGTAAAAATTGTGACGGTTTACGGTCACCATTCTCAACGCGCTCCAGAAGTTGACGTGTTTTTTCCTCTTGGGAGGCACTAAGACGTTTTATTAATTCATGTTTTATTTTGACATACTTACTGTCCGAGGGCGGCGTCATAATTATGTCTTTGACTTCAACTGCATATTTCGGCGGTAATGCTCCAACCACATACCCGAATTTTGTACTATCAGCTGTGACTCCCGCGCTGGCGAAACTACCTTCGACCATAGCAAACCAAAGTTCGGGATCTGACGAAATGAAATCTGGTATTTTGACAGCCACTCGAGCAATCGTTGCGTCTGTCTCTGCCATCACGTCGAGGTCACCAATTTGTGGGTAGTTCGTAAATGGTACACACAATTATTTTGAATAATAATTTATTAATTACTATTTATACAATTACAACACTCGCAAAGAAGGAAAAACTAAAAGTAAAAATTTATAATACGTGTATTAGAAATAGTAACGAAATCAATGTTGATACAAAAAGAAATAATAATAATACATTAAATATTAAATGATCGTTTCGGCGGCGGTTATAATACAATTAGCGATAACGCGGCGAGTACGGCGATAACGTATGTGTGTGACCGCGGCGTCGGATACTGAACGACTGTTGTTGTTGTCGGCTATCTCTCCCGTATATAATTAGGCGATAGCTTTCTTGATTATTCCGGAACATTCTCGATATGATATGTGATTAATATATTTAGTCTCGAATATTCTCGAAATATATAGATAATTCGATAGCGTCGCGCGTTATTGATTGTCGCCACAGTTAAAAATCAGTTAACGCAATCGTAAATAAATCAATCGGTAAACGATATCAATACTTGATAATAATGCTTTGTATATCGATACAATATAATGATGTAACAGCGGTTAGGTTACGCACAATAACACCTTTACCCCTATTGTTAACGAAATCTTTGTAGGAAAAGTCCTTATAATAATATATGGCATCATCGAAAGATTTAGTTAAATTTTTCAAAAGACAAATTGCTTTCGAATATTGGAAAAAAAAAATAGTATTAATTTGTTTGTGATTTATTAGGTCTAATTATACTGCCGTTAATAATGTGATTTATTTTTTTTTATATACAATTTTCGAGTATAATATTAGCAAGTAAGACACCGTAACAAACAATCGGAGTATGCATGTACATAAAATAAAAAACATCTGTCCAATTTCAATTTAGAGTAACAATTTTAAACCTACAATCGCCCAATAATGGTGGGTATTCATAATAATTTTATGAACGCTCAATAAAAATGCAACAAAAAGTAATTCATTTATAGCAAAATTAAGTTTTTTCAACGATGATTTAATCTATTTCAAACGGTACGATTCCGTCGGAATATTATTGATCGCGTAAAAAGTTTTACTTACAATTACAAAATACAATAAATTCATATAGTTTTCTTATACAGTATTTTTTTACGGTTGCAATATCGAATTCCATTATCTTTTCGCATGACGAGTTACTATACTTATAAAGGTACTTGTTACGATTTGATTAAATTTTGATCTTCGGCAAAACTCTTATGGAAACAAGTTCTTTCGGAAACGCATTATCTTTTGCGCTGCGCAGTCGATAAATCGATTAAATTAAGTATACTCAGTCGTGTACAGTAATGACGTACCCACGGGTGTTGTGGAACACGCGATTGATTCCATTTCAATTTGATGTTCTTAATATTCAACACAATGCATGGACATCAACTGTTAAATACATTTCAAACGAAGTCGTATTGACCAATGTGATTAATCTCGCTGGGAAATATTTACTAGTGCGAATTCAACAAATGGATTTTTCGCGACGCGTATTCTTGTTTGTTACGCTTAAAAAACCTTACGAAGTTTGTGTTCCTTAAAAATTATTTACTTAGAACTTTACACATTTCTTTTATGTTTGATGGTAATAAATAAAAAAAATATAAATTGTAAACGATATAAATGCTATTATTTTATAGAACACGATGTGCGATGATTGATTTTGAAAATAAAAAAATATCTATCTCTTTCCCAAAACCACCGGTTGGAAACGGTTGGTTATTGCGAACAGTGCATTCCATCTCGTAATGTTGTATTCAACCGACAAACTATACTAGAGCTGTGTCTAGTGCAAACATGAACTTTACTTTCTACCCGTTCCTGGACATTTTAGCGCGATTAAAATGGGTAAAATAACAGTTTTGTTTTACGCCCAACGCAAATTACTTCCGATTATATGTCAACCGTACCTATAAGTGGTCGTAAAGTGTCCTCATAATCTATAATAGTAAAACATTTCAATTACCGCGGTATTAAAGTTTTACACTCATATAAATTGAGTACTTAAAATGTGAGTGCACACATACTTTTTCACGTTTTATTATAATGTATGTATACTATATTCTTTTTCATTTTTTTATTGTTTTATAACATCGCTTCTCTGTCTCTTTTTCACTCTCACTACTCTCTTCCTCTCTTCTATCTGTTGTTATTACACCACTATTGTATTATTATTTATAGGCAAACTTATGTAAAGCGCATTAGGTCTAGTAATGCGTAAGTAATAAAGAAGTAAACATGCATGCATAAATACAGAGGGTATTTTAGAAGAATGAGAAAATATTAAAAAAAAACTCACAGAAGTAAACATTTAGTTTGCATGTTTTCTTTTTTTTTTATATCATTGTTATTGACAGTAGGTACATCTCATACCATTAAAAGGCATTCAAATGATAATTATATCATAGCTGAAAATTAATATCTGATCTATACATTTATGTGGACACAACAAAGTCGGAGTTGTATATATTTCCAAAATTTTTTTTTACGAAAGGGCTGCAATCATAGTTGGTGGTCTAATGGTTTTAGATTCTGTCAAATTATAAATTACGGATGAACATATTGCCTCTAAAAGAAAACCGGCGCTGGCGATTGCGTTGAAATAACATCATTGGACATTGCGAAAATAATCATTGCAATTGGGTTTTTTATTTGTAACTGTGCCAAAATAATTGTGAATTATTCGTCGAATGTCTTCAAACCGAACACGGTCGTTACCTATAATTTCTACGGTGTGTTTGCGATAAATTTTCTTACCGAGCAATAGATCTGTTGCGTATACTGCGACAGTCAATGTCTACAACCACTTGGTCATTAAACGTTGGATAGCTGTCGCGCAGACTTTGAAAACTGGCGTAAAAAGTTTATTATCAAAAACGTGATCCCTTTTAATTTATTTTTTTTTCATTTTTCACTTAATTATCAAGCCGTTGTCTAGTTCTTTTTTCTTTTAAACGACAGCGACCACCGGATGTATGCAAACATTTAATAAATCAATCTCGCCGCAGCCCGCAACATTCGTACGGACCGTTCGACGCATCGGTCTGGTCCGCGGTATCCTATCACCCTATCACCGCGCGTAAATCAATATTCTCGTCGCGACGCGGTTCCGTTGAAATTCACAGTTGAAATTCAGCGCGCGGATCCCGTTCATAATAAAATTACGTACGTTACACCGTACACAACGGCGGCATCGAGTAATTATGAGTGTTTGCACTGTTGAATGCAATCGGAGATCTTTTTCAAAAATAATGCCATCATGACCGTCATTGATTCCCGAACAATCGTAATTGTACACGATTATTGCCCCGGAGATGGGAGAGTGTGAAAGAGATGGACAGACAGAGAGAGAGAGATACGCGCGCGTAGTGCGCATATGAAAAGAATGTAAACGCGATGTACCGCACAATGAAAACGCAACAAACGTCGATTTACCGGCATTTTATTTACACGAAAAACCACACATACACGCGTGCGCACCCGTCACAGTTAGGTTATCGGACTCGATCTGTGTCGCGCACGACCACCGTTCGCCTCATTGCTAATCGTTCGGACCAATTATCACTTGTTCGCGGGACTCGTACAACAATACGTTTGTACCCGCTATTATGTACCTGGGCTTTTGATGTGTTTGCGTGTCGCGGTCAGAGAAACAACGAAATGTGTAAGCAAACGAAACGTGGCGTGCAGACGACGGTGCTGCGATCGCGTTACGCATTACCGAAAACCGTCGTATAATTACGACATGTTGTGTGTGTACCGCGGTAATGAATCGCGTCGATAGCCGCTCTGCGAACTCGGAAACCAACTGCTGCTTACTGCGAAACTGTAACGGAATTACATCGAGTACGGAAAGCCTCGGGCCCGTACGACCGCATCGGGCCGACGAAAAACCATCGTTTCCGGTCGATTACTCTAACAGTCAATTCGTCGAAAACGGTTCGCCGAAAAGAACACTTACGAACAAAGACCGCGATCGCGGTTACCCTCGAAAAGCCAAGTTTCGGATTGTCCGGAACTGCAAATCCATGTTTCTGGTTATTATTCTGACGCTCGTCGAAAAGTGTTACACTTTTGCACCAGGTTCGAACGAATGCTTAACATATATATACGTTATAATTCTAATATTATAAATATGATAAATTCTCATTTATAGAAAGCTTTAAAAGTTACGTATTGCTTTTATTTACTCTCAATTTATAGCAGACCTAGCTAGAAATCCGAGCTATTCAAGAGTTAATTTAAAAATCGAAAATTATAAATGCATATTTTGTATACTATAATTTGCATAATTGTTAAAAAACAAAATGATCTTTTTCTATCTAACCTGTGTTTAAAATTTTAATTTTATGATATTAAAATCTTTAGAAAATATTTGTGTATGCCAAAACTTAACAGGTATTAAAAAATATGATTTTTCCCCGTTTTTATACTTAAAAAATACTGAGAAAACATTTTTTAGTTATACTTTCAGTTCAATAAGATGTCAAAATTCCAACTAGTTAAACATTTTTTTTCGTTTATTAATAGTTTTCGTGGTGTATATTATTAATTTATTAACATCAGATGTGCTATTTTTTTTTTTTTAATTAGAAATATTTTTGTATATTTTATAATTGTGATGAGCATATTTACATGCATATTTTGCCACTTTAGCTCTACAGCTCTAGAGCCCTACTAATTAATAAAATTATGAATAATAGTAATACGTTGTTAGTTTGGACATTTGTCAAATACTTTGTTTATATATTAGTTACGTAACACACCGTGACTTGGTAAAAGTGTAAAATTAAAATAAACCTTCAATATGAATAATTGAAATCCATTATAGTAAGAAACCATATGACTTATGTCTTTAATATTTATTAATTTTTTCGAGTTTCCAATTACATGCATAGTTTTCTTCTACTCCGTTATATATATAAATATATAACTGCAGGAAAGATATGTCAACCAGAGAAAAATTTAGATCGATTGCTCGATGTTAGTGGACTTTGTATTACAACAGATTGTATCGATCCAGACAGTCCCAACGGGAGACTTAAAGATTTAAAGGGGACGGGGCAAAGGGGACGGATATATGATACGAATTTAGAGCTCCACGCTTCGTTGTCACGTCAATCGCATGTCCTGCAGTAACACGTATGTACAAACAGAGAACGCATTCCACGATATTCGGTTATCGAAATGCACGCATTATCGATCTGCACATTAAGAATTTTTCAGCTGGCTTCAAACGTATGTTCACGTGCATTTCGTTGGTACGTAGCTACACATTGTTATGGTCTGGGATTATGTTGCACTCAAAACTACTATAAAAATATCTTAAAATCAATGCTGTATTACGCGCTAATAACATGGAAAGCATGCTATCGTAAATCGTTTTGTTTATGCAACAACGAAAACAAAACGGTTCACGAAGAACAGTTCTCGACTATTTTCATTCCGATAAAAAAAATCATAAACATCGAATAAATATTTATGAACCGATTGATTTGTAAAAAATACGGAATCCCGTTCCGTTCGTGTTTCTAATCCATTGCAATTATATTCCGTTTCTATTCCATTCGACCGCATTAACGTAGGAACGACGAGATTCACGCGATACGCAAAGCAAGCGCAATGTTTATCGTGCGAGCGGGAACAGCTCCGAGACCGGAGAAACAGTTCCGTAAGACGACATCGATCGTAGAACGTGCGAAAGAATGCGATGTGAAATTTGAAGTCCGCGTGCAAAACGTCTACCGCTTATTGTGCGATTTCCATCGGCGAACGTTCGCAAACGGTACGGAACCCGGTGGTCGAAGAACAAACGAGACAGTGTATAGCACTGCGTCGCCCGATCGAACGCGAAACAACCGAGTGCAGCTGCGCTCCGTAACAGTCGGTCAGATCTGGTGCACCGGTGGAGATCGCGGTCGGCCCGCGTAATCTGAGCGTATCTCCTCCGGACCCGCGTTTTCGGTGGCAGACCGCCGACAACGGATTCCCCTCGTCGCGTGCGTGACTGACACGTTGACGGTCCCTTCGGAGAGAGAGAGAGAGAGAGTGAGAGAGAGAAAGAGAGAGAAAAGAAAAAAAAAAAAATAATAATAATAAAATAAAAATAATAACAATAATACGCGGAGGGAAAAAAAAAAATTGAAAAAGACCGTTCGATCAACGATCGCGCATCGAGTACACGCGTACGCACTCGTAGCCACGTATACAACGTACACACGCACATGTACGTACAAGAGGGACGACACAGGGGGCGGCATAACAGATAAGATCGTGTCACGGAGTGCAACAGCGTTGGGGAGTCTGCTGCAGTATCCGCAATCGCGCATTACGTGACTGCGATATTGTGTATGTGCGTGTGTTACGTGCGCGGATGTTGTACTCGTGAACACGAATGACGAACGACGTTGGACGGACGCGATACGAGAGCAAGGGGGCCCGGGACAACTCTTTTTCTTCTTTTTTTTTTTTTTTTTTTCGGCAGATAGCACGTCATCCGCGAGACCGTAGTAGTATTATCTTACGTCGTCGGTCGATACGTGGCCGATAAGACCTCGCAACGACGTTTGCACAACGCCGCGCACCAGAAACATCCGTACCGCACATATTATTGATACTATCAGCGTTATATGGGGTTTATGGCGCTAGAAAAAATATATGCAAACACGCGCGGCTGATGTACGACACGAATAATAAAAATAAAATCAAAAATTGAAATCACCGCTGTAATATATACGCCCCGTGGACCGAGAACGTGGAAATCAACCGGAAAAAAAAGAGTGTTTTTTAAAAAAAAAATTCAAGCACGAGGTGTATGTTCAGAAGCGGAATTCCCATTATAAGCACTGTAGGCAGCTGCCTGGGGCGGCAGAATTCGGGGGCGGAAAATTCTGTAGTGCTTTATTAAAAAACATCAAACGTATCAAAATTTGAAAAATTAATTAAATTCAAACGGATGTCCAACACTTTTGTCTTCTATATATTTAATGTTTACAGTAGGTATTTTGGAGAGGTATTGTAAATTGTTCACCTATTTTAGGGGCGGCAAATTTTTGGTGCCTATAGCCGTAAAAAAGATAAATCCGCCTCTGTGTATGTTCGCAAAAAAATGGATCGCAAATATGAGGATTTTTCCGTTTTAAGCTTAAAAATATTTTCATCAGCTTTGGTTTGACAAGAAGAGAGTTATGAAAAACAAAAAATAATACAAATTTAATGCATGTTTGTACCAAAGGTAAAAAGCACCCGTTACGCTCTATAAATAACACAACATGATAAACAATTTTAAAACTTTGTCATAACACGAATAGGTACAACGTATTAGATTTGAAATTCTTGTTACATAAATCAAATGTACTATTTATATTTAATATTTTTTATCAGTATATGTAGTTGGATAATGGCGTAATTTCAGTACTTTCTGTAGTGGTGCAGTTTGTATGCTTTTATTAAAATGCCTACTACTATCGTTTATTTCTTAAAGTTTCTTAGTTGTTCGCTCCAGTAACTTAGGTATGTCAATATAATCGCATAGTGTGTGTGTGTTTTTAGCTATTCTAATGAAACACAATCCTGATATATCCTTTTCTATGTTTTGTTTTATCAACAGATGAAAATTGTGAAAATCGATATTCCAAAAAATATATTTTCTTTTCAGAACATAAATCGATATCGACGTATATTTAAACATTAATTGCACAAATTCATATACGGATATAATATATTGTCATTCGTAGACGTCTTACCGTAATACTTTATTGACGATTCGGGTTGCTCCGACACATAAATAATACAAACCCTCGTCCTTTTTCGAGTGCACGAAGAAAAACAATTTTATTCGCCAAAAGTATTATAATATATATATATCATAGAAAACATTATAAATCAAAAACAACATCCGTGCATGCAGGGCGGCATGTGCGAAGTTTTCGAATCGACAATGGGCACTCCCTCATTTATGGCAGCAGAAATGCCGTGTGAAGTCGACAGTTTCGCCCGCGAAAGGGTTAAGCGATTGTTTTTCCGATGGTTTTTTAATCTGGATTAATTGAGTGGATAATTCGCAGCTCTTTGTTTGAACATTGTTAAATGGAGCAAACCGCGTGAAAATGTATAAAAATTATTACTCGATTGGCCAACAGCATTTTTACACGCGCACTTGGCCAAATCGTAATAGGATTTTAATTTGTTACACAATCAGCTTCGCATTGCGCTCGGCTCGGTGTCAACATCATCGCGGCACCATGCAGTGGCCACGAGACGAGGTGACATTCGCGAAAATGGACTGCCAACATCGCGTTTTAATATTGAAAATAGCGTAACAGCAACAATGTTGTACGTACTGGTACACGGTTTGCCGCGTGTAAGACATTACGCGGCTCTATTGTCGGGTTTTCGTAAGCGCAGCGTTAATAACCGAAATGTTATTTCAGTATATCAAAAATAATAAGGATACTGTACACGTTGATATTTCATTAATTGTTCTCCGGACCACCTACCGGTTCGGAACGTCTGAGATCGGGACTTGGAAACGATTTGAAACCAACGTCAAAAATATCATTTGCTTTGACTGACCGCGTTTATCGAGGCGCAAAATAGTAATTCCGAGTTGGCTATTGTTGTTGTCGTTGCATAACAATAGGATATTAACACGAACAAAGAATAAGTCCATACATTTAATTAATACGTGAAGTAAAAAAAAAAAAGAGCAGCGTGTACACATACGTTGCCCGCCTCGTGTTATGAGTTATTATTACTATTATTATTAAACATTATAATAAGAGTTCTCGAAAAACAAATCAACGTACAGGTTCACGTGTACGTCAATAACACGTAGTATTTATATTTGTTTGTCCATTCAGAAAGAGTTCTACCGACGTGAGCACAGTATCATTGTACTTGCAACGTAATGACGAAGATATTGTTTGATATTTTACGGCGAAACGGATTTTTTACGAAACCCCGGTGAACGGTAACGTTCGCCGAAACGTCCAAGGCATCTAATAACCGCAACCGAAGTACAAAATCGCCTGCGTGCAGTTTTTCCAGCATTTCGCACGGTTAAACGTCTTACGGAGTGTTCGTGAAAATTGCGTACTCGCGGCGTAATCGAGAAGCATTAACGGGTGTACGAAAATGCGCGGCGCGAGAACATTAATAACCGGGGGGAAAACGTCAGAAACCCATCGGAGGACGCGCATAATATATTATATTTAAATGCAATAATGCAACGTGTTTACTTGCGCGCGCACGCGAAGAGTGAGAGAACAGGAGTTTGGAGAGCTTGGGACATAATTTTCAAAGCACGTCGCATCGAGACGGGCAATAAATCACGAGCGGTGTGTGTGCGCTTGAAACAAAACTGCTCCCACGTAACCGGAAAATCGCGCGCGGACGTGTTGCGTTTGTGACGACCGAAACCGAAATCGACGACCGGCAGACCGATTCGTGTGGACGCGATCCGCTGGCAGTCGGCCTCAGACGCGTGCGACGTAGATACGTACGGTCCCCCCCGCAAGAACAATACGCGCGTTATGTGCGCAACGCGTACTTGCACACGTTCACGCGCACCCGAAGGACGCGGTACAATGAGAATACGGTTCGTTCAAGGTTCTACGGTCGGGGGGGGGGGGGGGGGACGGTCTCGCGAAAATTACGCACACCGCGAAGCGTACGTGCACACTATCTACGCGGCCCGACACGATATAACAATGCAATGGTTCCCAACAATTTGCCCGCAAGAATTCATCATCAGTTTCACACGCAAGATCGCCACTCGATTTCTAATGGTTTCTATTTCGAATGTACTAGTATGTATGTCCACATACCTACACATCTGTTTCTACATTCGTCGACACGTCAGTAGGACGTTTCATTTTTTTCTTTTTTACTTTTTAAAATCCAATAATACAAAACGTTTCTTGATGTTTTCGCAAATCTTGCGACACCATTCGGATTGTTTAACGGGACCATTGGGACGAGCTTTGGAAACCGCTGATACAGTGCGTTGAACGTTCTACGGTTTTCGTATTTTTTTTAACACAACACGAGTTAGAAAATGTCACCCGTGCTCCGCCTGACGTACGTAATATTATCACTTTACGGTTGAAGTAATCGATCGGTCGATACGTTCGATGTATGGAAATCGTCAAAGACTTCGAGTTACGATAAGGGACGGACGCGAGCAAAGAGCACGGAGGAAAAGCGCACCACAGCCGTGGCTTCACGTGCACGTTAAACAATCGTTCAAAGTCCATAACGAAATGATTAACGCACGAGGTCGCGACCCGGGATCGTCGTGTTAAATCGTACCGGAAAATTAAAGGGTAATTAAAGGGTAAACACGCGGTAATTCGTAGTCGTCGATTTATCGTGAACTCGGTCCGAAGTGCAATAAATGTATTAATATACGACTCTACATAATTGTATCAACCATAACGTGTAGCTGCAGATATAGAAATCGAACAGGACGAAACAATCAGTTGACCGGTTGTTAAAAAACTGCACTGAATTAGATGCATAAATTGTATGGAATTATTCATTTTACGTTTAATTTGTTCGTGACGTATACGAAGACTTATTGTTTTGAAAGCCGTATATTTTAAATGCGTTTTGCCTTCAAAATACTTTTGGTTCATTATACTAATGTTCGTAATCCATGTAAATCCGGGTCTTGTCGCATCTTCTCGTAAAATATTTTGTACTGAACTTCACTTAGTGACGGATCGATCAAGGATTACACATTACCAATAGCACTACAAGAAGACATGCGCGTTCGACTTCTATCTGTGGAATTAAAATATATTGTTTGACCTGTTAGCATCATTGTTCGCATTCAAACTTATAAATTACTAAATTATGAATTACATTAATTTATTTTTTTTTTTTCATCAATTATATCAAATATTTTGTTTGTAGACAGTACGCGCATTTTATAAATCAGCAAAACAGAAAGAAAATCATTAATACATCGTTTTTAAGAACTGTAGTCTACAATAACGACATTCCTATAGTTTTTAGGAATCCGTGAATCAATTATTTTTCCCCATCACGCGGCTCCGCGAAAACGTACGTTTGAAATCCGCTGACCTGCAATATGGTCAGGATACAACGCCCGGATCAGGATATCGGACACAGTGTATCTCGTATTATATATCAACCATATATATATATATATATATATGTAAATATATGATATCAAACGTACATAATAATATTAAGGTACGTGGTGCATGTGAATCAAGCGTGCTCATGCGTGCGTTCATCCGACGGGCGGCGGTGCGTGCTCGCGTACGGCAGTGGCGCGAAATACGGGTGAAAAAAAAAACAGGAAAATAATAGTGTAGCTGGGGGGGGAAGAGAAGCGAATTAAATACAATATACATGTATATACGCGTGCAAGAAATACGACGCAAGTGTTCGGGTTCACACGGTGATGATGCTGCTGCTGCTGCTGCTGCCGCTGCCGCTGCGGTCGTCTCACCGTTCGCGTGTGCGTGCGTTTACCGTCCGTCGACTGCACGACACGAAACCGCGACGGACGGGCAAGTACAGCAGCAGCCCTAGGGGGTGGGTAGGGGTGGCCGGACGGCAGCAAGGGGTGGTTAGCGAGAGGTACGGCGGGGCGGGATCGAGCGCGTTATTTCCGGGGCTGCCGGCGGCGCGGGCGAGGGACGAGGGCCGCGCCGCGGTCGCTGTGCCGAAGGGTCAGCGCGGGGCACATCGGATTATTAATGATACGTGAAGAAATTGATTTATGTTATAAAACTGTAATTTAATTAATTGCTAATTGATGCGCGCGCGCGCGCCCGCCCGCCCGCTTGTCGTACACACGTATACAACGCATACGCGTAGGCCGTGCGCATATACCGCCGGGCAAAAGGGTGCGTGATGTTCGTGCCCCCGTCCGAGCGATGCGGTGCACGCGCGTGTGGCGTGCGATCGGGCGCGGGGATGACGGAAGCGCGTCCCGCACGGCATTGCAACGTACGCGCCGTTGTACACACGCGTGACGCGCGCGGCATCACGCGACGCTGTTACGTGCGCATGAACGCGATCGGGGCCGTACGAACATCTCTCGGTTGTCGTGCGCGACCGCGTGCGATTAATCGCGTTGCTGTTGTCGCGACCGCCGTCCCCGTCGTCCGCCGTTTTCCTTCGGATCGGTTTCCGGTCGATCGTGCGAACGACTACACCGTCGTAAACCGACGTTCGCGAGACCGCGACTGCTCGGTACCGTAAACGCACCGTGGAAAAACCGCCGTCCGAGTGTTCAACCGTACCTACGGGGTGTTTTCCGATCCCCGTCATCCCGTCCCTCGATGACGTTTTCTTCCGTCGTCTCCCGAACCGCTGTATGGGCGACGAACGGGTTTTGTTGCGCGCGCGCGACCGGACAGAGCCGCTATCTCGACCGGGTGCGAACTCACTTCCTACGGACCGTTATCGAACCCTTCCAATCGACACTCGCCCGTTGGCATCGGTGGCGTCGTGATTTTTCGCCGACGGGTTGGTTAGCTTACCGTGCGTGCTGCAGTGGACCGTTTGTCGGACGCGTTACGTTCAACATCGACCTGCAACAGGGTCTGTTTCCGAGGTGCTGGCTGAACGCTGTTTACGTTGCTGAGAATCAATTCTGCGCTGTTGAACAACTATGTATGTTTGATCATAAAATTCATCAAAAATTACGGTTGAATGAAACAGAGAGGCGGGTGGCGGATACTGAAAAAAAGCAGAATAACGACCATGGTTGAAAGGAATATTTAAAGAAGCTAATAACATAAAATATCAGGAAAAAGCAAATCCATTAAGTGTCGAAAAGGAAAAAGTTTTAGTGAATACCTATACCCAACAAAAAAAAAAAAAAAAAAATTAAAAAAAACACAGTTTGCTCGCAATGGAAAAAAGTTTTCGCCGTATTACGAGAAAACTGCAAAACCTATTACTTATTCTTCGGAACGTCTTTGTACGATCGTATGCAACAATAAAAGTATAATAGGTTTTATCATGCACTCGGCCGGACAAATTATGCTCCTAGTATGGTCTCCTCCTTCATCGTCGTTGCAGTGAATCTTAAAAGTATTTTCAATTTCCCGGAAGACCGCGACATGATCACAACGAGTGCACGAACAATTGCAGTTAAACGCCCTAGATGATTTTCAGAACTATCCTCTTATTCTTATCTCCGTTTTCAACTCCACGAACATACTATTGTAATAGCATTAGTGAAAAAATGTACATATTTATAATGAATCCCGTAGAATTAGAGATAATGTTCTACTCAATAACAGAACTGTATATAAGTGTAATAACGCTACAAATGGTAGACTAATAATGAATAAGAGTAACAGAAATTCAAAACACGAATAAGTGATGAAGAAAATATGTGATTCGTAGAACCCTTTTGCGAATGTAAAATAAATTACGTATTTAACAAGACTAACAATATCTATAATATCACTATTTACAATTAAAAATACGTTTATTTTTGTGTAGTATGACTTGTAATTACATCTAATGTATTTATTATTAAATTATAATTAATTTTTTCGATTAAATTATGGAAGCAAATGAATCGTACGACGTTTGAGACACTACATTTATTGTACTCCCTTATTGGTACATCTAAAAAATATAGTTATCATGAAGCCACTATAGCGGTGAACTATAAAACGAACTAAATCTACTTAGATGATTTTCGTAAATTATCTCAAACATTACTATAATCAATCAAACACATTTTTTACACGACAGCTTTGAATAATTATAAAACGTCAAGATCGCCGTTTTAGAATTTATCTATATGGATTTACATATTCGATTTACATGTAATGTTGATTTTATTTTTTTTGATTTTGATAAATTTTGTCGAGTTAAGTTAAAAATTGTGACCAATACACCACATAATATAGTTTTGTGCAATACCGAACGTTTTCAACAATAATGTTTTCGTGATGATGTTGGTATTGCGATGTATAAAAAACAACCATTAATTTTTATAAAGTTTTCGGTCCGCCGAGTGTAATGGAGTTCGCCCTACAAAACGCGTGCCGCGTACACTGTTACTACGGTTTTTATTCGCATGCGTTACTGTCTGTTTTAAATGTATTCATTATGTCCATCGATTAATGGGAAATAATTATTACACCGCGAAAATAACCATATCATGTTCTATACACACGCGCGCAACCCTTTTCGCATATATTAATCGAGTTATAAATGAGATTTTGACTTTATTATTAGTCCAAACACGTTCGGGTGCTCGGTAGAAATAATAATCGATTTTCCGGCGTGTTACGAAACGTAAAATAACGACCCGAGAGTATACGTACAGTATAATGTATAAGCATTCAGTTTTCCACGAAAAATATTATATTGCGCGGTATAATCAAATATATTTGTTCTAAAGGTCATAACGTGTATATATACCGACCTAAACCCGATTGACATTTTAGAGTTTTTAAACTTTCTCAGCTTCATATATTTACACTGGTCGTTAATAATTGAAAATGATTACGTCAAAAACTTGCTGTGGCCGTAATTTAAAATGTATGTTTAAAAAAAGGAACAAGAAAAGCGTTGCGGATAAATAAAGGAAACGAAAAAAAAAAAAAAATTAAATTTAGCCCGAAGGTAAAGGCCGTGGTACCTTGTTTTGTATTAAATATATAAACACTATATGTATATTTGTATGTGCGTGTGTGTGTGTGTTAGTATTGTATAAATAAAAATATATATTTATTATTCCACGGATGATCTAAAACCGCCTTTTCGACTTCAACCGTCAATTCTCGCATTTTTCCTATCCAACGGTTGAACGAATCATATCGCACGATAAGTTTCTTTTTCGTCCTACCCTCCCTCTTTTAATCTGTTGGGTCCGACGCCCGAGAAAAATAAACAGAAAGTTTCAAGAAAACGGGCCAGCACTTTCGAAAAGTTTTTGGTTCCAAACTTTGGTTTTATCAAAGTTAATCAATCAGTCACTGGGGCGTATTATTTTATGACATATTTTTTTCCCCCTCAGACGTGATCGACTCCGATGTATTATACATCCAGGGGCGATCGGAACTGCGAAGGAAAAAAAAAAGTGCACAACGCGCGTGACGGATGAGAGCGTGTTCCTTAGAATACTCTAGGCAACTCGAAACGGCGGTCGCAGACGACAGTAATGCAATAAATAATAATCTACATAGTACGTACGCTCTCGGCGCGGCACTTAAAATTAGCGGATTCTCGTGGGACGTTCACGTGCACCCAACGGCGCGACCAGGGACGACGGCTCGATGAGCTCGAATCACTCCATTTATACACTTTATGCAAGGAAAAACACAACGACAAATATGTCGAAAACAATCCGTTTTTTTATTGCTTTAGCTGTACAATAATATAATTCGTACTCGACGATTTCTTGAGATGAAATTTTATTTACCAACAGTACCGCGAATTTTTTTTTTCCGTTCCAAATTATTATAAGATAGTTATGGAAAAAAGACAAGAAAAACCCTTGAAAAATTACTCGTAAACCTCGGTATAATCGAGCAGGGAAGATTTTCACATAATTTTCGTATGAAAGAATATCGATTCGAAGACGCGCGTGCACACGCACGCGTGCAGTCGTAACACCCTTGTACGTATTTACCCCGCGATAGGTGTGCGTACGCGAGTACACTCGCGGGTACAATATTTACACGGTCGGTTTCTCAACAGCGAACCTTTTCGGTAGCCCACACGCGGCACAGTAGCATGTTTTCGTTCACGTCAAACACGGGTCGAAAATACACACACCACGGCAAGTACACGTTTTAAGACACAATATTATAATTTATTTGTTAAACCCGCGATCGCGCACGCACACACGCGCTGCCGCGTCGTGTTGTACGGTTAATGTGTGCGCAACCCGTATCTGGTATAAGCAACTGGAGAACCTGTGTCGGCGGGCGCGTGTGTGCACGTGTGGGCTATACCGGCCGGCGGTAACCAGTTTTCGGGTAAGGATACGCGGCTGGGCGCGATGACAGTTAACACACCGCAGACGTCGAAAATCGGCCATAGTGATGTACGCGCGCGCGCGCGCGTATCAGATCGGTCGTGTAAAACAAACAAACACGATACGTATTCGGAGGAGGTGTACTGCGCGCGCGGTCCGATGTCGATATAAATATTTCGTGTGCACACGTACACGTATTATACCGGTAATGCGATACGATGCGAGTGGGTGTGTTCCGGCGGGCGGGTAGGATATATGAAATGTATACGTGGTGTTGACAGCGAGGCGGTACGAGCATGGTTTTAGTGCTGAGCGGTACGCGGTGGTGAAAAAGAGGAGGGAAAAAAAAATAACTACAAAATATTTATCATCCGATTCACAAGTGTACCCGTTAACGTTAACCCTGTATTTCTGTTTTCATTTTTTTTTTTTTTTTTTTTATGGTTAATTACTCGCAGCAGATACGATGAAAACAACCGCTTTCGTGTTGATATAGGGACCGGGAGTGGGGGGGGGAAAGGAAAAAAAGGTTCCGTGTCAATTAATTATTACGTCCACCACCGCGGTTGCATGCATCCGTCCGCGGCGGATGACCGGGAGCAAAAAAAAAAGTTCTATAAAAATTATAACAATACGTAACGACGATTCCGTAAGTACACTCTACCGATGCACGTCCGTCCGACGCCACCAGTAGATCTACACGGTTACCGTCGCCGATGATCGTTTTATTTCTGCGTAAATCGCGCGCGCACTTGTCCCAGACGACGTTACGACGAAACAACAATAATGCATTCAATCGAAACGTGCATTACATTGGGCCGGTGCGTGCGCGCGAGTTGTTTGCGCGTGAACTCGCGTGCTTCGTTTTCATTAGATATAAAACAAGTGTTGCGTATCGAAATTAAACTCCGTCGCTTTGCATTGTTCGTGCACGCGTGTGCTATTTGATGAAATGTGTGTGCGCGCTTGTGTGTGTGTGTACATAAATATCCTACACTAATATTGTTATACTCGTATAAAAAAAAAAAAAAAAGTATAAAAAAAAAAAAATAATAAATAAATAAAAATAAAAAACCGGTGAAAAATAAACACGGTACGCGTTAAAATTGTCGTTAATTTACGACACGCATGTTACAGGTACGTACGCATGTGATATTTAACGTCGTCCCGTGCAACACTCGCATTGCACATGGCGTATATGTGCCTACGCGTGTGTGTACCGTTGCCGCGGTCCGCTAAGCGCCGGTAACATGTGTCGCACACAGGACTACGGTCGCGCATAACGTCCGCGAGCTACCACCGGTGCCAACCCGTTCGTTTCGAAACGATTCGACGGTCCGCTTGGCGTACACGATCGCTGCGCACGTCGATCTCGTCGGGTCGCGTTCAATCCCAGACGAGATGGTGTGGAAATCCATTTCGAAGCATCGCGGTCGAACACGCGACTTACTGTTTTGCAGAGGTTTTTTTTTTTCGCTTGTTCGACATGCTTACGCCAATTTTTTTTTTTCTCTATCTCATAAGAATCGAATTAAATAACGTTTTCTTCGCATTTTTCCGCGCACCTGCTATAAACGAACACGCTGCACGTGCCGTTTGTCGGTAATGAGTTACACGGTAGTGTACAGTAATGCATCCGTTTAACGATTCGCTCGGTTTTTTTATTACAAAAACAATGCATCGCACTGCGCATAATTACGGATCACCTATTTTTTTTTTTTTTTATAAATACATCGTTCAATGGTAATTTAAAACGTATTTCATCAGCTGTATACACCTCGATAGACAGTGCGATTAAGTTAATAAAACAAATTGTTTGGCCGTCTTATTCGCACCGTAAAATTATCGGTGTAAACATACGTTTCAAGAAACATACACACTCGTTCGAGGGCTCACACACGTTGTTCGTAAAAAAATATTTATAGATAACGTGTTCGAGTTTCACGCGGAAAAACAATAACAAAAAAGTTAGCTATACAATTCCCCGGGTCATTGTGGTAAAACTTCATATTTTTGACCCAGTTGATCCCATTTCACGGTCGGTACCTACGCATAAAGCACATTTACATAGCGATATCTAATACATTATCCAGGCTCATAATAACAGGCTGAGTACACGTAATTCTGGTAAAACGTGTGCTATTCAAAATTCTAATATCTATTAATTTTTAATTGAAATTTCGACATTGTCTTACCAGTGTCATATTGCTCGCGTACCACATAAGATTTATATCGATGGAGAAATACGGTTTGCACAACTTCGTACATGCCCAAGGTTAATATTCGCCATGGCTGTGGACGGTGTAATAAAAACGTTTCTAACAAACCGATGCCAATGAAAACAGAATCCAATTGTATATTAGTATACACAGATTTTAACGGCGGATAGATGATAATAATTAACAATTATTTTTGGAAACACCGTTTAATATCATTATTCATTTTGACTGACTACTAAAGGTTGTAAACATTTTTCACGTTCTTCCGTGTATGCTTTCAATCGTTAGTGAACTATACATGGGCATTATTTACTTATTGAATCACTGTTGGTCTTTACTAAATGTTCAAATGTAAGATCCCACGACTGATGGTTTTACGGTAAAAATAAAATTACCAAAAATAATACCAAACGTTTGGTCTGGATATCAAATCGGTCTAAATATAATTAGAGAGGATTATGATATTACAAAAATTTATAACACTCACACACTACTATCTATGCATTTCCATAACAGTTCAATTGTTGTGTTCGAAATAATGTTACTTTTTATTTTTATTTTTCTAGATTAGATTGGACTGTAATACCGTCCGAGTATATTTTTCTGTTTGGTTTTAATTTCATGGATTAATTGAAAAGTACATTGTTCAATCATCAATCCTGTCAAGTTCTGAATTACTATAGTAACAAATATAGAGAATATTATGATTGAACATACATGACTCTAATCAATGATTCATTTCACTGTACTTTATACAGAAATATTATGAGGATTAACCAATATTTGTTGACGATACATTACAAATCTATAATATTATTTGCAACCTTAAAACGCTCTCTAAGATTTACTTTTTAACATAAGTATATGATTTTGAGGGGATATAACTTTATTTTTTTTTGTTTTTATTAAACTTGTCAAATCAATAACTAACAGTTTTTTCGACCAAGTTTTTGATAATTTACCCCACAGCCGAATAAATTTAGAATTTTTTTTTTTTCTTTAAGTTTTTTTATTTTTTCACTATATACTGTTCGACTAACTGACGAATACAATTTACTTATTGCTATAAATGGTATACATGGCTCGAATAACATTGAATTTTTTGGTGACCCACGTATAATGGAACGAGACAAAAGCTCATTGGAGTGATACTATAGAAAGATAGTAGGTAAAAAGTAGAATGTCCCTTTTGACTTGTTGCGCCTATGTGTTATGTTTATTATTCGATGAGTTTTCATCTAGAATCTTAAGATTCCAATAATTGGATACAACTACTTAATATTATAACAATCATTGTTATAATATTAAGTTAACATTTGCTCGGTTTTTGTATATTGCAGGTATAAATATATATAATATAATTTTATTTTAATTTGAAATTTGTCATATTGTTTGGCTAATAATGTTTTTTTTTACCTAATTCTAACTCTTTTCTCTTCCAAAAATCTTGAATCTGTTAGAAAATACGTCTTTGTAGTGACTAATGAACTAATAATATTTCCCAATAGTTTATATTACTACTATAGTATGCCGTCACGAAAACTATTTTGTACCTTAACATGAAGCAAAAACCACTTGAATATCGTAATAAACATTCACTTAAATAACACTGACACGGACGAATATAATCAAATATGGCATATTAAATCGCACATTGGATGGTTCTTAAAATAAAACATAAATAACATGAATATAAAACTCCAAATATAAATGTTTTTATCACTATCGCAGGCTCGTGGAATGTTTCTAACTCTAACAAGACACGTATGATGTTCATCAGTTTTGGGTTTTCTTCTATAATTTAAAAATAATGAAAATGTAATATACAGTTATAATGGAATTAAAATGTATACATATTATAAACAAAGTCGAAACCTACGTTCTTATGATGAATCATAAATGAAAATGCATTTAAATACCTAACCGAATAAAGTGAGCCAAACCGTTTAAGAACTTTACAGTGAAATGAACTCCTTCGACGTCGAATACGCCTGCGAGAAAAAATAGAAATAAAAGTAATAATCTATCCAGTGATGTGATCTAAAATGGTGTGTGTGTGTGTGTGTGTGTGTGTGTGTATTTTCGACGATACAACATTATAAATATCATATTATACAAAAGCTGCAGTGGTGGCGGAAGAAACATTGGGGCCCGTCACCGCGATGGTAATGCATAGCCGGAAAGACACTCTAATGGGTTTTTGATTGCCTTTTTATACACGAATATTAGAATATTAAAATACATATACATGTGTGTGTGTGTGTCTACATGCACGTGTGCATGCGCGTGGAAACATGTATGTACGTGTATAAATGACGACGCCGGACTAGAGTCAGTTTTTTTTTTTTTTTTGGTATTTTGATACAGATGAAATGACAAGGAAATGTCAGGATCATAAAAAACCATATACACCCACACACACACACACACACAAGAGCACGTAATACAAAAGAAAAAAATACGAGTAAGAAATACCATATATATATAATTATATGTTTATGTATATAATACCATATAATCACATCAAAAATTGATTGCACGAGATTAACTACCGTCCGTTATTCACCTTCTTAATTATAATATTTTACATTACATCGTAATAAGAACACTGAAATTCGACCATAATAATACAAGTAATTAATTATTACCATTATAAATCCATTCAATAGCGTGTGCGTCATAGGCGTGCATACGAGGAGTGCCAAGTGTTTCCGGGCACCCCTCAAATTGTTATAAATTGTTATAAATTTAAGTCTAAGAGTAAGCAGAGGCGAAACTAGGAATTTTACGCTCGGGAAAAATGTTAAAATTACGTCCTATTATAGACCAAGAATCAAATACCCTTCTTTATAATTTTTTATAATAATTAGTATGCCATCATATTTATTGAGTTTTAAACACATTATCATTAAAACAGATATATATATATATATATATATATATATATATATATATATACATACGCAGTATGATCAAGATAAGTGGAAACGCTCAATAACTATGTATAGGCTTCATATATTTCAATTCTGATTTTTTGGCTAACTAATAAACATAATTATACACATTTTCAAGTAATTAGACTATTTTTGTGACAGTTAATTGCGTGCATGCGCACAATAACTTTTTTTTTTTTAGTGGCATGACCTATTTTTGACCACAAATTATTTTTCTTTGTATTTTTTAATGAATTTTGGTGTTTGAATTTCTTTTCTAAGTTGAAAAATTGCCGAAAAATATTAACTACGTATTGTGTAATCTGTTATACCCATGCAAATAACATAAATTCAAATTGCTATAACTCGGCCATTTTACAACTTAAGAAAGAAATTCAACCACCAAAATTTATTAAAGAACACAAAGAAAAATAATGTGTGGTCAAAAATAGGTCATGCTTTTTTTTAAAAAAAAAAAGTTATTGTGCGCATGCGCGAAATGAGCTGTCACAAAAATAGTCTAATTACTTAAAAATGCGTATAATTATATTTATTAGTTATCCAGAAAATTAGAATTAAAGTATATGATGCCTATACATAGTTATTGAGTGTTTCCACTTATGGTGATCACACTGTATATATAATATATATATAATATGCAATAATTGTTGATTAAGTACTAAGATTAAGCACATAACCTTTAAAACACAAAAAATATTTAAATTCTATTTCTTTAAAAAATAATTATATGACAAGAATTATGAATGGAATAGTAAAAATTTCTATAATTTTTTTTTCTATTCATATAAAATCCAACTTTTTTTTTTTTTTTGTGAGATAAATCTAAAATATTGATCAACAACCCTTATTATTCAAACTGTAACCCTCAGAAGACATATGAAAGAGTAACCATTGTTTAAAGAGTAACCTTTTACCATGTGAATTAAAAAATATAGGAAGTCATAGGTTACACAGTTGAAAAAAAGATTTTTACCTCTATAAATAACGACTACTCTAGTATACATATACTATAAAAATTACACCTTCTAAAATGTTACGCCCAGATATGAATCCCTATCTTCTTCCTTCTAGTTACGCCTCTTAGAGTAAGGGGCCCATATTTTGACCGATGCAGCTTAAATTAAATGTGATTTATTCTGAAATATTTGGTAATAAATATAAATTACGTTTCGTAATAGAAAAAATAAACCATAATGTAGAACAATTTTCGAGCAAAAACTTTTTACGACAACATAACAGCTATAATTGACTACGTCAAAAGTTAAAATCATAAAAGTTGAAGCTATCCGAGAAAAATAAACAATATTCAAGAAAAACGTAACAGAAAACTTAAAAATATGTTTATTTAATTATTTATACTTATAGTTCATTAAATATACCCATACGGTTTTTTAAGATAGAGACCAAAATCACCGTAGGCATCCCTTGAAATACAAGTCTGCGCCCGCCCATGGTATACGTGTCTTATTACGGCATACATGTAATATGTCCAGTGAAATTTTTTACACAATAAGACGCAGTACTATACGATGGACAAACACTAGCATTAATACGATATTCACTGCATTGTACTTGGTACCGGTTGGTTCAACGCTAACCGATCTATGACTGAGAAAATATTTAGCCGTCCAAGTTTTGTTTTTTTTTTTTTTTTTTTGTTGACATTTTCTCGTGAATTGTATTTTCCTATAATTTTTGAAAACAAGAAAACGTTGTCATCGTCCTTTTCGTAGTTGGTTCAAGAAGTACATCAGGTTTGATTTCCAAACGCAGGACTTATACGGTTAATAAATCTTTAAAAAAAAATGTTGACAAATATCGCGTATATATTTCACAACTAACTTATGACGTGGCTACACATTGAAACATGACCGGTTGAATCATAAACTTTATTATTTAAATATACTATAGTTGCGTCTTATAGCACCACTTGGATTGTTTATCAATTATTACATATTCAAAAAAATTGACGCCCCGAAGCAACTGTTTCTGTTTTCCCCGTTGTGTTTACGTTACTGCAAATAACGGTGTACGAGTTATAATTATTTTAAGATTGGACGGGACTAGTGACAAGAAGAACGGTCAAAAACCATTAAATATGTTTTCGCCTGTCTGACCTTCCGAACCAAGCTTAAAATTTTCATATGTAGCACCACTTTTAGCAATGATATTAGAATTGTAAATTTATCGCAACGTTCATGGAAGAATTAATCACTTTTACAATTGAAAATTACAATTATAGGATGCTGTTTTGAAATCTAAAACAACACGTATAACAACGGAAGAGGATACGATATTATTCTATTTAAGGAGAATTTAGAATTTTCCTGGGTCAAAAATAATTTACATAACCCTAATATAGGACGATGATATTTATCGAAATATTAGCTGTTTTGCGTGAATAAAAAAATGTGATGCAAATAAAATAATTATTATTATAAGCCCAATGGATAGAATAGAAACAGGGCCCTTGACGTTTTTTACAATTATTAACTCGTCATTTTTACCCGGATCACGAACGATTTTCATACAGTGCCTTCTTCGATAGATCTCTAAAATGCTTCCACAGATTTCAGTGGAATACCAATCATACGACGGTATTAATAATAACGTTTATAATCAATCGAGAACAATAAACGCGACGTGTACCGAAGGAATATGACGTAGTCATTAGTTTTGGAAAACTAGCGTATCCGGTTTGCGACGGATAAAAGTTGTATTCGGTCCATATTGGATATTTTTTCAACACTGCAACAACGTTTTAATGTAAACAAAAACTGATTCCTTCGAGTACGCGACCCATATATCGCACGTATTTAACGATACAATGGAAATCCATTAACATTAATATATAATCGATTTCTATTATATAAAAGATAATACTGAACAGCAACTATATAATATATATATATATATATATATATTACAGCTATATACATGGTATCAATATCGTATAAAAAATACACACACACACACACACACATCTATAAATATATATATATATATACATATATAGAACTATATTATATAGTAACATGACGACGATGATGATGATGATGATGACGATTATTTTGATGATAACGATAATAATGATGATCGATCGGGAAAATGTAAATATGTGTGTGTGTTCGATGGTAGACACGTAATCGCATTCTATTTGAGCGTGTCGAAAGTATATATTATTATGCACACGCACACACACACACGATTGTGTGTGAGTATAATTTGAATTGAAAATTTCAGTCTTAGACAGAACGTGCGTACAGCTCGCCATTGGCGAACAGGACTAGGTATTTTATATTGTAGACAACTGAATTCAAGGGTCCCCGAAATGTACGGATCGCTTCAACTGCTACATTTCTTTCATAAAACGTGTAGATTTTTTTGCGATCATGTGCACTAATAATTACTTTCTAAATAATATATAATAGAATAAACACGTCATTGTCATGATTAATCGTCAACAATAAACGTATTCCAATCATATAGTACGACATAGTGCTATCGTATCGTTTACTTAATGTAAAACATAAATGGCAGGAGCACTATACGAACAGAAGTTACGAACTGAAAATACGAACAAGGACCTCGACAGGGAAACTCCCGATCGGCCTGTTCCCTGTTCACATTACTTAGTGGTCGGACGAGTTTAACGAACCATACGTTTTTTTTTTGAAATACAAACACAAAATACATATGTCACACACCGTTGGAAATCGAACAAGAAATCGTATTGTACATTTGTATTGTCAAGGTGAAGATATAGGTTTTCAATATGAAACGTATGCTACGTAAATGGAAAACGATATAACCAGTATTATATAATGTGTTAAGCGGGGGAAATCTGTACGATTTCGGTTTTATTTGATAAATAAGTTAACGATACACCATATAAGAAAATTAGGTAATACGGTCAACAATATAAATATTTAAAAAAAAAAAAAAACAATATTTTATCAACATTAATCACAATAGTCGAAGAAAAATGGGGTTGTTGTGTTTCATGGTTGTGGTTGGTAAACGATTACAAGTCAATTATAAGTGCGAGAATGAAGCGTAAAAGTATACTTATACAAAAAGTATATTTTACCTTTTGGTGTTTTTTTGTTTTTTAATTTGTTAAGTTTTTATCGAATAACTTGTTGGTCTTTATGCTCGTACAGTTTTGGACAGGTTAACTATGCGATTTAATACTTCGTATCACTTAGCGGGTCACTGCAGAGACCAGTGCAACTATGGTCGCCGCGTAAAGTTTATCGACTCGAGAGGCCGTTCAGCCTCACGGGCAACGAAATTGTTCACGGTTATCAAACTCGCGGTCGTCCGACAAACAGACCGGTCCACTGGAACGTACGTGTAATTTAATTTCCCGATGTCAACCCGTTAAGTTTAAAACTGCACCGGCATTGTTTTTGCAAACACCACCGGTTGCCCAACGGATATTTCAGTAAGTCCAACGTGGCACAAATCGCGCGTACGGCAACCGTCGCTGTCGTCGTGGCGTACAGCAGTCACACACGTGCGATCGTTTTCGGCGGGTATTCGACCAGGCGCGGCTACAAGGGGGGGGGGGCACTGGGGCCATGCCCCCCAGCTTTTTTTCAAAAATTTTAATTTTTCACATATTTGTCCTTGTGAACTGTTAAATCCTGATTTTAATTACCTACCTAGCTAACAATTTTATTTGGTGGCCTAAAAAAACCATATGACATTAATATGAGGTGTGTATCATAATATAGGAACGTAGTCGGACTCTGTATTCATTTGGAGAAACAACTATTATCAGTAATCACAGGTTCCAGGTTAGAATATTCTCTAACTCTAGTCCCCTCTAAGATGCACTTGCGACGTTTATTGTTTTCGACGCGACAGCCGCGAAAGAATAACGGACGATGTGTGTACAAGTATACACGTGTGCGTAGTGATCGGTTGCAGTAGCGGTTGCGGTGCATCGCCGCCGGTGCGTGTGAATAATTCGGTTTCGTTCGTCGTCGATAGTATACGTTTCATATCGTGTGCTGTAGACAATATCACGCATACAATTTATTCGTACGCGGTTTTAACTTTATCGCTGTTGAAAACAAACTGCAGCCACACGATAGTACATTGCATATACATATATATATATATACAAAAGTATATGTATGGAGGTACCTACGGTGTAGGGTTAGGTACATGTATGCGCAACAATAATAACACGTACCTACTGTAAATAGTTGTATTGACTTCGTGTGTTGTTGATATTGTATATTCATTCATACAAAGTATAAGTACCCACTCGACTGTCAACTAAATTTCGAAACACAATACAATGTTACTTATACGCAGACGCAACAACAACGGAAAAATAATAAAAAAAAAAAACGAAAACGAAAACAAACAAAACGTATAAATATGCGCGTGGCAAACTCTCGCGAGTTAATAAACATTTATGTTGTGGGACTGCGTATATTTTTTTACAGATTTTAACAAACACGCACGCGCACGTGTAGCTGGATGTTTAACCGATTTCGGTCCAATGCCGAAACCGTTGAGTACACGCTGTACGGGCACGGCTGGGCGAGATACTTTAGACGTAAGTATCTAAGCACGAGTATATACAAGATACAAGATACATTAATATTCTTTCAAAGTATTAGATGCAAGATACAAGTATCTGAGATACATATAAGATACAAAATAATTTATACCTTTATCGGTTAATTACATGGTAATTTAAAGTGACATTTGATATGCTTGAAATAATAAGTTAAACATTTTTTTTATCTATTTAAAAAGAACAGCCTTACTGCTCATAAAAAATATATGAGTATATGTACTTGCGGTACTCTTCGCAGTACTCGTAACTGTTCGGTTGTATTTCGTGTGCTGTGCTTTTGATTACGAACCCATTTTTAAGTTTTGGTTATCTCTTATTAAGTGTTCCATGAAGTTTAAATGGTCTATAAATGTATGTTTGTAAGAATATAATTTTAAAAAGTAGTTTGCTATATCTGTCAAAGTGTTTCATAATGTTTATGAATAAGAACTTAAATTAGAAGCAAAAAATTCTGTTGGATGAAAAAGTTAAAATTGCAAGGAAAAAACAATATTTTGAGCAAAAATGTATGTAACATTTGACTATTCAAACGCATATAATTGTGTATAAGCTTTTTTGGCACTATTGTTGACAGATAATCAAACGTTCATATACAGAGGTTTTTTACAGGACGCTTTCTGTTGATCGTGCGAGTACAAACGGATACGCTACAGACGAGTACAATTACATTTAATTTTACAAATATTAATAGGTAATAGAATCCGACGAATGCTCTGCTCGAATTATGCAACTGGTTTAATAATATCACGTTAGTCATTCTATTGTTATGCAATGGTGAATTCAAACATTTTTTTTTCTTTTTTAGGTGGAAAAGGTTGGTATCCCAATAGTAATTTTTCGTCGAAGTATTTTTTTATTTCTTTCTTCTAGAAAGATTATTTCTTCCTTTAGATAGAAAAAAAACTGAAAGCGCAATGATTGTTCTTCACAAATGATTATTGTTATAACTTTAAAACACCTGTTGGAGTATTCACTAAAATGTGAAGTCATAGAATTATTTTGCAAGCATTATTGTATGAGTATATTAATAATATATTTTAGATGTAGGTATATAACTTGAAATCGATATTGTATTAAATTTGTATGTATTAATACTGCGGTTTGTCGAATGTGGCCAATTGATTATACGTATTTAGTTATGAATAAGCATTCATCGGTAAGTAATAAGGATACTTCAGATCCGAGACTCGATTGGATTCGATAACGAGGACACCAGATTGCGCGCGAGCTTAAAATCGTTTTTATCGAAATCGATTGTTGGGAAAAATCAAAAATAATCTATTACGAGCCACAAAAGTAGCCAAACACTTCTCGAGATCTATTCTTTGACATTCCAGGAATGAAACGCACACGAACCAAGAAGTTCTCCAGCATCGAAAATGCTGTACGGTTTATATTATTACCTACCTTCATAGAGCTCATACAAAACTTGTTCAGTCCGAATGTGTATCTCAGGATATGTGATCACGAATAAAACGTAACATTCACCTGCGAATACAGTTGGAACTCATCGCAGCAGAAATAGTGATAAAAATATGAGGAATTTTATACGGTACCACAATTCATTTTGTCCGTGTGTAATATAATGCACCATGCGTCGTGTTTCGGTTTTTTTGTTGCAGTCACAAGTCAGTCCAAGAATTAAAATACCTACGTAACTTTCGTGTGCTTCGAGATAATACGACCATAATACATACATTATGTAGAAATACAATTCGAAAACGATAACTACTGCATTTTATTTATACTGTAGAACATATCATAATCCAACCCTCTTATACCATATTGCAAAGTTCAATTAAACATTATGGATATTTTCACTTGTAGGCCTAACGGTATTGCCCGTGTCCATAACGTAGTACAGTTTCCGATTTTTCGTAGAATTCACTAAATCGATCAAAATTCATTATGTATACACGATGGAATGATAGTTATTTAGACGCGTTTGGAATAATAACAAAGTTACAGCGAAAATCATGATAACGTATTACAACGTGCATGGGTATAGTTATATCTCTAAATGCAAATACACAAGAGCCGTACATGAGAGGCTGGTTAAATACAGGTGCCGTAATTCGATTACGCCCGGCAAACAATAAACTGAAAATTATATACATCTACACGTAGTCCGTCGGTCACCAGTAATAATGCAATATATTGTTATCGAAATTATGGCTGCAGTAAATGGTTAAAGTCGATTGTTTGTACAATTTGAGCGTGTACGAGTGTGCGTGTGAATAATTGAATCGGCATTTATTGGCATTTCGGCGAAATGTTCTAGAGATCGTTTACGAATAGTCAATTTGATATAGGATTTCATTTGAAATAATTCGCACTCCAATTCCGTATAATAACAATAATAATAATAGTTGTAATAGAATAATTTCATATTACAATGAACGCACTTCATGGCGTCTACGGGCATAGTCATATTGGGGTGGTGATTCGTAAATGCGATTTTGTCGGTCGATTTTCGCATGCACATCACATCACTATTGTAATACGATTAATTATTGTATCGCGGTGTCTGAACCTAACATAAATATATTGACGGAACAACTCTAGCCCATGTACGATATACCCTCGTAATTTAGCAGACGCGTTTAACGCTGGGAAGGAGCTAACGTGGGACATTGAGATTCGCTAGCTGATGGCCTCGCGTGGACCATATGACAACGATAATTATATCGTCACCAGCCGAATCGATACGGCTTCACGCATGACGTACTGTGTAAAGGTGATGGTATTCTTAAACGATCACTGTGCCATCAGAGTTGCGATTCTCCAAACGTTGACTTAGAAAGGTCTTAACTCAACGTTTCCAAGTCGTACGGCGAGCTCAACTCGAAACTTCCAAGACTTCCACCGATCGCCCGAGTCGCCGTCCACTTGTAGACGGATCGAATCCTGTATTATGACAATACACGGGGATCGCGTAAACATTAACCGATCGTTGATTTCTACGTGGTAAGAAACCGTTTCCGCACTGATCCGTCTTGTGTACTATGGATCGAAGGCGCTCGGTCCGAAAGCAGTGGATCTAGTGCGCATAAAAAACGACGAGTCTTTTTGCCGAGTTCATCGGTTCAGAGTCGACAGACAGGAAATCGAACGGGAGCGATTGCGCGTCGACAACGGTTTTCAGTCACTGCTGCACTTTGATTTTATACGTAGACGTTCGTTACGCGGAGCGCGTGCTACACGCATAACTTACGGCCTTTGCTTGCTTCGTCGGCGGCGGCGGCACACTAAAACGTCATCGTCGCGGTTGCGCGCGCCCTCGCATTCTGAACGCGGCTCAAGCCTTGTCACGTTCGTTAACACGTATCGTTGTATAATGATAATATAATATCCGAGCCCATAACGGCCGCCACGTCAAAAACAGATCGATCGCTCTAATGATTTTTTTTATTATTATTGTTATTATTGTTTTTTATTTTTTCGCGCGACCCTTAACCGCACCCGGGAGTCGGAGGCGGCGGTTGGAAGGGCGATATTTCATGCACGCGTCACGCGTCCGCGGCAACGACGACGGACGTGGCGCGAAAAATGCCGTTGGCGTTCCGACCGGCTTCGCGCGCCATTTGCCCGAATATCGCGATGATGTAACGCACACACACACGCGACTAGCGATTTTCGAAACGCGTGTCGCCCCGACCGCTAACCGATTCGTTCGATTGCGAAACTTTTGCCCTGTCCCGGAACCCGAGGCCGCGCGCCCGTTTTTCACGTGCTGATAGCCGATCTCGGCCCGGAGACACGTACACCTAGGCGCAGTACTCGGAAACCGCGCGCTCGACGCGAGAAAAAGCGACCGAGAACTCGGCACGACTCGAGAATCAATTGTACCGCTCGGCGCGGCCGATTACCGACGGACTGCTGTAAACCTGTCGTCTCGTCACGAGCACACGATTTTCGTTTGGCGTTTATGCTTCCAAAAACCGTGCTCGGATTTTCCCGTCCGTATACGGGAAAACGCGAGTACTTTGGATCTCCGTCGACTGCGCGTGTAATCGTTTTGAGGAGGTGTACGCGTACTGACGACATCGGTAAATAATCGAAAAGTCAACGCTTTTTTTTTTTTTTTCTGTGACGAACGGGATGGTCCGAGATGACGTTAAGTGAAATGGTACATAACAGTGCATTGCGTTGGTTACCGTATACGATTTATGGTTGAAAAAAAAATAAATAAAATGAATTAGTTCTGCGACTTACGCCCGCGGTTCCTTGTTTTGCGATTTCAATCCATTTAATTCCGGCACACGGTTCGATACACGTTATACCGTTGCACGTCGTTCGTACGTTTATTTGTTTCGATAAGCATACATACAGATTGGCCCATTTCATTATCTACGAGAACCGGCGAAACTGATAGTTATTCATCACGCACACTGATCAATGATGTCGTGCAATAATTCATAAAATATGTACAGCAGACGCGCGTAAAAATGCACAACTGCAATTTCCGTGTAATATATAAGTTCACGTGACGAGTTTTCTAAAGTGCGTACCGAGCTGTATTCAAATCGCCGGTCCGTTTACTCGACGCGCACGCACGACATTATGATATTATAAACTCGATTTCATATTCAGGTACCACCTATATGTACGCGTATTGTAATAAATTATGTAAAACAACTGGCTCGTGCGTACGGCGTCTTTTATAATTTCCCTCGAATCGGGGAAGGGGAGGGGGGTCGATTAATTGCATATCTGTGTATGCGCTATGTTCCAATCCTCGGAGCGCCGCAACTGTAAATGACTCACGTTGTACCGCGGTAGAGAATATTACAAGAGAACTTTACTTTTAGTTGCAAATTTTATAAATAATTGCTAAAACTTACACGTCTACATAACGCTTTTACGAACAAACCGTTTGATACGCAGAAAGATTAAAAAAAAACTCCCAATTATCACAGAGATGAATTTTTTTATTTAAGAGAAGAATCAAAGTTCATTGATCATCGAACATTTGAAAATACCAAACGAACAAGTTAATACACGTACACAGGGTTCTCATATTTCGGACTGAGGGGGGAGGGTTCTGTTGGATCTGAAGTACAGAGCCTATTTAAACAGAAATGTTTTTCAGTCAGTTGGGAAATTCACTGAAGACGTGGTAAAGATCAAGTACGATTGAACTCACTTACTCTTTTATCTATGAAGAATGCATTTAACAATACATTTCGACGATATCGCAACTGGGTATTAAAGTCTGCAATATAAAATTTTAATCTGAAACATAAAGGCATAAAAAATAACTTGAAAAAAAAACATACAAAAATATTACCTAAATGAAAAAAGATAAATATAAGTATATTTTAATTTGTATTTAATAACTTGAAAAAACATATTAAATATAAATTAAAATATACTTGTAAATACTTGTATTTATCTTTTTTCATTTACATTATACTTTGATAAAAAACGAAGACATGATTATTATGAAAAAGCTTATGAATCTTGGCTTTTAATCATTTACGGTAAATTTTACCGTATTTTTGTCAAGGTCCCGGAGAAACATTTAGTTAAGAGCCCCTAAATTTGATCTGGGGTCCATGTACGTACGTACACAGGATGGTCCATTACGCTTTACCAACATCTCCGTATTGTATTTCAAATTGCGAGACCATAACATTTACAAAACGATTTGTTTCATAAATTAGTCGGTCCAGTAGAAATTTCATCCTGAACGAATATTTCGAAATGTATTCTTACAAGCCGCTTAATATATGAATATTTGTCCCGTTTTATATTACGTTTTTCGTACGGCGCAGCGTTTAACTGAACATTTTCGTAAAAAAATAAAATAATGAATATATGTCCGTATATACAGTTCCATCGGTAAAACGTGCCGCAAACCACTCTGTACACGGACAAGGTGTGTTGGCGCCCTCGATCATTGACTTGGCCATTGGCGCCATTTCGAACTCAATAGCCCTTTCTTTAGATGGTTTTTAATATTGTACGCGTGTTTACCCGCGACCGTATTTCGACTTGGTTGCGGTGTAGGTACCGACACTGTAATTATACTAATAACATACGCCGGTGCGCGCACGACGTATCACATTTCAGCATTGCACACCGCGAACGAAATCGATTTCCACCATGTACGCAATATATTATAATAAATAAAATATTACAGTGTTACGCTGGACGTTCTTGTATATGAGTTTCGGTACGCCGAAAGTACGTATCGTACCAAACGGCTAATTCCTCGAAAATTCATTTGTTCATATCATTTTATCTTATAGTATATTTTTATTGTACTATGTTGTTTAGGTTCACGACTAGTCGTCTTGAACACGTAAAAACTTCATTCAATTACAGACTACTTATTGAAAAAAAAAAAAAAAAATCACAAATTTTATTATTCTCGCGGTAGATATAATAACACTTTTCTTAAATGGTATAATAAAAAACTGATAAATTTGATTTGTTTTTTAAAATAAAACTTCTTCATAAATTATTTAAATGTATAAATAATCGCGATTATTTTATGGACTTTTCTAAAATAAGAGCATTATACAAAGTAGAATCTAAGTTAAGTTGTAATTCTTATATTAATAATATTGAATTACATTTATCACATAACTCTAAGTTGTTCTTGAATTACATTGAAAACTTATAGAATAATAATAATATTCCATTTTTTAAGGAACTTTATAATAGTATTACCAAGTCAAATGACCCTTAGCTATCCGAATTATTTAAAAAAATATTTAAATTAAGTACAATCAAATGGCATCCTTTATTTTAAAAAATTTATCCCACAGTTACCTGATATGAAAAAAATTTATCTATTTACAATTCTCCCTATCGGAAATATTTCTGTGATTGGAAGGTGTAAACTTTAAATCACATCACTTTTAATTAGTTTTTACTAATCTATCATTTATTTTTGAAAATAAGTTGTATCGTCTGTACAAAACAGGCACAGAAAATGTTTCGAAAGAACACAAAGAAGATTTTTGCAATACAATTGCTTTAAAAATTAGTCTAATAATGAAAATAACTATAGTATAAATGATATAAACAATAATTTTAATCCACATATATTTTCCAATAGTAAAATTTCTTAAATATTCTTTCTCTTTAAATTAATTAACAGCAAAATAAATTGTTTCTCTCTTTTAGAACGTATTTATTTTGACGTGCCTCAATATCACTCTCGGAAAAAATCCTTGTTTTTATACCAAAGCTTACCGTACTAATTATTGACATAATAATCCCTTTGAGAGGATTTTGGGACTGGGAAACGAGTCAGATTTTGACTTCTTTCATCATTAGGTATTCAGTACATATTAAAAGTTAATCGGTTAAAATTTAAACTTCGTTTAGCCAATGTCATCATCATTGAGTTCAATGCTATTATTTGGTATACTGTTATTCTGTACGCGAGCCATACATAGCGTTAATTATGATAGATAAAAAAAAAAAAAAAAATGAATTAAACAAAAAACAACCGTAATATCATGCCGTACGCATACTGAAGCGCAGAACAATCGGGAAATTATTGTACCATCAGCAAGTAAATACCATTGTTTCATTAAACGAATAAACATTATTCTTGTTGCAATAATTGCATGCTATCGACGAATGGATTTCCCGGCAGACTCACGAAAATCGACGTCTTCAACGGTCCATCGTACGTACCGTATATAATGGCATGTATGTTACAGTATCGTGTAATGACACACGTGCATACCAATCGTAAATATTTCGATTGACGAAGTCTGTAACGGCGTGAGACAAAACCATCACTCGTATAACCTCAAGAAGAAAAAGTCAAATGTGACGACGACACAAAACGGTTTTAACACGAACGTTTTCGCACCGGCGCGGTGTCATTCTGCCGACTATGTTTTGCGCGTGCAAGTCGCAGACAATGGACTATTTTTAAACAAAACACTTGCGCGTGGAGTATAATATAAACACGAGTCTTTACCGACGAACTCGACAAGGTACTTCAAACGACATTATTTCCAATAATAGTTTTAACTCATATGAATAGAAATCGAGCAACGTAATCGGGTGACATGCTTTCGGATAAAATGTTTAACAGCTCTGTGTCATATGCAGGTTCATAGCCGTGTTTTTAAAATAAAAAAACCATTATTCTATTACAGCATTCTATTATTGTGCGTACCTTCATGTGTAGGATAAAAATTAACGAATTTCGAAAGTCGATGCGCATTCGATATTTTAATAATTTTTTTTTCAAACCATAGAGGTTTTTTTTTTAAAAAAATTCTTACAACGCGATTACATGTAATATTAGTATACAATTTAATTTATTATACAATTGATTAGATGTAATGTTATTATATCTTTGTTTGTGCAAATGTTGAACGAACCGAGTGTACATCTGTTGAGTTCGTGCAATTTTGTAAGAGACAGAGAAAACAATCGTTTTCCCGGTAATCGGGAAACGTTTGCATCATGAGCTTTTTAATGGCACGTTATTTTTGTAAAACGCCCAAAACGCATCAATGATGCGGATTTTAAGCAGTTTCGGCGAACCTTTTTTCGAAATTTTTAAAAAATCTACTACACCGTACCGGTCGAGATCGCTTTATATATATATTGTAGTTTGAAAGCAAATTTCGATAGAGAACACTCGAGTTTTTCTAATGTTTTGAGTTTCGGGCTCCGTTTTGGTGTTCTTGTTGTCATGAAAAACACATTGTTTACAGATGTACGCGCCACTGGATTCAGTTGTACAGGTTACGACGACATATCGGTTAATCATATATATATCCTATATCACATATCTTGGCACCGATAGCTATTTGACTTTTTCACACACACAAGCATACATACACACACACACACACACATACTAGCGCGCACGCGTATGCACACATATACGTACAACGGCATAGTATACACATACGTGCACCCGAGTGGCGCTCTATACTATTATAAACACGGGTGACTTGTTGATTACGTTTGCACATGAGGTACATATAATTATTATACACGCGGTATGAAGTGTACCGCGGTGACGCTGGAGTTCAAGGCTTGCACCGCGACGAAGGATATATATTATATAATATAAAATATAATTATTCACGTGTACAAGCGACAAACAATAGGTTAGCGAGTTGTATAGAAATCGTACACACACACATGTGCGTGTGCGAGAAATAAGCTCTACCGAGTGTGTATCCATGTGTACGTGTAGTAAATTTATACACTCGTAAAATGAATGTGTGTGTGTATGGTTGGGGACAAAAGAAAATTTGAGTTATCGAAATTCATGTTATAAGAAAAAAAAATCGTATAATATTACATTATACGGCACGCGAAAACTTTATTTTTAATTTTGATAACTGACCTAAATAATCCTAAACATATTTAAAAATACATATATGTGTAGATTAACACTATGAAAAGTTACATTTAATTCTCACAACTCTGCGCGCAAACTTCGCACTATTCTCTACAACAAAAATTAGTAATTTTCGTTTTTTCTTATTTTTTTTTTAAAAATTAAATTTTTGTTTTGGGTATTATATCTGAAAATGTCCAGAAAAACTCTTCTCGAACTTTTGTTTATTCTCGAACGTATTCGCATAATATACATAGTAGACTATCCAAAGTCTAGGTACAGGCCTAGGTTTCACCTTTTCATCACTGTCCAACTCCACTATCTTCGACTCACCAGGCTCTTCTTGGACTACGAGTTGTCGAAAACACAGGTATTCAACTTCTAGGAGTTCGATTTATCGTGATTCCACATACGAGTATCGTCTGCGATTCAAGTAAGGTTACGCGATCGGAGATGATCTAATGTGCTACGGACTTACCGGAACCGCCATAGTCTCTGTCGCGTGCGTCAACGGACTTGAATGGACATTAACGGACGGAGTTAATTTTGTATTGTGTGCAACACGTGCAACTATCCGGTGCAAATGTATACATGTATATGCGCATATGTGTGCGGGTACGTGACAAGTCTGCGGGACGAAAAGAGATGAAGCGTACGGAAAGAACGAATAGATAGCGGGAGAGTGAGCGAGAGAGAGAAAATACATTATATATATCCATATACTTAGAATATAATATTATATATATATATATATATATATATATATATATATACAGAGAGAGAGAATAATGTCTAAGAGAGTGGGAACGTGACGACGAACGACGGTGGCGACGGCGGTGGTATATACGCCATCTTGGTTTTATCATTGATTAATTGAAGTCTCATGACAAGCATACGGCGGCGGCAACGACGTCGTAACGTGCGGGACTAAAAAGAGTAAAAGAGAAAAAGAGAGAGAGAGAGAGAGAGAGAGAGAGAGAGAGAGTGAGATGGCTGCTGTTGCTGCTGCCGCGTTTCTTGGACCACCGACCGTTGCCGCCGCAGCCGCTTCGCACGATTTGCCATCAGCGTTTGTCGTACGTATAATACACGGGTGCGTGCGCGCGTGAAGTTGGCCTTAAGAAAAAATAAAAAATAAAAAATAAATAAATAAATATTCGTGGCATAATTAAAATTTATCAGCACTCCGTGATTGATGACCCACATCTGTCTTCCGCCGGATAAAAGTCGACACTATTGCAGCAGTGTACTGTTGTTATACGTATAATCTGCATTTCACATGGACTGGATTCATAACTTTAGTGCAAATACGCTACACACTACATGTGCGCAAAAGTGTTCATTTAAAGAATATTATTAATACGCGTATACGTATTTTTCGCTTTCAAAGACTTGATAACATTATTGTTATGCTCGATGGACATTGTTGCAATACAATATACAATGCGAAAAAATCAAGTTGTCTACCAACGGAAACGACTAAAAAGCGGTCATATCCTGTACCACAGCAGTAGACACTTGTCCAAGTTCTTCGGCAAAACACGCTTCACGTCCACGGCACAAGAGTATTTCATATGTCGATTAATCTGCCGCAACAGTCCGCCGTTTAGAAGTAACTGTACGTCGTACACGATATCAATTCGTATTGATTGTATTAATTTTCGTATCGAACATTTAGGCATGTACAGCTGGTATCTAGGTATACTTTTACATATATCTTGATATGGAGGAGAAAAACATTTACCGTTTTCCAATAATTAATTTCGTTATGTTGCACTGAACCGTTATGGAGTACATATCAGGTACCTACATATGTAAATACTCGTTGATAACCACGTTTCTTGCCCTATTTACTGGTGTGAATAGTCGGCCGTTCATGTTACAGCTATACTATAAGATTAAAATTATTACAGTATAATATAATCTGTTCGATATGTATGCAATACACCCTGCGCTAACACGCGGAAAACCACATGGTCGTGTTTTTACAGCGGCGCAATATTAATATTGTTTTTTATATCCAATAACGTCCAAGTTATTCACAGGTTTGTAAATATTTTTGAAGTATACGTTGGTGACCGTAACTAGTTTACATGATACAAGGAGTGGACTCATTATCCATGCAATGTATATATACATACGATATACAGTCGGTCGCAATAGCTTCCGCAGGCTCTTGATATATATTTTAGTTTACTGTAAATCTATGTACATCATATATTCCTACGTCTTCATATACTGGGACAACCCGAATAACCGTTTCTCGTACTACCCGATTCGATTTATATACGTATTCGACTGTCCGTCAAACCGTACTAACATATCGTCGATCCGATATAGTTATCCTACTACGAGTACGCGCGCACGTTACGAAACATTTGTTATGCAATACCTACATTATTATTACGAACAATGTGCTAACCCGACGATGACGAGGGTATGGTATTTCGTAGAACTTTTACGTGACAGTCTTAAAAAGATACTCGTATTCAAGTACACAACAGCGGTTCTCAACCTCAGTAATATGCAAGTGACCCAACGTATTTACACAACTTTTCATGTAAACTTTTTGAAAATAATATTCAACGAGAAAAACGGGAGCCTTCGTCCTTAAGTTTTTTCAACTACCATAACTAAGAGAAACCATTACTCTTGATTTATTTTTCCAGTAATATCTATTGATGGTCACTACACTGATAAATGAATCCGAGGAAAATGTGGACGGATTTCCCGTCAGAAACTTATCATGTTCAACCAAATGTCGATCGATATAGCATTTAAAAAATCGAAATTCTGAATCAATAATTGTAAACGAATAATTTATATAAAAAAAAAAAAAAAATGTTCTTAAGAATAACATTGTTATTGTTGTCCAGTACGTACAATAATGACCTGCGGTATGTGCAGCGGGTACATAAAGCATACGGGTACTTATGGTACTGCGGATGAAATGCTATCCGATACGGAAACCAATAATCTTAATTTCGCACGAATTCAAGTGTTTACGGTTACCACCTACACATGCTGTTATTGTTTTGTTGTCGATACAACGAAATGAAACGTACACGAGTGATTACAACGCATGATTATTAATTCTCATTGGATGTTGCGTCGTTGCGATTGAAGTGTGATGCGACGAATAATAGTAATAAGCACTTTCTTCCTTATCGAATTTAATCCATTTAATACCTACTGTAGGTATAACGATTTCAACTCGCCACGCAGGCACCAAAGGAACTACAAAACGGTATACCGTATTATATGTAGTTCACCTCGTCAAAATGTATTCGGTGTTGCCCATTGGGTACGACCACCCACGAGGCCACAACAGTAGTGTTATGAAATATAATATTTCTTACAGTAAAATCAATATTCGCGACGACACGTTTTATCGCTCGGTCGATCGTACCGTAACCGAGGCGCTGCACGATTAATATTATTTTTTGACGAGCACGGCTGTTGAGAACCATGAAATATAATTGTAATACTGTGCGTGGGTGCCTGCAGCAATTTTCACTAAGATCACGCGTTTTCCGCGACAGATGATGATGACGATGATAACGATGAATGTATGAATATCGTACGGCGTGATTAGCGATGTTAGTATCATTACGATTTCCGAATACATGACCGAGTGCCATCACGCGAATTCAGGATCCGCATACGACGCATGAGAGTGCAACCAACACCGTGCGCGACACTTGTTCGGCTGTTGATCCACGAACTTCGTAAGACGTAGCATTAACGTACGATAATCGTGTGTTGGTACGCAAACTCGATAGCGTTTTGAACTGCCTCGTGTGCGACGAATAATTTTGCGTTCGGTCGAATTCGAACGATTGCGGTACAACGGCTCGGGAACACTGTCTCGCAGTCACTCACGGGAACGTCGTATCGCGATCGTCGCACCGCACACGTAAATTCGAACGACGCGCGTGTTATGTTAAAAAGGGTTTCCTGTACGGTTTACGCACGTCCGTAACCGCTGAACCGAAAGCGGTCGGAAATTGGCAATGAAAGTCGGTACCTATTTTTGCTCGCCTTGTATCATTGCACACCGGGCCGTTTCCTCCGGGCGTGTATCACGACATAGTAACTATGTTGAAATCGAAATCGGCCAAATATTAAAATCAATTTTGATTACAACTCATAAGCTTTGTGTACTTTGAAAATATAAAAGGATCGTATGAAATATCATGAGTCCGATCGACCGGTAATCGTGAAAGGCTAATCCATCGACATTGCTTGTTGTTTTTGACGACAAGAACCAGGCGAAAAATATGATGAAAACACATATGAAAAAAAGTAACGTACGAGTTCATTATCGTTACACACACACACACACACACAAAATCATTCACATTATAATATACCCTGGAAAAAAAAAAGAAATTAATATGTTGTTACGTCGGCGTAATAACTCGTGAGAAAAACAGAAAGGCGTTTAGCATCATCATCATCATCATCGTAGCATCGACTACGGTTGATGAAAATAACGTGCGTTGTGATGAAACGATGCGGAAGGGATGAAAAAAAAAAATAGTTTTTCACTTTTCGTCTCGTACACGAATATTTTTCATACATCTCGTCACACGCGTATGTTAATTCTTCAAGACCCTTGCCCGAGCCTGTTCACTGACTGTTTCGATTACACGATTTTCCATTCTTCTTTGCACACCGCACATACAATGAAAAAAATGAATTATTTTTATCCACGAAGCAGGTTTCCGCAATTAAATTATTTTAATTACATACTGATTGTAAAATCTAAACGTACCCATTTTCACGTAACAAATCATTTTCAAAAACTGTGTTTTTACAAAAAACACGATTGTAATGCTGTAATAGATTTTAGATTAGAGCGATAATGAAAAAAAAAAAAAAAATTAGAACACGCCAATTCCTAAAGTTTGTTAATTATTTTTAATTTTAATTTTTCGTTTCACTATTGTCAACGAATATCAACGCTAAGATGCAGGCAGTCGAATCGCAAGCAGATGATATTATTTTCCACTGATTATTACGTTATTGTTAATTTACCATTTTCACTTAAACATTCAAAGAAAAAAATTGAGTATGAACGTTCATATAACGAGCATGATCAATGAAATACGTATACGTACAGGTATACGAAGCAGCAAAATATCATAATGACCAGTGCGAGAGTAATAAAAACGAACGATTAAATGAGATCCGAACAACGCTTTCGTTTTAGAATCAACGATCCGACGGCTGCAGCTGATTAATTCTAAACGAATATTTCGATGTGTGCGTGCCACACTTGGTTTTCGTTCGGCGATGGCCCTGCAGGGCTCCCATCGAACCCTACGCAGGACACGCACAAAACGATACACTACACGTACCGACTCCTCAACGATAACACGCCCACTCGACAGTGGGCTGCACACTCTCTGCTTTTTCTCTTTATCTATGTACGCGCTATACATATATTTGTGTGTGTGTGTGTGTGTGTGTGTGTGTACATAAACGCGTGCACGTCTCGTTAATCCGCCGTACAATTTAGCTTTGATTGCAAATACGCAATCAAAATCGAATCAACGACCCGAGCCAAAGTTAATAATAATAATAATAAGGAGGAGACTCCGTAATTGATTCGGTAACGGATTTATTCCCTCCGGGCCGACGCGCACCAGTATAAATATATATATATATATATAAATACATATGTGTGTATGTGTTTATACGAATCCAACACTGCGCACACTTTTCAACCATATGCACCCGCGTGCAAGTGCAACGGACTAGGGGAGAGAAGCGCAGAGTACGCTGCGTGTAGTACTAATCTGTTTATCGCGAGTGAAACATACGCGTCGAACGCGCGCGCGAGGAGAGACTGTTTTGGTCGTTTTATTTTGTATTGTACGTGCGGCTGCGTGATTCGATTTCCTTTTTTTTCTTTCCTCTTCCGTTTCCACCACCCCGGTGTACATGTATAATAATATTATCAGGTCGTATCTCGCACCACGAGATCTCGGCCACCGTCGGTGTCGACCGTGGAATAATTCAATACGTTTGTCAAAGCTTTCGTAATGGATTACGTAAGGGCAGCGATACCATTTTCATTATCCCATATCGATGGTTTTGCGCGTCCAAGGGTATATTATACACGCGGTTGTCAGCTGATGTTTCGAACCCGCTTCGGAGTTTGTTCTCCGTTTTTCTCTCGAACTATTCCGATACGATGATGGACTCGTTCAAAATGTTGCTGAAGACGGGACCTGAGATGGATCCGAAACTTTAGCCAGGGCCGCCCTGATGATTTGCGAGGGCAGAGTAAAATTGCGGTGCCTTAAATGTCGAAAATGTCACTAACGCGCGTCAGTTGCATATTGAAACTCAAATGTGCGCAAATAGACTTAACAAATATAGTACCTTGCACTTACAACAATATGAATAAGCAAATAAATAAATAACGCAACATGCCATATAATTAAACTTAATATAATAAATCCTGTCCAACTGTGGTGAGAGCGCGGGGCCCGGGGTGAGGGCCCTGCTCGCACTGCCCCAGGGATGGCCCTGACCTCAGCTCTTGATTAGAGCTGTGGATAAATAGTACTCCGAAAAGAACTACTTTTTTAAATACGTATGGTTTTTTACCGATGGTCTTCGTCGCGATCCATCCCGTAATCGTTGTGTTACGTCAATATCTTCAAACCTAAGCATGACATGCATCAACGATTAAACGACAGACCATAGACTTCTAATAATTATGTTTCGTTTACCACGCTATTATCCACGTGACGACAAAATCAATTTGAATTTATAGTCCGCCTATAGTCCGTGGTAAGACAAATACGTTGTAAATGTATAATATTTGCGTTACATTCAAACATGTGATGTTATGTTCTTGCACGTACAAGACTTAAAGTTAACATTATAGTCGTTGTCTGCGTACAGTTCTATCGTTATTTAAATAAAAAGGAAACAATACATTTTTCAACTCTGTCAGCCAATATCGGTAAACTGTATGAGTAAACTTACATAAGTAAACATTATTCACATCGTGTCCGGCCAATGTCTTCGTAGTATACTCATTTTTTTGGTAACGTAACGAGTGCACGTTATACTTGAATGTGCTTGAATACGTGGTCGTCAACGATGGTTTTTTCGTCGTTTCTAAATTGACCATGTGCGTGCACACAGTCGTTAGAGTGTGTTGTACGGTAATAGTGCATTACGTATACATATATTTATATTGTTTTAATAACGCCGCGCTTAAGCGCAGGAGATCTGCACTACGCATACGTTTTGAGTATAACCGAACGAAACCTTACACGTATTCGCGGTGAAACGCACAAAACGTGTGCACGTATCGACGATGTAATATGATGACATTACACGCGTCTACCTATATCGGAGAAAAAATAAATAATAATAGAATTCGTCTTTTTGCCGCGGTAATGTGTTATTCGGACCGTATTCATTATGGCACCATATTGCCGTGCGAACATAATAACATAATGTTATAGATACGTTTGTAAATTGTCATAACGACTTCGTAGCGGTCGAAGGTCCAACGACTGCAGCAGTCGGTTTTCCGTCATCCACCGCCTAAAGGATTTTGCGCACGCCCGACCGACGGTCCGGGGTACCTACAACGAATAATATTATATATATATATATATGTATGTAACGTATACGTTCACTATAGTTCGGTGACAGGGACCCATTTATCATATACATATTATTTGCTGCCCGTACTTACTCCGAAACCGGTCGACTTGTATTTATATACGAGTATAGGTATATATTAGTACGGACGGGTAACGAGGACGAAGGAACGGCGGTTGACTGGCTTGGCTGCGTGTGCCGAGCGATAAATATACGTATAGATATATATATTGTATGTATATATATATATATCTTCCTTTCAGAACTTCGGCGTGAAAAATGGTGTGTACGACCACCGGGGCGCTCGCGGGTTCTGCAGGGCGGTGAAGGGGTTGTCGGCGGGTACACTATACGGACATATATGTATAAGTGTGTGCATGTATATATATGTACATGTATAAATTTACGTACAAGTATATAACTACGTTTACCTCTGCAGGGGTAGTTCGTACGGACGTTCGTTTACGGTCAACGCGCGGCGGTCGAGAGAGACGCGTACACGTCTATGTACTTATATACATATTCAAATACATAATTATATACGTATACACACTATATAAGTACATATACATATATATACAAAATGATACGTGCGCGTGTGTGAATATATATATATATATATTTAGGGAGGTGTACGTACTGTATTGACGAGCCGACAACGGCGACGGGTCCCGTGCAAGCGTGTATCATTTGTCACGCGGGCGCGACGCTCGGGAATTTCACCTGTCACGCCGCTATATACCACGGTATCCTCGGAAAACCTACGGCCGGTATTCGCTCAATGTGTGAGTGTGTGTGTTCGATGTGCACCGATGAATGCGTGACGCTGTAATATTATTGTCTGAAAAAAAAAAAAAAATCAAAAAAATTCGTCTCCAAACCGATTTGTTTTCGTACGAACATAATCTACGCGCGTATTTATTCGCGTGGAACAAATTTCCGAACGCTTAATGATTTGTCGCGTTCGGGAATGGAATAACGTGTTTCCAGTCCGTACCAACTGAATCCGTTATCAAATCTTGAAACCCATCGCACGGATTCATTGGAATCACGCACTCGTTTTCCGGTCAGAAAATTCCATGAAAATTCGAATGGTGTTATGGAGACGTGGACGTCGCGCGTGGGCTTATAACTCAAATGTGTACAATAACGCCGGTTAAACGTTTAGTCGTTCGTGAATAAATCACCCGCGTAACAGCGATTTCGTGCGTTACGAAAACGCGGAAATATTAAAATCATATACATTACAACATGTACAGCAATGATATGAGGTATTTACATAGCAAATAACACTGGGAGTGATGATATACAGTGTAACGTGTTGGACGCGACGTGGAAAACATAATATTTTTTACCTGGTTGTACGTCGAATCGTAACATTACGGTACGCTGTCGGCGGTACGTTTTCGTTTTGGAATAATGTGATATTATATCTTATCGATATTCGACAGAATGAAATTTAAATCAGTCCAATCATACTGGTGTTGCCGTATTTTTTTTTTTCCTTTCATATCGCGCTCCGAACGATTCTGCTCCAGACATTGTATCATGCCGTGCACCGTGCACACGTACCGATTCGATAACAGCAAATTTTTTCCCTCTCGTAGAAAATATCCTCGCACGAGCCGTTCATCAAGAACGCAAACCACTTGAGTACGTATAATATGCGTGTAAAATGATTTATTCTTAATCTCTGGTAACACACTACAGGAATTACAAAACAAATATACTATTATGATGTACGAATCGCGGTTGTATAAATTAATTCCGAATAATTTGATGAAATACATACGAATTATACGGTACCAAATGTTCAACAAGCTTCTCGCAGTGTTTATCGAGTTAATTAAATGCACGGTAGCACGATGTATATTATTGTACTTTGTGCCGCGTACGATCTATAAATAATTACCCGTCACGTCTTACGAACCCTATTAATTAATTAGTCGTAAGGTTATATTATACAGCCGAAAATACCCGAACTATTATTTGAGAAAAACGTAGCGTGAAACCTACGAAATGCAGGGAAAATTGTATCCCTATTATGTTCAACTAAACAAGCATGCACAAAGGAAATATACATGAATTCGTACTTGATCCTTAAACGTACACTTTGAGATTATTTATATTATTTGTTATTTATTTATTTTTTTATTTGGTTTTGATTTCTATGGAAATATTACATAAGAAAACAACCAAGATCAGTGCGTTTACACGTGAACGTCATTTGAATACGTACAAATCATCGGTCGTCGTCCATTGATTCGTTAATGTAGATCACCATTGATTTGGTTTCGTGAGCATAAAAAAATATAACAGAAATCTATATTCGATACCGGAAGTAGGTACGACAAAAGCATTAGAATCTACCGATGAACGTACTAACGATTATCCCTGTTCCTGGAGGACGCGAACAGGACGACCATTATTAGTACAACTATTACACGCTTATGCATGATGTATACCTTTTTTTCATTTTTATTAATAACATGGATACTTGCGAATAAAATAGTCATTGGATTAATATAGCGCGCAAACAATGTCGTTTTAATTAAAACGTTGCAGTCGACTGACTAGCCGATCGTTTGAATCCAATGCCTTTTGTTAAGCGTTTCTGTTTATATTTCAACGATCGATTCTTTTAGCGAGGCAAAAAAAAAAAAAAAAAAAAAAAAAACCTAAAACAAACAAACATTAATAGCAAACAAGACGTTCCCACACAGACAAAACGTATCCGAGACATACATTTAAAAGATGTCTTTTTAAAACGTTTCAGCCCTTTGTATAAACAATACTTCAACGACATAGGGGAGAGCTTTCGAGCATTACATCGTTCAAGAAATGATGACCGAGTAATCGTAGTTCTCGACGATTTGTTCAATTGCCGCATGTTTTCGTGGCGACAACAACGTTGGGGATGGTGGGGTGGAATAAGTCACCCTTCGTCTATGTAATTCGAGGAAAATAATTTAGGACGTCATTACGGTCGTCGTGATATTCGATATTATTATTATTATTATTATTATTATTATTATAACTTCGCACGACGTCCTAAAACGTTTTTCGATGTGCATGCAATATAACACTTATCGTCAGAATATTGCGCGAATCGGTAGTCTGAAGCTGGCGGACAGCGGTCCAACACGCACTTCATAATATTCATTACGACGCCAACCGCGAATATTATCACACACGTGGATAAAGCTTTATGTTACACGCGAGCGTGCTTGTTAAACGTAACGGTTTCAGCAGACCTTTATGATTTATGTGGATTTATAGACCTGATATATCGGCTGTAGTCATTGATTTAAACTAAACAGGTTTCTCTTCGTCCGCCGTCATATGTGCGTTTTGAAGTTTTGGCGTTGAACCGTTAGATATAACGTACGTTACCACGTTTAATGGACCACGGGAAAAATGTAACGCGTTAAATTGCTCGATCGTTAATTCAATGTATTTTACGCACATCGAATAAGATTTCTACGTAGACTTTTGGTAAACCACGTCCGACGTCTGCACGTCTGTATTACCATGCGCTTAGCGTATCGTTACACTAGACATCCAAATTATTGTATTTATTAACTCGTGTTCAAAGTTAAAAGTTTCAATTTTGATAAATTTCTTCAGTTGACGCGTGTTCAACAATACATTTGAGAGTGGTCCAACAGTGAACATTTGAAACGAAAATGTGTATTCATAGAAAAAACAATTGGTTCACTGTATTTCGAAATTTCATAATAATAACTCTGCATGCACGAATTAAGCGCGAACAGTTTGATACTAAAAATAACTAGTGTAATATATATGTTATTTTCCCGTATTGGGTGGTACACTGTAACTAAAATGTTCAAGTGGTCCAGCGACGTAATTTAGTCATGTTAGTGGGAGGAGGATTTCATATTCCGAGATTTTACACTTAATGTTACCTAATTAACTGTCAACCACCAAAAAACTTTTTGCGTGTATCATAAGCACCTCTAAATTCAAATACTGTGATATGCACAATCCAAAGACATCTATAAATGGACGCACATATGAGAAGAAATATTCACATTTACTAATACGAGTAGGTATTTTATTGGTTTTATTTCATAAACAATGGTAATGTAATACTGTTATATAATACAATATAATATAACAATACTATCTAAGTTATACACAGCTGGCATAGGGAATTCTGGTTTTTCGTATTAATCTAAAATATACTCTACCTGATATCTGTATTAATGTTTATTAAGTAGGTACACGGTACAAAAATGTGGTGTACTAAATTTATAAAAAAAAAAAAGAAAGTAATTTGAGGGATATGAGACCCAAATCCGCCTCATAATCCCCCCCCCCGTAATTACGCTACTCGAGTGTTTATTAATTGTCTAGTTATTTTATCGAACAACAGTGTATTTAATACCTTATTTATTTATTTATCGATAGATAATGTAATATGTACATTGTAATTATCTATAATAATTTATATGCTTACTTATTACTTTATAAACGACGTTACTCGGGTATAGAATACGAAGCGCCGTATGATTAAACATTTTCTATGATTCAAATCGATTGAAAACTCACGTCCGTGTACCCAGTATGAATGTATAAACAAAAAAGCGGGCTACAGTAAATGGGTGTGCCATAATCTATTATGATTGAACTCGGATCCGCTAAACTCTCGATAAAAAGATAATGTACACACAGAAGGCACTGATATCGATCCCGTTTATTTTTCTCGGGAATCAGCTTTTACCATTCGTCCGCCACTTGAATTTCACAGCCTCCAAGTTTCAGCATTGTGCGCCTCTTCCCTCGTATTCTCCGTCCGCAGCACGAGTCCCATCACCACTGCAGGCTATCTAATACTCTCTCTCTTTCTCTCTCTCTCTCTCTCTCTCTTTTCGTCTCACTGTTTTCATCTCATACACAGGCGCATATAATATCGCACTCTCTCGTCTCATGGATTTATTTTTCGCTGTGCGCCACATGCATTTGCTCCCTCTGCTCTAGCCACCGACCGTGCGCGCCGTAATTAAAATTCTCCGATCCGCCTGCAAGCTTATTATAATACGTACACACGCCTGTGCTGTGTACGTGTATATGTGTGTTTGTATGTGTGCGTACGTGTGCGTTCGTATGACGATAATAGTACACGTAGTAAGGTCTAAAACATAATGGTGTTAAGGTTACTACTCTCGAACGCCTAGCGACAGCACGAAAACACGCGCTCGCGTCGTCCCTCGGTGCACATACACGTACAGCGAACTCGGATGATACTTATTATTATATAGGTGGTGCGCTAAATATTATTAAGAGTCCGCGACTGACTTGATTGAGAATAAAATAATAATAATAGTAATAATAATAATAATAATAATAATTATAATAATAATAATAATATATCCGTACCTACTACATCGTGTTTGAATTCATGTACGTGATATCGTTCGTTTTCAACTACCTATAAATTATAATGCGACTAACCTGCACGATGACAGCGACGACTTATTTGTTTATGTGTTAATACGGTGAAATAGCGATAAAACGCTTTCGACTGCAGTTTTCGATGCGCAATTAACAATGGAAACGAACCGTTAGCCAGAAAACTTTCTAAAACATATACATACATACACATATAATTATACAACAAGTAGTCGAGGCCTAATTTCTGTGCGCACGTACATTATATCTATATCACTTCACATGACGTTCGGTCAAAATTATGCGAGGAAAGCGGTTGAAAACTATTGGTATAATTCACAGTCAACTCATACACCACAGCGCTGAAAAGCCACGTGAACATATTTTGTAACCAGGCACTTCTACCCCGCACAACTGTGGAAAGTATATTATGTCCGTGTGCAATATGATGATGGCTCGATGAATTTTCGATGGATCGAAATCTATTAGTGCACACATCACAAGATCACTATGACAGTCAAACGATAGCGAGCGAGGAGAGTTATTTCGGATGATATTATGTGATACGGCGGTGGAAAAACGTGTGCCTTTCCCGTATGAAACATCATCATTGTACCATATAAATTCGATGAACTCCGGAGCTGTACGAACTGTATCACATATACAACCTATATATTATTATTATTATTATTATTATTATTGTGTGATGTCGTAGTAGTTAGTCGCACCGGTGAACGGGACAATGGAGACGAACGATAGATATTGCCAGGAAACGAACGATTAGGAAACAATGGGAGCGTAAAAGGACTCGACCGGAATCATACTCTTTACCCGAAACCAGCGTGAAGTTCATTGAAGTTAAATCATAACATTACCGCGAAGCACCTTAGACACCGATGCGATAATGATTTATCATATTATTAACTGATATACAACTATATAACTAAATAACGAACCGACGAGGGTCAGAAGCGCGTATATATAATATAAGATCTATATGTATATTTTACGTGAAGTATTATTGTGTATTGTAAATTCAATTCACTGTGTTTCGACAGTAACTGAAGTATACCTGTAAATTCTCTTGAAAACTATTTTGCTCACGTCTTTCGAATCAACTAAGCCCACTTGCTCTGAACTGTAAAATCCCAGGAAACCCATCGAGAAGGACTAACACAAATCGGTGTCGAGATTCGAATTTATTACTTGGCAAGAATTCAAGCTAAAAGTGTGCAAGTAACTAGCGGGTAACTGTTTTAAATCAATATTTTTCGCATCGAAATAAAATCCATCATTGTTTAAAAAATATACTACGAAACTAATATACCTATAAAAAAAAAAAAAAATAAAAAAACAGTTTCGACAATAACGCATCGACCGTTTATGTTTGAAATTTGTACATGTCATTTTCACCGTATTATTGTTCGCAATATCATACTGCACCCGTAGCACGAGTCCAGGACAAAATGTCCGATGTTAAAGTATTGTGTACAATATTGTATAGAAAATTCGAGCACTGCGCTCGATTAGATCACACGACGCGTATACGCTAAAACTCGCGCACGTACACGTTCACGGAGCACTAACATCGCCAGTATACATGGTATGGAGTTACAAGTACAAAATACGAGTTTACGAAATTTAATCAATCGATATATCGGGTGTGCGGCATAATAAGATTGTTCGGTTATAATTAAATTCACGCTTTTTCATGTATAGCGCCCGCGATACGCGAGTCAGCAACGATATAATAATAATAAAAATAATCATATAACGTAACAACACTTCGGCCTCCGGTCGGTTTGATTGGTTTTTATATAATATTATGATAGTTTGCCGTACATGCTGCAGTATTATTATTTCTACACGTAATAATAATATTGTGTAACATACGCCGAACCCTGTCGCATTACAATGAGCTAAAATGCGCCCCGAGGACGCGATGAAATTTGATTTTGACGCGTAGCTATACAAATTTACATTTGTATCATAACAACATCGAGTACTGCATTATGCACCGAACTTGCCGTCGTGAAATCGTTTATCTATACGTCGTCATCGACTTACCGGCGTTGACGTTTTTTCCACCCGCGTAGTTACGTTAAAATGATTTCATACTTTTCCGCTGCACCCGCAGAGACGCCGCTAACTTTTGGACGCGCGTCGAAAAGACGCATCGCTCGACTTATGATACGTGTTGCAGGATACGTAAACGTGCGTGATCGAATGAGTTGCGAGGAGGCGCGATGGAGAACGTGCCGGGCTATAGCGTCTCCGTCCGCTTCGTCCGCTCTCGTCGTACCGTTTCGAATGTCTTCATGACTTCTGTTGTATCATCACTAAAACATAGATGATACCTAAATTTAATTTAATTATTCTTATAAAATTAATACATGGTCAGCAAACTCACACATACACATACCACCTTCAGGAAATGCTGACCAGACGACCAACGGCCAATAAGTTTTTCCCTTCTCGCGGCCACCAGCGTCCATTTCGCATGTCCCCTTTTGCGCGCGCACGGTTTTCAGCCGACCGTCGTGACGGCACACCGCGACCGCGTCCATCATCGTGACGCAACCCCGCGCGCGGCTGTGCCAAAAACGTCCGTGCGAACTTCCATGGGACCCCGGAGCACGTGCGTCCCTTTGTGGTGGCTTTCTCAAGGCTAGAAGTCCCTGCCGTCGGTCCAGCCGGTCCGCGTCGCCCGTCGGTGAAGCGCGCCCGACCCCTCGCGCTAGTATTCGTCAAATCCGTAATCTCATGTTTCGTCACTTGTTATGGTACGTTTCAGTTATTCTGCATCGTCGTTGAGTTCATTAAGTAACCCCGACCAACTTCCGTCCGCCGCTGTTTCTGTTCAAAATCTATCTATTTCGGAACAAATTTTGGCTGCCACGCGTTTCATACCCAAAACATAAGAGAAAATTTCATGACATGATCCAATTGATATGCCAACATCATCAGCGACTTCTCTAATTGTAATTCCGCGATCGTTCATAACCATTTCTTTCGCCTTTTCTTCGTTTTCGTCGGTTATCGATGTGCTGGGGCGTTCGTCATCTTCAGCGTTTTCACGGCCTTCTCGGAAACGCTTATACCATTCGTAAACTCCTGCTTTACTCATATCAGACTCACCATAGGCCTTTGTTAACATTTCACACATCTTGTTACACTTTATCCCATTTCTTGAGCAAAATTTGATAAAAATTCTTTGATCCATTTCTTTTAACGAACGAAAAGCCCGCGAAATTAAAAAATTCTCGTTATTTTTTGATCACACCTCGTATACGCAAGGGCGTCGCGTTACCGCGCGTGGTCCGCGAACCACAGATACACAACTAGATATGCTTCTCGTTATCGTCGAAAAACGACGCCGTACGTGCGGAGTGGAAGAGTCGGTAAACCACCGTTGTCACTCGTCGTAAATCGATACAGCTTATCGTTTGTATTTTTTTTCGATTTGAACAGAAAGTTTGATGAATTTAGTAAAAACTGTTGTACGTAAAAACGCAAATCCATTAGTTTCGGTTTAAAAACATTCGTGAGTTTCAGAAATAGGTATCTACCAAAAACAATAATGATTATAACATAGTTTTATCATTACGATATCATAATTTATGTCGTGTTATTTTTTCAATAAAAAAACAAGTATTAGACGTTTCAAATGCTTAAAACAGCATACTGAAATATTCTTACGTTTGTTGATCCGTTTGTTCGAAAGGTGTAACGTATATCGATCTGATCAACGGAGAAAGTGTTAAAAGTATTTGTGATGATTACGCTTGTTTGACAACGTTTGTTTACCGGCTTTTCCACTTTATCGTGTTTCAAACATTTTTCCGTGTTAAACGGTAAGACGGCTATTATTACATATCTGCGGTCCGATCGAACACGGTATCCGCACCGCTAACGACTACTGACAGCGACGCATTGGACCTGCTGTACGGTGTACAAGACATAAAGTTATGAACACACATTGTCGGGCCGGGTTGCACATACAGTGTTCATATATTCGTGTGCACACCCTGTGCAGTATATCACGAATAATTGTAGAGTGCAATATGCAGAGTGAGCCCCCTGGACGTTTGCGATGAACTATCGTACCGGAATCGCTATAACGGATGTCACGCGTAAGCGCGTCTACAGCGCACAGATTATAATTGTTACTATCGTCGGTCTGGTGCGCAAAGATAAGAATTTGTTGTAACTAGTCTTAGGGACTTCCAGGTCTGAAAAACACTTAGATGTACACAGCGATTTGCACTAAATTTTTTTTTTTTTATTTTACCCAAAAATTGACGTGCCTGTACTTTAATTTTTTTTATTATTGTTAATGGTATTAACAAATTTTTGTTAACGCCGGCGACAGGTAATTTTCGGCACCTATTTAGATACGCTGTGTGGTGGCCACGTTTGAAGGTCGGCGTCTTAAACGGTTTAGTCGAAACCGCGACAGCACACGCGCACCGTAATTTCAATTAGTTTTAACAGTGAATTATGTAACCGAAAAGGTCCATGTGTGCGAGTGCGTGTGTGAATTACTGTAATATTCGTGTTCGTAATCTATATAATTTTCTTGTCTCACCAAATTTACCGTCAGAGAATATTGCAAGTTGTATTATACAGTTTTTGTTGTAATCGCCAAATAGTGTTTACTTTTTATTGTTTATAAGGTAGAAGTTTTTATTTTCGATACCTAATGGTCAACTCTAACTGTCAACACGAACAATTATTTTGTTATTATGATTGTAATTTTTGTAACGCATTGTACGTGTGCGAATATCCGTAAGGGATATTATTTTATTGTGTGTATGCGCTAACCGACACTAAATTTAATTTAGGTACAGATGTGTAACTAGTCAGTCTTCACACACCGCTAAACTGTTAGTCTTTATTTTATAAATTTCTTACTGGAAAATTTAACACTTTTGACCAGTTATACATTACACAGTTGGTCGGGTACTCCATGCAAAGTGTAGACCAAACTTCATGTTTAGACGGATAACAACAATTTCAGTCCGCAATAAAAGTCATTGCAAACGGAAGTGAACAGCCGCTAGCTTGGCATCAATAATTCGTGTTTTGATCGATTTGAGAGTTATTGATCAAACTCAATGGTTCATTGGAGCTTGAAATATAAAAGAGAACAATGAGTGTACAACAAATTTAAATTGTTTTAATTTTTTATCTTAAAATAGCGTTGTTCTATTAGACATTTTCTTACGTCTTCAAAAGTAAATCTGTGACGGTTAATTTAAAAGAAAATTTTATGTTTTGAAAAATTTCGTTCCATATCGACCAAAGAAAGAGGCGTATACTTAAAAAAAAATACTAGATCTTCAGATAACCAATGTCCTCAACTTCGCCTTTTAAAATGTTAAACATTTTGGACACAATTCTTAAACCGAAATGTTTGTACCTTTTTTTATTGTTTTATCTTTTAAACATTTAAACTCACTTAATTTGTTTTACGTATTTTCTACAACACCTAATACTCACAGACAGGAAATTCATAAATTAAATTCTAGATAAATGTCTATCAGAAATATACGTCAATGCGTATAAATTTGAGCAACGTAAATCGAGTAACGCGTGTAAAATCGTGGTATGTATAAATAAGTGGCGTACAATAAAATCTACTCATAGGTTTGATAAAATATGCGCTATAGCGCTTAAAAGCTGTCAAAATATCCTCTAAAAACTAAAAACTATAAAATATGTAAATATATGTAAAATCAAATTTAGGATTTAGATTTCTTACATTATGTACAGTATTATCTGTATGTATCTTTCAAAAAAATAAAAAAAATAAAAAATATGCAAATGTCAAAAGTCTCAGTCTAGCTTTGATTTACAATGCAAATAAGTAGTAGTTATGAATTACTCTAAAAAATGGTTTTAGTTTTCTAAGTATTTTTCTAGACTGGATTGTATTTTATATTTAGTATCTATATAATATTATATTCGCGTAATCTCGAAGTCGTATCGTCAGTACAAAGTTCTTTAAATTGCCCATATCCAATTTATGAAGTAGAAATGTTTTTCTCATCGAACACCCAATTAATTATCAGGCATTGACACTGCAGCGAGGTGTAATAACAAATCGCAAATAATATATTGTAACAATAACACTCAACATTGTAATTCTTACATTTTCCGAGAAAACCCGAACGATTCGCACCATCGTATTACACGCACACACGTGAGCGCAACCATAGTCACATGGGATACATTTCGCTCGCGTGCGTTCATTTCGATTGTTATCCTGCACCAGAACTCCTCCAGTGCAATGTATTTGTATCCTACTACGTTACCAATACGTTTTCGGCAATACGACGTGCAACGTTTTAAAATATATCAGTGTAATCGCGTTTAAAACGCATGTGTTAAAAAACATTAATACATTATCCGTTTCCTTAAGGGTGAAAAAAAAAAAAAAACATTCTAATCAAATCCGACTTTAAAAATGTCATTAAAATACGTGTTATACTTTATTTTATTTTACGCGCCGTGGACGAACTATAATAGGATTCCAGGTAATACTACGTTGTCTATTTGAATATGATCATTACTCATTGTTAACGCGATCGACATTTCACGATTCACATAATCACAAATATTAAACAAGCACACCCAGCTGACAAAACGACGTACGTAGATAGTATTTTGAAGCTTGAAATATAAATTTAAACATCGATCAAATCCCGTAGTAAATATTATATACCTGAAAAAATATACGCATTTTGATTGGATCGATATTGATTGCGACACTATTCGTCAATATTTTTAGATACTCAAAAGCTCGAATACATTCTTATAAAATGCGTAATTATAACATGATTATAGTTGCGTATTGCGTCATACATAAAAAATAAAAATATACTTAGTTGGTCGACTCGTTATGTTGGGTCCAATATTGGACGATCAGAAAAGAGGTGAATACGGTTTAGAAAACGTTATTTCTAGTAGTTACATCGGGATGTAAGTTTAATCGTCTACGTTTCAATTTCTGAAACTATGGACAGACCTTTAGGGCGAAGCGATTTCTTTCGTTCTATAACGTCCTAAGCGCTTAAATCGAATCGTTTAATTCGAACAGCATTACATCGTATTCAACACCGACGAACCCCAGTCCTGTTACTAATACGAACTCGAAACATAACCGTCAGGCTAATGACACATTTAACGGGTTCAAATTGACAATTCACTATTGTAATGTTATCTTGCAACACGAAATCTAATCGAATCCGTCCGCGGTTATATCCGTAACTCTATACTTCTGTGGGCGTCTACGGGTGCACTAGCTAGTCAGAAACCCCTTCGGTGCGCCGTCGCCGATATCGTGGTTAGCCGTCCCGTCGGCTAATTGATCGCGTGCCAAGAACATCGGTGCAGTCAACTCTTACGATGTAAGATATAATAAAACGTTCGATACAGCAACAGCAACTGCGATCCCGACAAAGTTTCGAAGCGCGCGCGCACAAGTCCGACATAATAAAAACAAACGGCGACGCGCACAAGGTTCGGTTGAGTATAACAATAACAATAATAATATGAAGCCGATTCGATGGGAAACAATAATCGAACCCGTCTGTCGGTATTGTTGGTTGAGTGGCAATGAGTGTTTCGATCGAAGAAACAACAAATGCACCGCGGCCATGTTTATGTACGTGTGAATGTATTTATCATTACTCATACGCATGTTGGTTTTTCGCAGCGAGGTCTTGGGTGTGCACGAAAATGCACAGCCCGTTCGAAATAATCATATCAGTAGTAGTGTCAATTTTACGTGGACGTCCGTTTGAAACAGTCGAAACGTCTTTACGCGCAATACGCTCTGTTCGAGGGTGCAGTTCGGAGACCAGCAATATCGTGTACCGAGTATTATAAACGTAATAATAGAAACACCGAGAAAACGTTATGATTTTTTCCATAAGATTCCGCGTCAGCGTCATCTAGTACACTTACACGTAATACTATACTTCGGTTGTTAACGCTCGGGAAGCGTCACGGGGTATTCACCGATTGTCTTAATTCTATAAAATACTACAAACTGACGTTCGGAACGATTCGTTCGAGCTCATAAATTTACGACGAGTAAAAAAGCTAAAAAAAAAAAAAAACTAAAACCTGATTGTATTCATATTGCAATCATGGTGGTTGTTCTTAGCGACAAACATGAATCGACCGCCAAAAACCGAGAAACCTACGTTTCTTCGAAAGAAATTCAAACGAAATGTCAATTCGTTATCGAATCGAGGTAATAGATGCTGATTGGCAGTAAATTCCGATCGTCAACCGATTAGATGACGACGGTTATGATGCAAAGGACTAACGGAGAGTTTCCCGTATTTTCGGCTACAGTTTTTGGTGTTGAGTACGTCCTTGGTACGAAAAATGTTGGGCGTTTGCAGAAATGGCGCATTTGATGACAACTACGGTGGGCTTGACGCGCAATGATCTGCGGTAGTCTGATCTTCGTCGCGATGTAAATCGACGCGAAAAGCGTACTGAGCACTGTTTCATTCCATTCGAACGGTAAAAATCAATTCCTGGTTGCACGTATCATTGCAATACGGGTGTATCCAGCGGTGGCGGCGATGAGCTACTTAAATCGTGTACGATCTACTTTTACCGCAGTAGAATTCCGTTGTATGCTTCAACACACACACACACACACAGTCGCATGCATATACGCACACTCTGATGACCGAATGTTTCACGCATCTCCCGTGGCGAGTGCACGTCTCCTGTGTTGCTTATTTACGCCCATTGTTCTTGACACTTTTCGAACACGTACACACACGAGTATATAGTTTTAGCTGCTTCGAGCGAAAGCAAAACCCGCACTAGCGCGTTCGCGTCGGGATGTGGATACGTGCATACATTATGATCGTAAACACACACACGCACGCACGCACATACACGGTGTCGATAACTTCCTGAAAATTCGGTCAGCATTAGCGCGCACATTTACGTTTACACGCGCCCGCGACTTTATTGTAATATTTTCAGCGCGTGTGTATTTGTGAACATGGGTACGTGTGTGTGTGTGTGTGTGTGTGTGTGTGTATGAGTGTGTTCGTGCTGCTCGCCACACGTGTGTGCTATATTACGATGACGCGCGTGTACCTGTATACTTTACATTGTTTTCATCCGTTTGGCACACAATATAATACTACTATACGGTACAATAACGATGTCGATATTACGCACTGATGTATAGGTATACCGTCATCAACTGCTCTCGCCATAGCCACGCCGCGGTGTTGAAAAATCACAACGAAAAAAGAACGCTCGTATATCAAACCCACACCAGTAGTATACGCATTAAAATAAAAAGAAAAAAAAAAAAGAAAGAAGCGTATAATTTTTGTGACATTTCAGC